>VZQC01009251.1:674074-864128 GCA_009823505.1 Rhizomys pruinosus
GTGACATTTTATGCAATGGCATAAAAAAATACATTACAATTAATATTGATGGCTCAAAACTTGACAAATTACTAACAAATTTACACCAAGTCTCCTAAAAGCAACAGACCAATAAAATTTCTTGAAGTGGGAAAGAAGGTCAACAGTTACACAGGAGTACAACTCTATTAGTGTTGTGAAGGAACAACGTTCATATGCAAGCAACCTGAGGTAGGTAGTGAAGACAACTCTCATCCATCCAGGAAAATAACAGGACAGAAAACAGTTAAAATGCCAATAAAGAAATCATAAAATGCCAATTTCAGAAAACCATAAAATGCCAATTTCAATGTTAACTAAAGACTTCAATGAAATTAATGAATCTGGAAGCCAAATGACAAGTGTCAAAACACTATCCTTGGAATTAGTAAAAATACAGAAATTTTGCTAAAAATACTCATGACTCAAAGTTAGCTGTTCAGGGTGAACTAATTGATAGTTTAAGGTAAAATGAGTTGCATCGCCAAGAGGTTCAGTTATTACACTGACTCACAGGATGATTAAGTAAGGAAAGTCTACTGTAAACTAGTGTCATAAAAACTGGGCTGATTTAAATACTTCATCCACACTGAACCTCAGTATTTTTTAGGAAGAGAACTACACGTGAATCCCAAAAGCAACCTCCAGATCAGCACCAGTTAGACTGACTCTTTCCTACTAGAACCACCTCAGAACTATTCCTAAGGCAACATCACTAAAGAAAACAAACAACTCACTCGGACAGAGCAAATGCCACCAGGTGCAATGTGAAGAAACAGCCTATATATAGCTCTGGCTTGTCACTCAGTTGGAAAGACTGCTCCTTCATCCCATTAAAGTCCTGACTCACAAGCATTGACACTCAGCCAGAGAAAGAGTAACATGTCATCTTTCAAAATAATCAAGAGTTTAATGTGCTCATGAAACAGGTCTGAACTACAAGTCCTCTTTCTTGTAGAACAGCAGCCTTCTGAACACTGGGTTCCCTTCCAGGAGTCAGAACAAGCTGTTATTGCACTGACGGTGGCTGGTAGGAAGACACCCCAGGCTCCTCTGCTCGCTCCACGGCTTTCTCTACAAATTTTATTTGTGAAAGATGATGACAATAATGAGGTCACTATTCAGTATCCTTTAACGCCATGAATTCCACACTTGTGTTTATCACAGTAGGACTTAGGAATTAAAACAAAAAAATTATTCTTTTCAATTACTGAACTAAATTGTGGAATTTTCAATGTAATTTGAAAGGTATTAAGAGTAATCTTTATAAGGATGTTTTATTAGGAAGCAATGTAAAAACAAGAGGGTAAATATATGTAAAGATGCTCTCAAGTGTATAGAGTACCTGCACACACATTCAAACCCTCCACCCCCAGACAGACAGACAGACAGACAGACAGACACACACACACACACACACACACACACACACACACACACACACCTCAAAATGTCTAGAATGAAAAACATCAGAAATTAAAGAATGATCATCTTGGATGGGAGATTTCAGGGAGGAGGACTGTTCGTCTTCTTACTTGAAAATTTCATAGTTCATTTGTTACGTTCTACACTGAAATTGCATCAGATGTTTTAAAAACACCCTAATGCTTTGCTTACACGCTGTTTTCTTATTCTTCCGAGGTTAGAAATGTGAGCCAGAAAGAAACTACAGGGGACAAAATACCAAGTCCTGTGTTTTAAGAAGAGGATTCCTACTCATTCTCCACTCCTCTGGAAATAGGATTCCCAGAATTGTTCCTAGAATTCACAGGCTTTCTAGGCGACTTATAGCAGGTGTAAATGCCTTATACAGCCCAAGTACCCATACCTGTAGAATTTAGATAATCGGTCTGCATTTGCTATTTGCAAAGGAGAAGGGTGACATTAAATTATTTGATACAAATTGTTTAAAAATGTTCCTGTCAAACCACATGCAGTACAAAAGCCTTGGCTATTATTTGGTTACTTTCATTCTGTTACCATGTTACCATTATTACAATTACCATTATTACCACCACCACCAATGCAATTCTGCTATTCTAGCTTTTAAGACTATGGCTACTATAAAAACAGCAAACAGGCTTCCCTCACTCCTGGGATCATTTTCTCAAGAGAATAAAGCTTACCAGCCTGGCGGGGCAAGCAGAAGACAGAGGCATGGGGACTGCACACTCTCACTGCCCTAAGGTCACCAAGGCCCTCCCCACCCCCTTCTGTTGCCACACCCAGGCTAACCTTAGCCTTCTGTAAAACCACCTCACTTCACATGGCTCACTGGCCCTGACTTTATTTTACATCTTTAAAATAAATTCTTAATATAACTCTAATCTTTTCAGAATTACTTAACCAGAAGAGCTGAATGTTTTTGCAGATAAGTTAGTGACAGAAAGATGGAATCATTAGACTTTAATTTAAACAATTAGTAATATAAAATATCTGGTTAAAAACTTTAAATGTGCCCAAGTGTTATTTGTAATAAACTAGTAATTAGAAATCTCTTCCAAAACTCAGTAGCTAACCCTAACAAGAGAAACCATGATTTAATAAATGAGCCTTTCTGGACTGAGCTAAATGGACCTGAACCAATCAGATTGTATCCTCAAGTATCCAACGAAAAGACATAAGCACTACACTCAAAATGGCATAAACCTTGGCATATAAGGCCATAATCAACAGTGAGTATACACACACACACACACACACACAAACACACACACACCCCAAAGTCACAGACAGGGAAATCAGTAGCTTTAGAGAGCACAAAGCCAATCCAAACCGAGATGCAAAGCTGAGTCACCAGACGGTCCTAAGGGCAGTAAAGTCAGACAGCTCCTGCTTTCCATTTCTAGTCCCTTGTGGTCTCACAAACATTCTTTGGCTATCTGCAGATGTTTACAACATTGCTTGCTACACATTAGTTCTTTTTTTCAGAAGTCCTCCTGAGCCTACTGTTATTTGCTATAAACAAAATAATCCTAAAGCACAGCCAACATGTTACCAGAATGTTTTTTAGTCTTGCTTTTTTATTAAGGATAGTAGAACAGCATTCATAATATAAAATAGGCATTCTTAAAAACTTAAGTATAGGGGGCTGGAGAGATGGTTCAGCAATTAAGAGCATTGGCTGCTCTTGCAGAGGAGCCAGGTTCAGTTCCCAGCACCCACATAGCAGCTAACAACCATCCATTACTCCAGTTCCAGGGGATCTAACACCCTTCTGATCTCTGTGAGCACTGCATAACACGAGTGCACTTATATGTAGGCAAGGTACTCAGACACACAAAATAAAAATAAAACATCTAAAAGTGTATGTACAGTAACCCCGAAATATTGCCTTGCTTTATATCAGTGACTAGTTCTGCAAAAGAATTCAATTCTGCAGAAAGAATTTCAAGCTTCAAGATTAGAGAATGTCTGCACCATACCTGCTCCTTGGAAGAAACATGGACTCCTTAATGAACACGGAACCAGAAAGGAGGATATACCAGCAGGTCCCAATATCGTCAGGACTGAAAAAGAAAAGGCAATGGGCTCAGATAATAATCTACAACAGCAAAAACCAATATATATATATAGCACAAGGTGCAGTGTCCACACCACTGCACAGAGTCTCAAACAATAGCATAAAACATATATGTAAAAATATCATCATAAAAGTATCCCAAGTATTCTTTAAATTATTTTTATAATTGAAGCATAAACTAAAGGTACTTACTGGTTTATTTTAGTGTTTTTAATGTTCCTTAGATCTATCACCACCTGCCATTCCAAATGTTATTTTTCAGTCCAATATTTGGAATGGGATATATTTTCACTTGCATCAATTAAACAGAAAAGAGTGGTGGCACTCAGTTCCCCCCTGCCTCTCCCTGCCCACCACATACCCACGGTTCTCCATCACACAGTGTTCTTCCAAGATTTCTCAAATATACATTTTTTTTTTTTTTTTTGGTCTTTTTGAGACAGAGTCTCCCTTTAGTCCCAGCTGGCCTGGAGCTCACTTTGTAGAACAGGCGGGCCTTGAACTCACAGAGATCCACCTGCCTCTGCCTCCCAAGTGCTAGGATTAAAGGCGTGCACCAACCACGCCCGGCTCGCAAATATACTTTTATGTTATGTGTGTATGTTGTCTCTATGTATCTGGTGTGCGTACATTACTATGGAGGCCAGAAGAGGGCGACAGAGCCACTCCGTGGGTGCTGGAAACCAAATCCCAATCCTCTGCAAGTGCTCTGAACTGCTGAGCCTAGTTTCATTTTTTTTATTACAAAAGATTAAACACTGGGGCTAGAGAGGTGGCTCTGCAGTTGAGAACCCTGCTGCTGTTGCAGAGGACCTGGGGTCTGTTCCCAGTACCAACATGGTGGCTAACAATCATCCTAATTCCAGTTCCAGGTGCCCTCTTCCGACCTCCATGGGCACTGCATCACACAGGTGCACTTAGATACATTCAGGTTATATATTCATAAACATAAATGTTTTTAATTATTTTTAAAGATTAAACATTGTAGTAGAAATGAGAAAAAAGAAAGATTCTGTAAACATATTTTAATCTGTTCTCACTTGGCTGCGTTTATCATAAACAGGTTGGTGCAAGGAATAAAAAATCCTAAAAAAAAATTAAAAAAATAGGGCATTAGGTGTATCAACACTGTGTGGCCTTGGGCAAGTTAGCAGGATTAAATGGACAATTACCACCAAACACAAATGATAATTATTATATGACAACTCACATAAGTCATATTTTCCTAAGTGTAATACAAGACACCAGGGCCTTCGGTTGCCTGGAGAACCTAACCCTGACTGGCTTTTCAGTGACATCATTCTGGTCGCCTCTAAAGGCAAATTATGTGAACAGAACAGGTATGAGATTTATCAACTCAGTTTTCCTGTCACTGATTGTAAAATAGACTGGAAGTGACAGACAGCCTGTGTTCAAAGCAGATGACAGACCATGACAGCAAATATTCAAGCACCCTGAATAGCCACTGATTACCCTACAAATTAGATTTGACTATTGGGAAAGCTATTGAAAAGACTTGAAGACGTGAAAGTACCAAAACGGTCTTTTCAGTCACTTTCACTGACTGGAATTTGCCTGAAGGATGCTGCCCCAGTTATGATTGATGCCCCCCCCCCCAAAGCATGCAGGAAGCTTGGTACCGGGCCTTGGGGCTAGCCACCTCTAAAACTTGGGGTCTTGCAGCAGGACACTAGGCTGCCGGGTAGTCTCCCTGAGGACAGCTGTGGGACCCAGCTTTCTACCTTTCTCTCTCTCTCTCTCTCTCTCTCTCTCTCTCTCTCTCTCTCTCTCTCTTTCTCTCTCTCTCTCTGCTTCTTGCCACCAGAGTGAGCAGCTTTCTAAACCATGATTCCTCACCATGCTGTACCTCACCACAGACCTAAGAGCAATGACTGCAAGCAGCTATGAGATGAGTTATCTCTGTGTTGCAGGGGTGCCACTCAAAGGATATCAAATTCCAATGTCCCTTGTAGAAGTACTAAAAAGGTACCAGATGACTTGTTCTCTTCCCAAGAGACTCCACAGCTAACTTGGGGAAGTTATATTTTTTCAGTAAGCATTTGTAGAAAGAGCCACCTCAACAAGCACTTACTGGATGTACCATTTACTAATGATATACCTCATGCCAAGCTACACATGGTAAGCTTAATTTCTTTATTATTGAGCAGTCCCTCTTAAGGATTCAGATTTTACCACAGTAAGCTAATTATAACAAAGAATAAAAAACTGTTCATCCTACTTTAAAGATGTTCTGCAAATAGTTTTAAGCCAAGGAAAAGCCCCTCTTCTTTCTTTCCATCTATCCCCTATGGAATTCATTGTAAAAACTCCTTGTTGCAAAATACCACCTTGCAGATCCTCCTGACTGTCACAGGCACTATGGAGTCCCACTCATTCTCCTTCCCTGCAGTGTGCCTGAGGCAGCAAGCTGTTACCAGAGAGGATAATAGTACCTTTGCATGCACAAACTCCTAATTGGGTTTTTGAAAAATGAAACTGAAGTTATAAGCAAGGTACTAGCACTACATAGCAGTAGGATGGTGTTGTGTCTACCTAGTATCAGGTGCCTACCTTAAGCCCCCAAACAAAGGAGGCCAAGGCAGGAAAGCCCCTGGCCAGTGGCCCTAAACAGTGAGACTTTGGCTTGACAGACTGACTGACTGACTGACTGACTGACTGACTGACTGACTGACTGGATCAAACTGAGATCCTGCCCACACTGGCAATGAAGACTGACAACAGCAGCAACAGTAGCAGTAATGACAATAACTGTTTGGGACAAATTCTGAAATTCTACCCTACACAGTGGCCCTTTAAATTACTGCCACACAAACCACCAGGGACGCTAATGTTAAAGAGGATACTTCCAGATTATTTATCCCACTCAGTCTCCTCGCTTCTGATCATGTAATGAGCATTCAACTGAAGTGACTTTTAAACATTCTAGATGATTGTTATGCACAGGGTTTGCTAAACCGAACACCCTTCAGCAAAGATCTCAATATCAAGCCTCAATAGGAAATGATGGAAAAAGAAGAATCACGCTGTTATCAACATTCGTGCATTTAGGGGCATGTGTATAAACACAATCAGTGCCATTTTACTTTTTTTCACGTTTTAAAATAAGCTAAGGAGCATATTCACAGGTTATTGAAAAGGCAGAAACAGCATCACAGAAAATTCTTAAATTAAAGGGTCCAAATAAAGGGAGGGCGTAGTTCAGTGGTTAAGTACTGGCAGCTCTTGCAGAGGACCTGGATTCAGTTCTCAGCGCTCACAACTACTGGTAACTCTGGTTCCGGGGGCTTTGACACCCTCCCTCTGGCCTCCATGGGCATTGAATGCATAAATGCACTTACATATATGCAGGCAATACACTCACACATAAATAACTTAAAAAAAAAAAAAAAAAGAGGGCCAGATAGCAAAGTAGTAAGTTACAAATGTCTGTTTGGCCAAATGCATACTCTAAGATGACCAACAATTTGTAGAGTGATCTAAGGGCAAGGGCTACAACAGACAACTCATTTGATCCCAACGCACCCCATCCTACGATGGACAAAATGAAAGGCTGGGGTGGGGGTGAAGTAGGGGATGACAAGACATTGTAAAAGGGCCTGGTTTTGTTTCACACCAAAAGGGAAGATATTAGTAAAGCTCAGCAAAACAAAACATAAGAAGAACAAAAAATAATAGTTTCACCTCCCATAATAATCACACGGAAATACACTGGCATGTGACCCCTATTTTGCCTCATCCTCCCTCAAAACCGAAATGCCAAAGACGTATTTAAATTCAGTCACCTCGCTTTCTATATACCCTGCACAGCCCACACTCCTGAGAAAGACCAAATCCCTGAGCAGAGTGCGTGGAGGAAGTGAGGCTGCTCTTACACTCGGGCTGACCATGCGATCCTAATGAAGTCAAATTCTAAGGTCCGGGGCCCTCAACTCGGAAACAGGGTATCATCAGCTTATTCACAAAGTTAACTTGGTTCTAATATAGCAGTGTGTGCATATCTCTACCAGCCTAGATGGGAAAGCACTACCTCTTTTCACCTTGCCTCTCTTTAAAGCTTAGTCAGGCTGGCCTACACCCTACAGCCCATTGAGTACACACACTGGTTTTCTAGCTATGCCTCTCGGCCTCTGAACAAAGCTGTTCCTGCTCTGAATAGTACCTTTTCTCAGTATTTACCATTCAAGTTCCAGGTTAACTACCAGCTCATCTGAAAGACTGAGCATCTTTTCCGGTAGTGTGAGTCGTCTTATTCCTAGCTTTCCAGAGAATGGCTCACATGGCCAGATAGTAATTGCTTCAGACTCTGCCGTTCGCACGGGTACTCCAATACACACACGACATAATGTTTAACTTCCATTTAAATGTTTCTTTTAATTTTATGTGCGTGAGTGTATTGCCCGCATGTACGTGAGTACACCCCAGTGTACTGCCCGCACGTACGTGAGTACACCCCAGTGTACTGCCCGCACGTACGTGAGTACACCCAAGCGTACTGCCCGCACGTACGTGAGTACACCCAAGCGTACTGCCCGCACGTACGTGAGTACACCCAAGCGTACTGCCCGCACGTACGTGAGTACACCCAAGCGTACTGCCCGCACGTACGTGAGTACACCCAAGTGTATTGCCCGCACGTACGCACCCCAGTGTATTGCCCGCACGTACGTGAGTACACCCAAGTGTATTGCCCGCATGTATGTGAGCACACCCCGGTGTATTGCCCACATGTACGTGAGTACACCCAAGTGTATTGTCCGCATGTACATGAGTACACCCCCCTGTATTGCCCACATGTACGTGAGTACACCCCAGTGTATTGCCCGCATGTACATGAGTACACCCAAGTGTATTGCCCGCATGTACATGAGTACACCCCAGTGTATTGCCCGCATGTACGTGAGTACACCCAAGTGTATTGCCTGCATGTACGTGAGTACACCCCAGTGTATTGCCCGCATGTACGTGAGTACACCCAAGTGTATTGCCCGCATGTACGTGAGTACACCCCAGTGTACTGCCAGCATGTACGTGAGTACACCCAAGTGTGCAACTCCCATGGAGCTCAGAAGAGGCTATTGGCTCCCCTGGAACTAAGTTAAGGATGGTTGCTAGCCTATGTAGTACTGGGAACCAAACCCAGGTCCCCTGTAAGAGCAGTCAGTGCTCCCAACCACTGAACCAATTCTCCAGCCCCAATTTAAATGTTTTTAATAGTTCTAAATTTTTAAGAGTATTACATGCATTTACTTATGGGGAGAGGATAGATGGACCGTGGTGCACATACGGAGGTCAGAGGACAACTCCTAGAAGCTGATTTTCTCCTTTCACCATGCTCTAGGGAGTCAAACTTTTACCCACTAAGGTATTTCGCAGGCCCTTACATATGCCTCTAATGAAGGTAACAAATACCAAGTCAGATCTGGATCTAAGTGTCAAAAATCAAAGACACTAGTTTCAGTGTTCTAGTCAAACGAGGCAGATGGCAAGCTTAAGGAATTTCTTAGCAATACCCTGCAAGTCCACATGGTGGCGACGTCTCCACATGAAATAGTGCCGCATTTCTGGAGCGGGAAGCTAAATGATCACCCAAAGATGACGGGAGATTCAAAGAGGAAAGGTAATAAAATGAAAGTGATCAGGTGAGAAAAACAGTCATTACAGAACCAAAATCTAACTTCTGAAAAGTAAATATACTTTTAATAAATATACAATGTGCAGATGCAGAGAGCCTGATTGGCCAGTCTGTGTACACAAGGGCAGGTGAGGCTGCCAGAGAACAGGGTCGCAGGACCACGTGTGGCTGTGGCCGAAGACACCGAGGCTAGAACTCAGCCTTGGCTCAGCTGCAACCAGAGGAAGGCAGGCTGGAATAACACAACCCACACGAAGGCCAAGCAATCCCAAACGAGGAACGAGCACTTTCTAAAATAATCCCAACAAACCACACTGAGGAGGCCCTGGAGGCTACAGGGGCATCAACCCACTTTGAATGAGTGCCAGCAGGAGGGGTCTAAGCAGCCAGTGCCTCTCCTGCGCTTCAGTGGGCATGAGAACATACAGGCCGGACACAGCAACCACAGAGCAGCAGAATCCGAGCTCTAGGGAGTGTGCCACAACTGGGCTGGATAACGCTGGTGGGGACACGGCCACCACATGGTACGGCTATGACCATGTTATCAGGGTAGGGCACTAGAAAGCAAGCTGGTACTGAACATCAGACCGTGCAGGCCACATGCACAGCAGGCTGCAGGCATCCAGGAGAAAAGCCGACAAAAGCCACCAAGCCAACAGCAAAGGGAGATGACTACGAGCAGCTGTCCAAGCCAGAGAAGCACCTGCTTCCTGCCATGACCGCTCTCGGTGACATCCGCTGAACAGAAAGGCTCCACTGGCCTCAGCCTCAGCTGTGGGATCCCCACGCCAGGTCCTTTCACTGGATCCCTGCATGAGGGCAGCAGCCTGAATTCTGCCCACCTCTGCTGCAACTATGGTCTTCTGACCAGCTCAAACTTACTCTCAAATGCATGACAGTAACTAACTAGGTGAAAAGAAATACAATTGCAAGTATCATTCAGTGACATACAATTCTGTATTTTAGAAAGATCTCTACCAATGGGGCTGGAGAGATGGATCCGTGGTTAAGAGCCCCAGGACCTGGGTTCAATTCCCAGCACCCACGTGGCGGCTAACAGCCGTCCATAACTCTAGTTCAAGGGCATCTGATGCCTTCTTCTAACCCCATGGGCACTGCATGACATGGGTGCACTTACATACATGCAGGTAATACACCCATACACATAAAATAATAAACTATTTTTAAAAAGACTCTACCAAGAGTTAAAACATTAGCATTTATTTTCACTTTCTACCTTCAAAACAGCATTTTTACTATAAATATACTTCATAATGCTAAACCAAATCTAAATGTTAATGCCCACAATATAAAAGCAAATGGCATTTAAAAGGTAGAAGCTGTTAAAAAGCACTGGATACTCTTGCAGAGAACACAAGTTTGGTTCCCAGCATCACATAGCAGCTAACAACTGTCTGTAACTCCAGTTCCAGGGCATCTGATGCCCTCTTCTGGCCTCCATGGGCATTGAATGTACATGGTGCATCTAAATACATTCAGGCAAAACACTCATACACAGTAAAAGATAAATAAATAATAAAAGGATAATGAATGGTAGAAGGCAATTCTTTTCTTAAAAGTTCTAATTTATGCTAGGTGTGGTAGTACCCACGTTTAATCCCAGTCCTCAGGAGGCAGAGGCAGGCAGATCTCTGTGAGGTTCAAGACCAGCCTGGTCTACACAGTAAGTTTCAGTTTCAGGCCAGATGGGGCTACAGGGAGACCCTGCCTCAAAAAGACAAAAAAAAGTTCAAATTTATAAGGAACTATTTCATTTGTAAAAACTGGTGTAAAGGCCACATGGTAGAGCATACCTTTAACTCCAGCACTCAGGAGGCAGAAGCAGGTAAGACCTCTGTGAGATCAAGGCCAGTGTGGTCTACATATTGAGTTCTAGGCCAGACACTGATGTAAACTGTAAATGCTGGGCATGCTACATCTCTATCACCAGCACTCAGATCAGAGGCAGACAGATCACTGCAGCTCTGAGGTCAACCTGGGCTACATGAGTTCCTGGACAATCTGAGCTACATCTTCTTTAAAAAGCCAAAAATAAATAAATCTAGCTAACTAAATAAATGACTTAAGGAAGAGGGGCACCATTTTAAGCATTTCCTTTTCCCATAATCTTTATTCTCCAATCAGCAGCAGCCCAATTACAGGGACTAGAAAACAGAGAAGCTAGTCAGTAACAACACGAAGACCTCAGAAGAGTAATAAAATATACATACAGCTTTCTGTTGAAAATCCAGGGGACAAAGTGGACATCAAGTGATAACTCATGTGGCCAGCAGAGGGAGCAATGTAAACCACTGAGGGGCTAACACAGCACCAGCTCACAGTGTAGTAGTCACTCTAAATTCACAGAACCCAGCTGAAAACAGCACTGAGTGAGGCGCAGGAGTTACAAGGCTTTTCAATACGCTGCCTTCAACAAAGGGGCATGAAACCAAGAAATCAAATCAAGGGCACAGCTACACTGAGAGCAGAGGACCAGGCCAAAGGCGCAAGGAACTGTCAAATTTACATAAGCAGTCAAACCTGAAAACCCACTTGGCAACTACCAAAGGATGGTACTTTATGCACTGCGATTTCACCCTAACAAAAAGCCTATTCCCACCTAGTAATTTAGCTCTCCCTGAAGGTTTAAAGATAACTTGTATACATTCAGACAGATCTAACTCAGAGCCACATCTGTCTCTGCAGTTTGTAGCACCGCTGGTCCACAATGATCAGAATGCACAGAAAATGAATCTCATCTACCTAGGAACAATAGATTCAATGGTAATTTCATGGGAAACTAAATAAAACTACCTACCACAGATATGCCAGCCTGAGGGTGTAGATAACATCATTCTATGCAAAGGTTTCTTCCAAATACATTAAAACTTTAGTTTCACCATTTTCTTTGTATACACAATTAGGTATAAAAATGTTCTTTAAAAATGGGCAGAGTAGTTACATCTTCTGGATAAGAAAAGAAAGGAGGGCTCAGCAATTTTAAGAACACTGGCTGTTCTTGCAAAAGACCAGGGCTCAAATCCTAGCACCCGCATTGGCTAACAACCATCCATAACTACAGTTCCAAGGGATGTGACACCTTCTTCTCTCCATAGGCATTGCACGACACAGGTGCACTTACATACATGCAGGCAATACACTCATACACATAAAAGAGAGAGAGAGAGAGAGAGAGAGAGAGAGAGAGAGAGAGAGAGAGAGAGAGAGAGAGAGGCAAAGTGTTTTTTTTTTATTTTATTTATTTTTATGTGTATGAATGTATTGTCTGCATGTAGGTTTGTGCACCCGTGTCGTGCAATGCCGCAGAGGTCAGAAGAGGGTGTTGGATTCCCCTGGAACTGGAGTTAAAGACGGTTTTCAGCCGCCATGTGGGTGCTGGGGATCAAACCTGGGTCCTCTGCAAGAACAGTCAGTGCTCTTAACCACTAGGCCATCTCTCCAGCAAAGTGTTTTTTAGGGGTGAGGGGCTGGGAGCAATGCATTGTAGATAATAGAAGAAGTTATTTATTTTGTAATTTAGAAAGAAGACCACAATATAAAATAAAAGCTTGGCCACACCCAGTAAAGGGAAGGGGGGAGTACGCTGGAGCTGGAAAGAGTCCCCAGAGAAATTTCTCGAGATGGGACACCCGAAGGGATGCTTACAGGGAGGAAGATAAAGGCAACCACAGACAGAGTAAACAGGTGTAGGAGCGCAAAGAGTAAAGCCTAGGCCAAGCTGCAAGTGTGGAAGAGAAACAGCAACCGTTGTGTTCTGTAGCAGAAGTGAGGCAGCTGTCCTGAAGAGAAAACCAGCCAGCAAGTGAACAGACGCTAAAAGCAAGGAGTCTGGCTCAATGGCACATTTACAGATGTAAATGAAAAGGCTTTGTGAGACAGAATTGGCTCAGTGCAGCTGTTTCTTAGAGGAACCACTACTTTTCTGGGAATAAAGAGATAAATCCTTAATGTGCTATGAAAACTCTCCTGGAAAGCAAAGCATTCAGTCAGATCTGCAAGTAGGAAAAGATCCCCAAGGCACAGCCAGACATGCTTAACTATGGGGGGATGTGTGTCCGTACATGTCCGTGCGTGTGTGCATGCGCGTTTCTCCAGTGGTTGACTTCCTGGTACAGAAGTTGTAAGCACTTGTCCATTAAACGGGATGGCCACCCGGTTAGGAAAGACTAAAGCCGACCCGAATTCAGTGGCCACTCAGTTAACATGCTTAGTCAGAATTCCTCAGCAAATTCCCAGTTGGTTACCCTTCACTTATTTGGCGGTGTGTAGCAATCTGCACTATTCTCTACAGAGGGTTTTTCCAATTAAATTCTATTATTTTTCAATCTTTTGTGTGTGTGTGGGTGTGTATATATGGTGTGTGTGTTTATATACACATTTGTGTGAGCAAATGCAGGCAGGTGCATGCCACTGAGAACATATGAAAGCCAATTTTTATTTATTTTTAAATATATGATTTTTTATTATGAGAAAAAGGGAAATTTTTTTTTGAGCCCCAGCTGGCCTGGAACTCACTCTGTAGACCAGCTGGCCTTGAACTCACAGAGATCCACCTGCCTCTGCCTCCCAAGTGCTGGGATTAAAGGCGTGCGCCACCACGCCGGGCGAAAGTCAATTTTTAATGTACTCATGATATTAAGGAATTATTTTTGAAGGCTTAATGATAACACAGTTAAAGGGTGTTTTTAAGTCCATCATTTACATCTTTACTATCTTTATTTATTTGGCTTTTTGAGACACGGTCTTGCTATGGAGCCCAGGCTGGCCTTGAAGTCACAGTCCTCCTGCCTCAACCTCCCCAATGTTAGGATTAAAGTTTGTGCCACCATGACTCATTTGTCTATCGTTTTATTTTTTTTTATGTGTGTGTTTTGCATGTATGTAAGTAAATGTACCTACCACATGTGTGCAGTGCCTGCAAATGTCAGAAGAGAGCATCAGATGCCCTGGAACTGGAGTTACAGATTGTTGTTAAGCCACCATGTGGGTACTAGGAATGGAACCGAGTCCTCTGCAACATCAGCCAATGTTCTTAACCACTGAGCCATCTCTCCAGCCATTTTTTATCTTTTAAACATATGTATCAAAATAATTCTAGAAGAATTACTGCATGTGGGATTTGCTTCCAAACAATGCAGTTGGAGCTGGCAGGGGGCAAAGATGAATGCAACTGCCCCTGCCCGAGGCTGAAAGGCCGATGGGCCTGGAGGTCCACTGTCTCTAGCTAAGAGGCCTCTAAATGGTGTATAACTAAGTGTCATCAGAAGGAAAAAACATCATTTGCAGTTGTCTTAAGAATCAAGACTACTTTTTTAAATGGCCTCTCCTCTTGACTGCCCAGCCACACAGGCCACGTACATCAAACTGCCACAGCATCAGAACATGAGTAAAGCCTCCACCTGCATCCCTCAATTGTCTGTGGTTCCACCTGCAACTGTGACATGCTGTTTATGGAAACCCCCTCCCCCAAAAAAGGTCTCTGCAGACTCCTGAACACAAACTCTGAGACCTAGTTCAAGAGCTCTGACATCTCT
The DNA here is from genome assembly GCA_009823505.1 of Rhizomys pruinosus. Lineage (NCBI taxonomy): Eukaryota > Metazoa > Chordata > Mammalia > Rodentia > Spalacidae > Rhizomys > Rhizomys pruinosus. Next base: position 688,824 of record VZQC01009251.1, read on the forward strand.
GAGCCCCTCCCCAATTCCCACCCCTTACAGTTCAACACATCTTTATGCTCATACATGTTTCGGTTGGGTGGTTTCCTTTTACTCTACCTCTCTTCACAGATTAGAGACTCTTTTTTTTTTTCAAAGCCAGATTATAGACTTTAAGGCAGCATCTGCCTTTTTATTTTTTCCAGAAGTATTTGTTATAATCTGCCTGAAAAGGAATACTTAGTGCTATCAAAACACAGGACACAGTCAGCAGAATACAGTAAATTATCACAGTAAATATTATCAACCAAATCACATGTGTAGTAAATCAGTTTACATATCCTTACAATGCCGGTATTTATCTACTATGTGATTATCACATTCTTTAAAAGCCAGCTGTCAGTTTTTAAGAAATATGTTCCACATCTTAAATGGGAATATCAGTAAAACTTTTAAAAGAAACTTCATCCCCGATATGGAGCTCATTTTCCTGTTTATGCAATGAGCTGTGATACCTCCACTACCTTGCATACATCTGGGAAGGCTGTAAGATCTACACATTCTGCAAGTTACACTGTATGCTGTTTCATATTTCGAAATGCCAAAAGATTCAACCTAAAATTACTATCTCTATCCTACACATAAGAGCTACAGATACAAATGTGAACTAACCATTTTATTCCAGCAAACAGCTGAAATACCCCAAATCTCAAACTGTGGAAGGTTAGCCTCTCTCCCTCACCACCTCCCACCTTCAGGGCAACACTAACTGAGCCAGCTGTACTAATCCTCCTGTGATGCTTTAAGGAAAGTACATCACTGCATTACACATTGTACAAACAGAGAGAAAACACCTACTAGTATAAAACTTCATTTGCTTCGTGTCTTTCATATCTCACAGTTTCACACATTAACCTGCAAAAGAGAAAGACAATGAGCTCAACAATGTCTGTCATTAAAAGCAACACACTCCTGGCTAAAAACCTTAAATGAACCATGGAGTCTTGAAAGTTCCGATTACCTCATATGGCTCATCTAAAATTTATTGTTTTCAAGCTGAGTATCATTGGTACCAGAGTTAAAATTCAGTGAAAACAAAACAGAATCCACTCCACCTGTATCTCTAGCAGCTGTGCTAGAAAACAAAGCATGCAGTGAGGCTCAAGCTTCACCATGCTTGCTTTATGGATGTGCACTAGATACAAATGGTATTTGGAAAGTCTATTCATTTAAAAGGTGGCAGCGTCATTCACAGCTCAACACTAATACTCCTGAACAGTATGGAATTCCACACAAAGTGGGCTTTTATTAACTTAGTCCTTCTATGACCTAAATGACTAAATGGAGGCTTTAGAACTAAAAGGTTTGTTATTTCAGCTGATTCATCCCTGAAAAAAGAATTATGAAATTGTGAAAACATGAGAAATATTTAATATTCAAAATTCCCTTAAGAACAGCATCGTCAAGAAGCATCCTATTGTACTAATCCTAATTAACTTTTCTAGAATAATCAGAAATGCAAATCAGAGAATGAACATGTCTTCTCGTGGAAACAGAAACAGGCTGGATGTGAGCTGGTGTCTCAAGAGCACCCTCACTTGGACAGTGGCGTTGCTACTGCCTGCCAGGGCATGGACACAGAGTGCACAGACATCCTTACTCAGGAACTCTCCTGCTATCCCCTACTTCCTTGCAGGGACTCAGCTTGTCAGGACTGCAGCCATCTTGAGTCAAAACGGCCATGAGGATGGGTTTCAAAGCTTAGCTTGTCAGGGCTGCCAAGGGCCAGGTCTGTCCCCAACAATTGTTATAGAAATATTATAAAATATTCAAGTCAGTGGTTTATGTGAATGTCTACTTTTGCTAAAATTCAGTGATAATTGTGATTTTGTTCTTAAAAAAAAAAAAAAAAGCTTAGTCTAAGCTGTTTGTCACAAATAAGGCATTTCAACGTGTGCAGAGGAAGTTGGGCATCTTAAAAGCCCCTGCTTCCAAATCCATGGCAACAAGCAAATCTGCACAGGCTCTGAAACATTTCCTAAGGCTTTAGTGGACTAGTTTAGACCTTAGACCCTTGACTTAGTCATTTCTAACTAAAATCTGCCCCTGAGGTGATAAGTGGGTGATGCTGAAGCTGGCTGCTGGTGTATGAACTGCCTTTTAAAATCTTTAACTATTAAAGTCATGACTCTACCGCATAGAATTCTAGCATGTGAATAACTGTGTAAGCAGACACCCTAAAAATATCAACCTATCTAAATACTAGCCACTGTGCAGGTCAAAGAGGCAATGCATCAGCTCGTGCATACAATACATACGTATGCCCTTGCATTTGAAGAATGACTGCATTGAGTAAGTTAACAATTAGTACTACCTAAAAAAAAAAAAAAAATGCCTAGGAAACTCACCATCACAAAATATCAAGTTAAAATTAGACACTTTAAAAATTACTGTTGCTTTAAAATTTTAGCCAGCTTTCCAAAACCTGATGGTTTTGCCCTTTCTAATAAAATCTGACTGCATTTTTAAGCATTTAATCTACAATTGACTTTAATTTAAATGGTGTTTCATTTAAAAATTAATTTTAGAAGCACTCAATAATACTCTTGAGACTTTTCTCAATTAAGAACCAAACATGAAACTGACATACTCACCAATTAACCAGTGTTTAAAGAGTCAAGGGGAAATATACAGAAGTATTCCTTTCATAACTAACAATGACATTACAACTAGCCAGAGTGGAAGGGAGACCGCCTGTGTCCTAGCAGGCATCGCCCCAGGGCCCTTCACTTCCTACTGCAGTTGAGGCCAAATCAGTTGTTCATCATGAAATTCGGGTAATCATAAATGAAGCTACTATGTCGTCCCTGTACAGGAGACACGGTATTTTTACGAGCTCACCACACTGAACCAAGTGTGGTATAAACTGCTGCCCAGAAAAGGCCAACTACTTAATGTAGGTAGTGTATGCATCCAACTACTTAACATAGGTAGTGTATGCATCCAGAGACCTAAGCCATATAAAAAGGCCAACTACTTAACGTAGGTAGTGTATGCATCCAGAGACTTAAGCCATATAAAACAACAAGCCTAGTCATTCTGTGAACACTTAAAAATCTGGTCACTCATGTGTCTGAGCACTACAACACGTGTATCCAGGAACCATAATAATGCCCTTATGGTATACGCAACAAATTGAGTTTATTACTATTATCAATAGTTTTATTTTAGGGAGGGGAAGTAAACACTGGTGTGGTTCAAAAAATACCTGAATTCAACCTTGTAAAATATGTCAAATATCCTATATTAGATCGGGCAGGTAGGTGTTCATGTGCTAAGTTTTCTTTCGTACTAATAAGTGAACATATAAACCCACAGCATTTTTTCATCAGTGTTAAATTATTAAAATCACATACACACCTAAGTTGATGCTCTCTCAGGTTTGACAGGGCCTCCATGCCATGTAAATAGGAATACACTATTTCCAGGTCCTGTTCCAAAGAAAAGGAAAGAAATTATTAGAATTTTCAAGAAAGAAAACTTTTCTAAATAAATAAATGCTAAAAAAAAATGCTGTGGTTAGACACAATGTCATGACAAACTAGTTTTTTTCTCATTCTCTTGATTTTATGCATACATACCCTCCACCCATATACCAAAAATTCCTAAGACTGAAAATAAATGGTAGCTTAATTCTAGAACCTGTTAAGGGATTCACAATATAAGAGCACAGTTGTTTTCATATCATGAGGAATATAACATTAATGTTGCTCAGTTTGCCTTACAACTAGATACTTGGTGCTAGCATCCACAGATGAGGGATACCATTCGTCGTCTGTTTTTCTGGGACTGTGTTACTTCACTTAACATAGTATCTTCTAGTTCCATCCATTTACATGCAAAGTTCATGATGTCATCTTTCTTTACCACTGCATAGAACTCCACTGTGTAGATGTACCACATTTTCTCTATCCACTGGTCAGTTGAGGGGCACTTGGGTTGGTTCCAGCTCTTTGCTATTGTGAAGAGAGCTGCAACAAACATGGCAGTGCATGTATCTCTGTGGTAGGATGAGTCTTGTGGGTATATACCCAGGAGTGTTATGACTGGGTCAGGTGGTAAGCTCATTTTGAATCTTTTAAGGGTTTTTCACACTGCTTTCCATAGTGGTTGTACAAGTTTACATTCCCACCAGCAGTGGATGAGTGTTCCTCTTTCCCCACAACCTCTCCAGCACTTGGTATCATTTGTTTTCTTGATCCTAGCCAGTCTCATGGGAGTAAGATGATATCTTAAAGTGGTTTTAATTTGCATTTCCTTAATTATTAGCGATGTTGAACACTTTTTAAGATGTTTCTCAGCCATCTCTAATCCCTCACTTGTGAAGTCTCTGTTCAGCCCTTTTTACTCCATCTTTTGAGTGAGTCATTTGTTTTCTTTCTTTTTGTTCTCTGAGTAGTTTATATATTCTGGAAGTTAATGCTCTGTCAGATGTGTCAGTGAAGGTTTGCTCCCACTCTGTGGGTTTTCTCCTCACTTCACTGATTGTTTCTTTCATTGTACAGAAGCTTCTGAGTTTAATGAGGTCCCACTTGTCAATTGTTGAGTTTATTTCTTGCTCAGTTGCTGTCTGATTTAGAAAGTCTTTTCCTACACCTATGTCTTGTAGGTTACTATCAACTTTTTCTTCTATCACCTTCAGGGTTTTGGGTTTCACACTGAGGTCTTTGATCCACTTGGACTTGATTTTTGTACAGGGTGAGAGGTAGGCATTTATTTTTATTCTTCTACAAGTGGTGATCCAGTTTTTCCAACACCATTTGCTGAAGATGCTGTCTTTCCTTCATTGTGTCTTCTTGGCCCCCTTGACAAATACAAGGTGGCTGAAATTGTGCTCAAGTTTGGATCTTCAGTTTTGTTCCATTGGTCTACAGGTCTGTTTTTGTGCCAGTACCAAGCTGTTTTTATGACTATAGCCCTGTAGTATAATTTGAGGTCTGGTATAGAGATCCCCCTGTATTGCTCTCTTTGCTCAGGGTTGCTTTGGTTGTTCAGGGTCTTTTGTTTTTCCTTTTTTTTTTTTTTTAAGACAGGGTCTCCTTGCACCTCAGCTGGCCTGGAACTCACTCTACAGACCAGACTGGCCTTGAACTCATAGAGATCCACCTGCCTCTGCCTCCTGAGTGCTAGGATTAAAGGTGTGTGCCACCATGCCCAGCTTAGATTTGTTAAAATTTTATTTTTATTTTGTGTCCATGAGTGTTTTACCTGCATGCAAGTGCACCTGTGCACACATTCCCCTCAGAACCCAGAAGAGTGCACTGGATCCCCTGGAACTGGAGTTATGGATGGTTGTTAGCTGCCATGTGGGTACTAGGAACCAAAACTGGGTCTCCTGCAAGAGCAGCTAGTGGTTTTAACCACTGTGCCATCTCTCCAGATCCCACAGAAAGATTTAAAAAATAAAATAAATAAAAAATAAAAAAATAAGAAAAAGTTCCTTGCTTCCCTAGCTAACAATAATAAAATATCAAGTCATTAATGAAAGCTCAGAATAGGTAAAAATTCAGTGCTATCTATATCCCTGTATAAAAAAAACAGGAATTTCTATTTTAGGAAGAGTTACAGAGCTGATGATACCAAGAACATGAGTGTTTTCTCCTCTAACGTTCAGTCAAAATCTGAAACAAAAATACTTTAGAGTATTCATAAATTAAACCTCTCCCCCTTAAGAAACAGCTTTAACACATGACAATTAGCATGCCACAGACCTATACTGTTTTAAATGAATAGAAGTTGTGTCAGGGCATGGTGGCGCACACCTTTAATCCCAGCACTTGGGAGGCAGAGGTAGGCGGATCTCTGCAAGTTCAAGGCGAGCCTGGTCTACAGAGAGAGTTCCAGGACAGCTGGGGCTACAGGGAGACCCTGTCTCAAAAAAAAAAAAAAATTGTGTTCAGTACAATTAATTGCCAGCACTAGTTTTTCTACTGAACTCCCTATGAACCTGTTAGAATCTGCCCAAGGCCTACACTGCTTTCAAGGCAAACAGACAGAACTACTTACAGTCATTTAATATTCATCAAGCAAGTTTACATTGACAGTCCAAAAAAAGCATTAAAAATAGGATTTTTAAACTACATCTGAAAAAAGAGAAGTCTAAAAGACACATAATAGAAGCAAGAACTGGGACCTCAGAAGCAGAATTAAAGGAAACCACACTTTAAAGCCTCAGAGGAGAACAGGCCTTGTAACAGCAGAAGCCCTCTCCCACCTAAACCCATGTGATGCCAACATAAAACACCCAGTTGCTTCACTGAAGGGCGCCTTTTAATCTGGTTTCATAACACTGCAGAGTTTCACTGCTGTTTCAGAGTCATACTCCTGAGTAAATTACATCATGCACATTGTCTGCTTGTATAATATGCTTGAACTCAAAAAGTCTGAGTATCAATATATAACTTGTATGTATAGAATATGTCTAAAATTTATGAATGGTTGCTACCATTATTTCTTTATCTTATGACAATATGTATAACTTGTATATGGAGAACAACAGCATATAGTCCCCTAATGTAAGAGAATGCATAGCTGGTAGTTGTTACTAAGCCTATATCACAAAACTCAGAATACAGGAAGGAGGTAACAGACTGCCTCATGCTATTAACACCTAGCATTTTTTTTTAAACAGTTTCTCCTTCTATATGTACCAAGCTGTGTAAATCAAACACACCGCACATAATCATGATGGGTTTGGGGGGGGGGTGTAACTTTTAAATTGGACATTATGTAAGCAATACATGACTGTAAAATCCTGTACAGATGTTTCATTTACTTTAGATACCTAACTAGACTACAAACTTTTTCAATGAACCATTATATTTACAGTTTCTTCTATTACTCTTAGAGTAAGCCATCCCCAAAGAAACTTGTTTAAACAGTCTATATTCCAAGCAGCTTATAAAGTGACATAGCAGGACTGTTCTACATTATTCTGCTAACTAGATACCTTAGCAAGTAGATTCTGCACAAACTTAAAAGTTTCTTAACTGTAACTAAGAAATTAGCCTCTGTGTAGCTGGCAACTAATAAGCAATGTGTCACTGAGCCCTAAAGACACAGTTTGATGTACATCAGGAAATCTCTGCTCTCTGGCTGACCAGAATAAAGAATGAAAACACCATGACTACAGGTGAGGGAAGGAATGTAAATTAAGGGACGGAGAAAACCATGCTGGAGCTTTTCTCAAACATTAGATTGATCAGTGGTTCAAGACTGTGAGACAAACTACTAAAAGGCAGAAGGGGAGGGAATCAAGCTTCTTTCCAGGAGGTAATAACGCGTGAGCACCTATGTCCACAGTCCAAACCCACTCTGGATGGTAGCTTCCTGGCAGAAGGAGAACTGACATCGAGGCTCAAGGCTGCCCTGCCCCGCCCTGCCCCGCCCCAGTGCCACCCTAACTCTTTCTCATGGAGCGCTCACCTGTTCTTTCCTCTTAGCTGGCAGCCTTTGTTAAAATACTGTACTGGGTGCCATAAGGTTGCTTCTCCCTCCTCAGCCAAGAACCAAACAAAGGACAGGTGAGTGAGGTGAGATGCAGAGTGGACCGAAGCTCACAGCTGCCTGAGCATCCAGCCATCAGAGAAAGTGCATGTAGTACCCACAGCAAGACTGTCTCCCAGACACAGGACAGATGGCCTTCTGGGAAGTATATTCTTGGATTCTAATTCTTATTTTCTCTATATAGATTCATGGAATGATGGTATTTCAACATACTTTGATTACAGAAAACAAAATGCAGAGAGGCTAAATCACCAAAAGTATCCTAGTTTCCATTTTGTCAGGAATCTGAAGTGCAAGCTAAGAAACTTCTAACCTCCCCGACTGTACTTCCTAAGACAAAAATCCACAAGACCATTACTATTTCAAAGACCCTTTAAAACAAAGTAAGCTATTTTCCCCCAAATTCTCTAGTCTCTGAGCATAAACAGGAACTTATTGCTATAACCAGGAAGCAAAACTTTTTTAGAACAATAAGCCTTTCCTTCTACCCTCTGAAGGACATCCGTTTTACAAAAATAGATGCCATTTCAAAGCAGATTAAACTCATAAAACCACTGCAGCCGAGCAGATAAAGACACTGACAGGCCAATGGAATGAAGTTTTCCCAAGAAAAATAAATTTCCTTTTTAAAGACATCCTTTAGACACTGTGGAAAATGGAGAAGGCAATTATTTTACCTGTGCCATGAAAAAAATGTTTTTCATTTTTTGGGCGTGTGTGTGTGTGTGTGTGTGTGCGCGCGCGCGCGTGCGTGCGCGTGTGCGTGCGTGCGCGTGTGTGTGTGTCTGTGTCTGTGTGTGTGAATAAGCTGAGTCCTTTAAGGACTCAATCAAGGGAACTGAGATGGTGTGAGATGTAGGGATCTAGACCCAGATGCTAAGAGTCTACGGATTGACCCATAAGGAAGCAGAGACAGGAGCACTGTGCTGACTGAGAGAGACAGTGTTCTCAGACAGACCAAGAACTGTACGGAGGCCAGCATACTCTCCCATGGGGACCTGTTAGAGACAAAAATGGAATTTATCCTTCTCAGCAAAAGCTCACAAGCAGTGATTTAGAGAGCTATATCTCCAACATTATTCATAAAAAGGGTAAAAGCTACATTTCAAAGACTGGGTCTCACGTCTGCAGCCAAATGGAGTAAGGAAGAGAGATGCCGAGCTCCTAATACAGTAGTTCCGTTCAGGAGCTGAAGTTTACAAAAGCTCAAATAATTCCACACTAAAACATGCATAAGAGCTATGCCATGAAGGATGAAATGGCAAGAATACAGTCTTTGGAGTGGAGTTCAAATCCTAATTCCCACCCTTCCCCAACTAGATATGACCCTAGTAAAGCAAGGTAATAATGCACAGGGCCAGGAAATATGTCTCTAATTATAGATAACTCTGAAGCAATCCAGGACACATAAAGAGCCTGGGGGGCGGGGAGGGGGGCAGGTGAGTTTATTAGCTATAAGATCTGAATGGGAGTGCAATTCTAATATAAAATATATAGAGCATTTCTGAAATATTTTTATACATCAGAATTTTCACAACACAGTCTTTCAGTATGTGTTTATCTCTACCCTCCCCCAAAGTCCAATGAATTATTTATAAAACTTACCAGGGGCCCCTATATTATAAATCTAGGCCTTTAACTGTTGCTTGGTGCTGAGGACTGAACTCAGGGCCTCACGCATGCTAAGCATGCACTCTACCACTGAGCTACACCCCAACCTTAAATCCAGATTTTTAAAATGAGGTTTAAAGAGAAATGTGACTGATGTAAATGTGACCGATGTACAGTTTCACATCTGTTATTGTGATATTTCCATATGATCTTGTTTGAGATCTCCTATATTTAAGAACTTAAGAGGGGGGGACAGAGAAATTTTTCAGTTTCAAAGCAGCCACCTAATTTTTCCTCCAAGAAAGATCAGCTGGGAACATATTTAAGTCTAGCAAAGCTGTAAGTGTTTCCTCTCTGATGATGGTTTATAACACTTAAATTTAGGGGTTGGGTAGAGCTACTTAGCATCCAGGGCACCCTGAGTTCTTTTTAAAAATCTTGCACGCATGTGCCACTAACATACTTGAACCCACAGACATTTTAGATCTTTTTTTTTTTTTAAATCCTTAAAATATTTACATTTTTGGGCTGGAGAGATAGCCTAGCGGTTAAGAGCACCAACTGATCTTGCAGAGGACCCCGGTTCGATCCCCAGCGCCCACATGGCGGCTAAGAACCGTCTGTAACTCCAATTCCAGGAGAACTCCAGTTCCAGGGGAATCCGACACCCTCTTCTGACCTCCGCAGCGTTGCACGACATGGGTGCACAAACCTCCATGCAGACCGTACATTCATACACATACAAAGATAAATAAAATTTTTTAAAAAATTTACATTTTCATCTTTTAAATGTGTAAAACTGCAAGTCTCAAGCTACACTGCAGTTACTAAAACTACCTTTGAAGATCCTGCTTATCTGACCACCATTCTTAGTTATTTTTTATCTGGGGGTATTAAAAAATAAATTCCAGGGTGGTATATGGTTTCTTCTAAAGCACTCCACTCCAGGAACAGCATAGCTTTATGGCACCATTGAAGGAAACCAACTGCGTAAGTGATTCAATCCTCAGGCTATTCCTCCCTGAACACACACCCCACAGAAGCTGGCACAATACTGTGTACATGGGTGTCTACTGGGTTCACAGACCACACTGAAGTCATGCAGGAAAGCCTGACAACTTTGCTTCTGAAGTAATCCCACTATCTGAGTAGGGTGAGGGCACCTACTTCCCGGGCGGAGAGGGCTAGCACTGTTGCCATACATCACAGTCATGCTACCCACTTCCGAGACCCCACACCTGGATTCCCAATTCAGTTCAAACACCAACAACCTCTTCATTCTCTCCATGCTAGGACCAGCAAAGTCTAGAAAACACACTTCTCTCCCTAGTGAAAATGACTTCTCCATGTATCCATTTGCCCATAGCCAGTAACACTTTCCTTCCTGAGCCATGAAGGCCTCACAGCTGCCATTGCTGCCTCTCCTTTGGCCCTGCAGGTGCACTCTTTGTGGTCACTCACTAGAGGCTGCATTTTACCTCCATCAGAGAATAGTCATCTAGAACATAACCTCTGCAGCTGCCAACAGACTGATGGGCTATTTACAAAGAAGAGGGCATCCTTTCCACGGGGGTGCCATGTCTTCCCTAGAGCATGCTCCAGAACAACAGAGGGAACAGGAGCGTGCCTAGGCACTTCAGAGCTTTGGAAAATGCCTTCCTATATGCATGGAGACAATTCTGTACACAGCCACAAGGTGGCAGGAGGAACCAACAGCCCTTTCCTGAGACAGAAACAGAAAGGTTGACAAATCCAGGTCCCTGTCAGAAATATAAATATGCTCCCTTTCTCCTCGTGCAGGGGGGGGGGGGGCGGACGGACACATGAGACCTTATAAAAAGTAAACTATTGTTCCTGGAGAGATGGTTCAAAGGTTAAGAGCACTGGCTGCCCTTGGCAGAGGACCCAAGCACCTATACAGTGGCTGACAGCTGTCCAAAGATCCAGTTCCAAGGGATTCTGTGTCCTCTTTTCTGACCTCCACAAGCATTGCACAACATGGGTGCACTTACACACATGCGGATGATAAAATTTAAATAAATTATTTTTTAAGTAAAATATTCTTACCATCATCCCCACCCACAGGTCCCCATAAGCCGCAGAGCAATTAGAACCAAAGCTCGGGGTGCTGACTGCTGAGGGACGTCCTGTCACCCACTCAGCCACTCTCACCCTAGATCTAGCTCTCACGGCAAAATTTTTTAAAAAGAAAGAAAAAATTCATAGCATGGAGCATGATTTCCAATAAAGCTCTTTTAAGCCTAATTTCATAAAAAAGCAAAATACTGTTTCCAAGGTTACTAATTAACTTCCAGAAGAAAAGCAATCCCTAAGGGTAGTGATTTCCTCCAAATCACATGTCAACTCTCAGAGAAGTCTGGTAAAATAGTGGTCACCCCTGGTAAGGCCCTGTAGGATTCCTCAGCCCCAGGTTTATCTTCAGTTTCATCAGACACATAGGTGAAGGGCAATGCTCGGGTTCCCTACCTAAAAATTTCTTTTGCTATTTTCGACTGAAAAAGGCAACCTTTACATCTTTTTTTTTTTAATAGTTTTGAAATTTTCTATACAGGAGACAAAAGCATTAGGGGCCCAGAAAGATGACTAGCAAGTAATGGCCGACTCACAACCACAGCCTGAACAACCCGAGTTCAACTGCCAGAACCCTGCGTATGACAGAAGAGAACCAACTCCACTCATGGAGAACAGACTCCACACTGTCCTCCGACCTCCACATGTGTGCATACGCAGTGTCCTCCGACCTCCACATGTGTGCATACGCAGTGTCCTCCGACCTCCACATGTGTGCATACGCAGTGTCCTCCGACCTCCACATGTGTGCATACACAATGTCCTCTGACCTCCACATGTGTGCATACACAGTGTCCTCCGACCTCCACATGTGTGCATAGACAATGTCCTCTGACCTCCACATGTGTTCATACAGTGTCCTCCGACCTCCACATGTGCGCATACACAGTGTCCTCCGACCTCCACATGTGTGTATACACAGTGTCCTCCGACCTCCACATGTGTGCATACACGATGTCCTCTGACCTCCACAATGTGTGTATACACAGTGTCCTCCGACCTCCACATGTGTGCATACACTCCACATGTGTGCATACACTCCTTACAATAGTAAAGAAAATGAATGTTTTTTAAAGTAATCATAAAGTAATAAATTACCTCCTCAACATTTAAAAAAAAACGGACTTCTGAAATCACAACGGAATTCACCCTGTCCCATTCTATTTGAGGTTGCTGTCAGGGAGCTGAGCAGTCAGATGTCCAGAGGGCAGATGAATATCACTTGCTGAAGAAATGCAGGAGGTAAGTGCTGCAGTCACGGCAGAAGCCGCAGGCTCCTGTTATGACCGCTAAGTGAGTATTGTGTACACGGAGGAAAATCTCATATAGCGAGTTCCATTTGTGAAGACTGCACTGTGAACCCACTCGGATCCCACTCCAAGCCCATTCCAACCTCTGGGGTAGTAAAGAAAACGAGTTTCACATAAGATAGCTTCACCTTAAAAGTACTTTAACTTCTCAGAATGTGAATTTAGTCAAATTTTAATACCACATGAATAAATTAACACACTAGGAAAACCTCTCAGCATTTACTCTTGTTTTCTATCCTTACATTAACAGACAATGGACAATGATGTTTTAATCTAAGTACAACCTCTAAAAAGGTTAACGAGCTATTCTCTCTCTCTCTCTCTCTCTCTTTCTCTCTCTATACTAATAAAGTGGCGGCTGTGAATTATCTTTTCTTCAATTTTTAAAAAATCAACCAAACACCACCCCCTACAACAGTTCAGTTCAAAAGTTGGGCTTGGTGCCCAGCCAGCTTGCTGCACACTCAGTCTGCCCCTGGTGACACCTGGAAGACCTCACTGGACTCAGGTGTGCTGAGGAGGAGGACACACACCATTCTACTGAAATCCCACCTCTCCCAGAAGAGCTATGTGGCCACGCATCACCTCCAGGATGACGCACACTTCTGTTTACCTAATTCCAGAGGTTTAACCAACAGTGCTGGTTTTGAACGCAACAGCCCTACAATGGTGGCGTGCAGATGGTCTTAGGAGGCCAGGCTGAGCAGGTCACTGAGGATACGGCTCCTTACTGCCTCCCAGCAAGCAAGAGTATGTGTTCTCTGCAGGAAGTATGTAAATATAGAATTTTCATTGCTGCCACTTTTCTAGGACAAAAAGACAAAAATAATTCGACAGCTGTTTTCCCATCTTAAATGATCTGCCAAGGTCTGAAGCACCAATAGCATGAATTATTTTGAAATATTTTATTTCTCAAGAAATGAGCTAAGGTGCTCCAAAAATCAGCTACAGTTCAGACTAGACTGTTCCAGATCTGTCCTTGAAGGTGAGCAGGAAGGAGGGTTAGCTGGGAGCGGGTGGAGTAGGTGCTAGCAGAAAACTCATTACCAGATTTTGGAGAATACGACATTTTTTTTGGTCTTTTATATTTTTTAAATCAAGTATTTGACAAAAATAACAGGTATGTATGACCTTTGGGGAAAAAAATAACAGGCAAGCCATTTGAAGTCCTCCTTCCAAATCATGTTTTAGAACTTTCCTTTGGAGAAAACACCTAACACTTCAATCCACTCTGCTGATAACTGCTATACCTCCCCTTTTTACAGAGGTCATACACAGTACACTTTTGTTACAGCCTAAGTCTGTACAGGTGCACTTCTACACAACAGGCTTCATCTCATTCACAAATAAATCCCAGCATTTTCCTAAATCCCTCCCTCCACAGCTAAAGCAGGTGAACATTACCAAGATCCTCCCCAAGTTCAGAGAAAGCAGAGAGCACTGGGTGGTGAGTCTTACCCCAGGGAAAGCAGGCACTGCAGAGGGAAGCGGCAATCAGAGGGAGGAGAACATGCACAGGAAGGTGTCCCCCTCTACCCGGTCTAGAATTCTCATGCAGAACCTGAGGTGTGGGCTGTTCTGAGCTGCTGTTGTGAAGGGTACCTGGGTCTGTCCATCAGCTACTAGTTCTAAGGCCTCAAGATCCACACAGGAAGGAGGAAAGGGAAGCTTAAAAGTCTTTTCCTGGTAAATGACAAGTTTCAAAGAAGGCTATGGCAGAGGTTCCAAATGTAGGTCCTTGGGAAATTTTCCTTAGAGTGTAGCAAAGCGAGGCGGACACCGAGGCAAGACCCCTGAGGTGCTACAACTGTATTTAATTTGGGAGCTCATCTTTACTGGGGTTCCTAAACGTCCTCTTTTTATTCCTATAATACCCTTTCTTGAGTTTCTTCCTAGGTAGGAAGTAGTTCGCTGTTTTCTCAAGTAACCTTTTAATGGAAGAAAGCATCTAAATCGGTGCCCTGATTTTGGTGTGGTAGCCAGGAAGGTCACTAGTACTGCTGGGTGAAATCCCCAACCTTGGTGTGTTGGTATCTCCGCTGACGTGCAGGAGTGAGCAAGGAACCTACAGAGACGGCTCATATTCTCTACATCACAGCTCTCCAGAAAAAAAAAAAGCATCTGAGGTGCTTAGACCCTTCTGTCAAAAAGTTGAGACTTTCTTTTTCCGTCTTTAACATTATGAAAATAATATTTTAAACTTATGGTATAATTCTGAGCCTTGGAACACAATGGAAATTTTGCAGAAAATGTGAGAGATGCTTCAGGCAGGGTGGGTAGTCAGATTGACAGAGGGTGTGCTATACCTACCAGTCACCATGACGCCCTCACCCCGACTCTACCTCCCTTACCCCGCGGACTCCATCTTTACCAGTCCCTGAATGACTCAGTTAACCCTGCTTGAGCCTTGGTGTCCTTGCATGTCTAAATTAAGATTTGCAAAGTCTTTCAGCAAAGCCCACCCACACAGGAGGCCCACTCCTCTGGAGCACAAGCCACACTACTGTTAAGTAATTCTTCCCAGCACTTATGGTGCTCTAACAGGGAGAAGGAGGCACAAGTAACTCTGACAAAATCCACCTACAAAAACGGCTCAGGAGGGCTGGAGAGATGGCTTGGTGGTTAAGTACACTGGTTGTTCTTGCAGAAGACCCGGGTTGGACTCCCAGCACCCACATGGCTGCTAATAACCATCCTAAGTCCAGTTCCAAGGGATCTGGCACCTTCTTCTGGCCTCCATGGGTACTACATGACATGGGGGCACTTAAACAGTCATAAAAATAATTAAAAAAAAAAAAAAAATCCTCAGGCCTGAGACCTCCTGTACTCCTGAAACACCACTTGGTTTCTTGTTTTGTAAATGTATAGGCTTCAGAGTAAAAGGCACTGCTAACGCCCTATAACAGTGGACAGCATAGGAAGGAGACAGCTGAACAGAGAACCTAGAAATAAATCTGCGTTCATAACCAACTGATTCACTACAAACACACCCACACCCCACAAAGAGGAAAGAGCAGTACCCTCAATAAATGGTACTGCAAAAATTAGATATCCATCCACAGAAAAAAATGAAAGCAGGGGCCTGGGATAGAGTGGAGTGGTGGAGGGTGTGCTGAGTACTTCAGAGGCCCTGGACTCAATCCCGAGCTCCACAAAAAGAAAAGAAGAGAAAAGAAACAATGAAATTAGACCTTGTGCCATATACGAAAAACAACTCAAAATGGATGAGAGATTCAAAGACCTGAACGTGGAAAGCCAGAGGGGAACCAGGAGTTAGTCTCCACCGTGGGTCTCAGCCCAGACAACAAAGCAAGAGCAGAACAGGATTGCATCAGATGAGGACTCTGCTCACCACGAAGGCTGCCACCAACCAAGGGAACACACAGGCCACCTACAGAATCAGGGAAAATATTAACAGTTCTCAACCAGACATTTGATGAGGGATTAATACCCAAACAATGCAAGAAACTCAATTGCAAAGCAAAATCTCAAAAAACAGACAAGGAACCTGAATCCTAAAAGACAAACAAATGGCTAATGGGTATTTGAAAAATGTTTGACATCACTGGTCATTAGAGAAAGACAGCAGAAATCTCAGTAAGACATCACCTCACAGTTGACAGGACGGATACCATCAAAACACAGAAGATAACAAATGCTGGAAAGGATGTGAAGAACCGAAAGGGGCTCTGTGCACACTGGTGGCTGGACAGCAATCAGGACAGCCATGAAAAACACTACAAAGACTGGGCTGGAGAGATGGCTCCGAGGTTAAGAGAACCGACTGCTCTTGCTGAGGACCCAGGTTCAATTCCCAGCACCTGTCTTTAACTCCAGTTCCAGGGGAATCTGACGCCTTCTTCTGACCTCCAAGGCATTGCACAACACACAGGTGCACCAACCTACAAACAAAACAGTACACTCATACACATAAAAAATAATAAATAAATAAAAACATTTAAAAAAGGAAAACACTACAAAGAATCTTAAAAAAAAAAAAAAAAACCCAAGGGAGCTATAGAAATGGCTTAGAGAGCACTAGCTGCTCTTACAGAGGACTTGGGTTCAGTTCCCAACATCCACATGGTGCCAACAACCATCCATAACTCCAGTTCCAGGGGCTCCGTAGCTCTCTTCTGATCTCTGTGAGCATGACACAGGTGCACTTACATTTATTAAAACAATACTCATACATATAAAACAAAAATAATAAATATTTTAAAAAGAAAAAGAAAACCCAGAACTACCATAAGACCCAGCAAGCCCACCATTGGGTGTGCATAGTAAGGAAAGGAAATCAGTGTGCACTGCACCTCATGCTCTTCAGTATTATTAACAATAACCAAGATGGAGGCTGGAGAGATGGCTCAGCACTCAAGAGAACAACTGACTGCTCTTGCAGATGACCTGGGTTTGATTCCTAGTACCCTCAGAGCAGCTAAAAACCATAATCCATAATCCATAATCCAGTTCCAGGGTATCTGACATCTTCCTCTGACCTCTGTGGGCAGTACATGACACAGGTGCACTTAAATACATCAGCAATACACTCAGACACATAAAATAAAAATATTTTAAAAAAAAGACAATAACCAAGATATGGAAGGAAGCCACATGCCCACTGGCCAGTGAATGGGTAGAGAAAATGTGACACACACATATAGACAGAGAGGCAGAGACAAAGAAAACGGAGTGAAATTCCATCACACAGCAATATGAATAAACCTGAAGAATATCACGTAAATGAAACAAAGCAGGTACAGAAAAAATACTTCATGACCTCTTATGTCGATTCCGAAAAAAAGGAGAACTCCTAAAAGGAAAGACAAAAGATGGTTATGGGGAGGAGAAGGGACCAAAGAAACAGAGGTCAACTAGTGCCCAACTTCAGTCAGATGGGAAAAGTAAGGTCAAGAGATCTTCTGTACAGCATGGCGGGTTCAGTTATAACAATGTGCTGTATTCTTGAAGATCGTTGAAATAAATGTTAGTGTTCTTGCTATAAAAAATAAGCATGTAAGGGGTGTCCATGTTGGCAGCTTGGCTCAGCCATTCAATACACACAGATGTCAAAACAAACTCTTCTATATCTTCTAGGCAATTCCTTCTTCAGTTGAAAATAAACCTTTTTAAAATAGAGAAGTTATAATCTTTCATTAAACACAACCTGTATTTTTCTTAAGTAACAACTTCCATTTATTCTGAGACTATTTTACCCCTTTCCTTAACTCTCATTCACTGGCAAATTAATTAAATTAAATTTAAATGTGCTCAACACCTGCTCTGTGTAAAATGCTGCACTAGGACATTGTCCTGGAGATACACAAATTGGGACAATGCATTTTGACTTTCAAAGACATTTAGTCTATTCAGGTAGATACTAGATCTCACAAATAGCTACCATGCAGATAGAAATTCAGCTATGAGTCGTGGGCATTATTAGATAAGCTTCCTTACTCTCAAATTGAACCAGTGTGTCTGGCCCCATCATGGCCTGCGCCTATCAGATACCAAAGCTCCTGCTCTATCTATCCCACAGAACCCTCTCTCCCAGCTTTTGAGCCTCAAGCTGCTTTAGGCACATTACCATAGAGGAGGAAAAAAATAAAAAATACCCAAAGCCTCTCATTCATTCACTTGACAAATTGGTACTATTTACTATGCATTAAGAAACAGGATTGCAACCATATTTAGTAACAGGTCCTTAGAAGTGAGGGTTCCAAGGATATTTTCACTGAGTTATATTGTTAGAAATGAAAAATAATATAATGGCCTTTGCCCAAAAGTACCATTAAATTTGCATGGCCCTGACATGAAACCCAGCTTAGCAGAACCACGTGGAGCTGAGTGGCACAGGGAAGGAAGAATTGAATCCTCCACTCACTGGTCATCCCTGGTGATGGTCTGGTGTTGACTGCATGCAGTACTGACTGTGTGCAGTACTGAATGCCTGCAGAATACCTATAAGAATACCTATAAGCAGGCTGGAGAGATGGCCTAGCGGTTAAGAGCACCAACTGCCCTTGCAGAGGACCCGGGTTCAATCCCCAGCACCACATGGTGGCTAAGAACCATCTGTAACTCCAATTCCAGGAGAACTCCAGCTCCAGGGGAATCCGACACCCTCTTTTGACCTCCGTGGCGTTGCACAACACCAGTGCACAAACCTACATGCAGACAGTACATTCATGCACATAAATAAATTAAATTTAAAAAAATTTAAAAAATTAAAAAAAGACTCCCTCCAAATATGTGTGTATATGTGTGTGTGTGTGTGTGTGTATAATACCTATAAGCACATTCTTTTGGATATTTTCATTAATGGTAATCCCTCACCCTTTCTAGGGAGATTGGGCTTTAGAAAATCTCCAGCACCTACTCAGAAAGTGGCTTGGTGAAGCAGAGCTAGATACTTAAGCTCAATTAGATTAAAAAAATATATACAGTTATGTGAAAAAGTAACTTCCTTGGGGAACTGCACAACTCTACTTTGAACCATTAATGACACCAAGGGTCTTACAGGTTGCTTAGCAGTATGACAAATGTTAAGGAAAACACCAATGCGGTCTTAATTTTATATTTCACTTCACTATACCTAACCGACACTGAAATTTAATCACCAATCAATAAATAGCTAAATCTACCACACTATACTACTTACATCTATGTGTTACTTAATATCTACTTAACTATAAAGCAAATACTGCTTTATTTCTTATTCTTTTGGGATAAGGGAACCACACTATACACAGTAATGTACATGTAAGCTTTACAAACCTTTGTTCTATTATGCCAGTGAGAATTCTATCAAATATACAAGTTTTATTCAAGAACTATAAACCTGACTTGTGGGGAGTGTGCAGTGTGCTGGCCCAGCAAACTCCCACTCCAACCACAAGATACAAAGGCTGATTCTTCACTATCAGTACTCTGAACAAAAGTTAGAGTTTTGTTTTTTTTTCTTTTGGGACTTTTTGAGATAGGGTTTCCCCGTAGTCCCAGCTGGCCTGGAACTCTGTAGACCAGGCTGTCCTTGAACTCACAGAGATCTGCCTGCCTCTACCTCCCAAGTGCTAGGATTAAAGGCATGTGCCACCACGCCCGGCTAAAAAGAGAATTTTTACAAACCAAAACACAAAATCAAGAATGGTTGTTTTTTTATTATTATTATTTCTTTTTGTTATGACTTCTGAAATACAAGTCATCCAGGCATAAAGAAATTAAGTCTTTCAAGCAAAACTGCACATAACTAAACCGTATTTTTAAACTACTAACACTGTTCTTTGTACCTTTTCCAATTCTCCTACAAATGTCCACGTTTCCCATTTCACCCCCGAAACCTTTCACCTCACCCACCCAAAGCATCTAAAGCTGAGTTCTGCCTCTTTGCCAATATTCTGCAATGAGAGACGCATCTCTTTAAGCCATTTTCTAACTCTTCAGTTAACGAATAACCTTCAGGAATCTGACCTTTGCCCATCAAACTCCCATCTCCCAAATCACCTGTGAGTTCTTTCACACAAATTGAGCTGGGTCTGGCCATCCATGCCTTCCCTACACTTGGGGCCGACGGGGGGGGGGGGGGGGGGTGGAGGCAGGAAGACACAGCTCCAGACCTGCCGGGCTACGCAGAGCCCCCTCTCATTCACCATTGTGCTAACAAGTGTAGTCTACTATCTGTGGTTATGGTAACTGAGTACGGAAAAGGAGAAGACAATCACAAAAGGAAGGAATGTGCAGCTAGGTCAGGCGCTTCTTCCCCTCGCACCTTCCCAAGGATACTTTCAATTAAAATAAGCAAACAACAGAGTGGCCACGCCCTTTGTATTTTCCACTTGTGGCAGGCCGGGATGCAGCTACTCCAATGAAACCTTCAGACTCAGGCCATTTTCTTCTAGTCCAGTTAGCTCCTCCTGATATGTGCAACATCAACAAGAAAAGGAACCCCAAACAGCATTCTGAGCTTTGTCTGACATTCACCTGCGTAACCCCAAATTTCAGCTGTGTTACTAAGCAGGCACTCATCAGTACTCCCCCAGCCCAGCCTCTCCCAGAGTCCCTGGGAACCAGATAACTGGCAGCACCCTCCACCCAGCCCAACCTGACAGGAATCTCAACCACAGCATCAGAGCTCTATCAGGCCCATCCCTCCTCTAATCTCCTTAACATCTGTTTGTGCATCACTCCTAAGGAACATCAAGTTCTTGGTACTTTTAATGTATATAGGAAAATCCTACAATTAACACAACACAGACACACCTCAATGAAGACCATATGCTCCCAGTGGGGAACCACACCTTCTATGTCTTTACTCTCCATTGTTCCCTTGGAAATGTCTACCACTGCTGAATTCTGGAAGCTGGGTAGCTCTGTAGCAAACAGTGAGGCTAACTTCTCTTACCTGACTGATCCTGAGCCTTGGGAGAATAACAAAGTAATCACACTGTGGTCCAGAGGCAGAGGTAATTCAAGTTGGGCCAACGTCTATTAGCTGCAAAACAAATACATCCCTCTGGAGGGGCTCACCTACAGCCCTCACTACCACGAAGCCCACCGCCTGCTGCTGGACAGCCTCCGTGGGTCTTCAGTTCAAACTGTGCCTCTATATCTTTTCTTACAACTTGACAGTATTAATACACATTGGACCAGTCCATATTACCTCTTTCCCACTCCCCCTCCACCCTCTCTGCACATATTCATGTGTACACACATTTCTGTACAGTGCACAGTGTGCAGGTGAGGTGCAATGCCATGTGTGTTTATGTATGTGAAAGCCAGAGGTCAATGTCAGATGTCTTCCTCAATCCCTGTCTACCTTGTTTTGAACCCGGAGCCTACCACTGTGGCTAGACTAGCTGGCCAGTGAGCTCCAAGGATCCACGTAGCTTCTGCCACCATCATCCGTACCATCACCACCACCCCCCCACAGCGAGGGGGTTACAGAGCCATACCACCAGGCCTGGCTTTAACATGGGTGCTAAGGACCCAGGTCTTCATGCTTACATGATGTGCTAGATAGCTTTAGTGTCAACTTGACACAACTGGGCTGACGGAGTCTCAGTTGGGGAACTGCCTCCATTGGACTGACCTGTGGCCATGTTTGTGGCGTACCTTCTTGATTGTTGAATGATGTGGGTAGTGCCACCCTTGGGCACCCAATAAAGCAGGCTGAGCATGGGTCAGGGGACCAAGCCAGTAAGCAGTGTTCCTCCATGGCCTGTGTGCTTCAGCTCCTGCCTCTAGGTTCCTGCTCTGAGTTTCTACCACGGGCTCCCTCAGTGATGAGCTGTGACCTGGGAGATGTGAGACAAATAAACCCTTTCCTCCCCAAGTTGGTACTGGTCAGAGT
This sequence comes from Rhizomys pruinosus, assembly GCA_009823505.1. NCBI lineage: Eukaryota > Metazoa > Chordata > Mammalia > Rodentia > Spalacidae > Rhizomys > Rhizomys pruinosus. The sequence goes on from VZQC01009251.1 coordinate 710,718, forward strand.
GTTTTGTCACAGCTATTGAAAGCAAACTATAACACGTGACAAGCACTTTACTAACTGAGCCAGCTCCCCAGAAACCCCAACTATTAATTTCATATTTCATTCTTCAATTGCTTTTTTTCCTTTCATCTCTTTTGATTATTTTTTTAATTTTCCAAACTATCCACTGTGGAAGGACATGTTCGGTATCTACCTTGCTGCAATAAAAATACCTACTTCTGCAATCAGTCTGACATGAATTCTTCACAAGTAACTCAACTTCAAAAACCTCCAGATATACCCCATAAATATGTATGATTATATGTCAATTACCTTGCCTCTTAAAACATTTAGGCGAAGAGGATACATTTTATTCTATAGCTATCAATAGGACTTCACTGCCAAGCTATAATATGCTAATTTTGTTACAACAGAAACAAAGCTATGTACACCAAGTGATATATTTTAACATTGAGTGTTGTGTCATTATATTAAACAGAACCCTTTATAATGAGTGATCATTTAATTAATATCCAAGTACCCTGAGAGCCAATAATAGTTCAAGAAAACAGCTGGAAATCAAATACCAAGGTAACTGTTCAAAGCCGTAACTGACATCATATTAAATAAATTTTCACCACAGACCTTCCCCCACCCCCTTCAGGAAAGAAGTCCTCCCAGAAACATAAAAGGATCTTTATGTGAACTTTAAGTTTGCTGAATAAATTCTAATATTAAAGATTTCAGTAGGAAATACACTGTTGCTTTTATAATATTCTGTGAACTTCCACTATTTTAAAACTTTCTTTTTCCTTAGACTAATGCAAAAATGGTCAACTGCGGGCTGGAGAGATGGCCTAGCAGTTAAGAGCACCGACTGCTCTTGGAGAGGACCCGGGTTCGATTCCCAGCACTCACATGGTGGCTAAGAACCGTCTTTAACTCCAGTTCCAGGGGAATCCAATCCCGTCTTCTGACCTCCGCAGCATTGCACGACACGGGTGCACCAACCTACATGCAGACAGTACACTCATACACATAAAATAATAAATAAAATTTTTTAAAAAATGGTCAACTGCATTAAGCAACAAAATACATCAGACATCTGTATTTTTACAACTCTGGTATTCAGTTGACTATTTTGATGCTTTGGTATTGAACTTATTTTTATAGAGATACCATACCAATAGCTTAATCTAGCAAACCAAAATAATGGTTTCAAGCCTTTTGTTTCAAGACATTATTTAAGCCACTTTACTGTATACTATCCTGAATTTATATGAAAAGAAGCTTATATATAAACGGTAAGTACATATTACATGCCACACACTGTACTGGATATTCTACATCTATTATCTCTAACTTCCAGAACAATTACATAGGTACATATTTTATATCTAATAATCACCACCAATCAAAGAGAAAGATCTCAAAGTCAGCTTCTAATTACACACAACACATACAGACTGGAACTCGCAGACACACACACAGACATACACACATACACGTTCCATAGTAAGCAAGGTCGGTCATTGTTTTCTGTTACTATAGACTGTCCAAGCAAGCTATTCCCAGCCATTTCTCTCATCCACAGTAACTGCTTTCCTCTTATAAGGCACACTGTTCCTCCTCCCTCACCTTCTCCCTTAGCAAAGAAAAATACAAAAGAGAAAAAATATCACTGTGGTACGTGTTGTTTCTACCCAACGATCTTGAAATTAAAATCACACTTCATGGACACTCATTTGATCAACTTGATTGAACAAACAACCTGTCATCCCCCACTGGATGGTGGGGCTGTAGGTGTTTGGGCACAACAGCCTGCAGATAGGTTTTGCATGAAGGATGCTTGTACTCATGGATTATCACTTATAGCTAAAAATGAAAAAAAAAAAAAACTGAGAGAAAGATGCAGGAGGGGTATGGCAGAATGCATGATCTGGGATGGGGTGGGGGGGAGGGAAAGGGAAATAAGCCTGAACTGAATTGGAAAAAATGTATGAAATGCACAAAGCATCAATAAAAACTAATTTAAAAAAAAAAAAAAAACAGTTGAATCGTGCATAAACTACTATAAACTGTGGAACAAACCAACGTAATACTCATTACAGTAAAATCACGTGGCCTGAGCACCCACTGTAGATGTCCTCTAGCTCATCCAGTTCCTCCCGCCATGGCTGTATGGCCTCTGCTGGGTTTCCGGATCCTCTCTGACCTTTCAGTAAACCCTTCTTGCAGTGGTTCAAGCCTCCAGCATACAGTAAGCCCTCAGGTCAAATATGTTGACTCCATGTATTGAATGTTTCTTCTAATTTATTGGAAAAAATAAGTCTAATTTTGATTTTCACCAAATTGCTTAAATATATTAACTAAACACCACATTTTCTTGGCCAGTCTTAGGTCTATTGAACTAATGTAATTTGGTGATTTTAAGTAGGGTGAACATCTTTTAATAAGCTATTTTTTTTTCATCTAAGCCCAAATTATTTTTGCAATAAATAATGTAAATAAAAAATCAGCTTCACCCTTGGAAGACTTGGAATGAACTTGCCACCTGACCGAGCCATACCACTCCTGGGCATGTACCCACAAGACTCATCTTACTGCAGAGATACATACACAGCCATGTTTATTGCAGCTCTCTTCATAACAGCAAAGAGCTGGAACCAACCCAAGTGCCCCTAAACTGACAAGTAGATAGAGAAAATGTGGTACATCTACACAATGGAGTTCTATGCAGCGGTAAAGAAAGATGACATCACGAACTTTGCAGGTAAATGGCTGGAGCAAGAAGATAGCATGCTGAGTGAAGTAACACAGTCCCAGAAAAACAAACGACGAATGATATCCCTCATCTGTGGATGCTAGCACCAATTACCTAATTGTATGGCAAATTGAACAATGTTAATGTGATCTGAACAAAACTGTGCTCTTATATTGTGAATCCCTTTAAAAAAAAAAAAATGTTACTGCAAAAAAAAAAAGAAAGAAAGAAAGAAAAGAAACCCAGCTAAGCACAATCCTGTGAGAGAGCCTTCGAGACGCATTCCTCCGTGGTTTCTGCATCAAGCTCCTGCCTGAGCTCCTGCCCTGACTTCCCTCGTGATGGACTGTGACCTGGACGTCTAAGCCCAATAAACCTTTTCCTCTTCTTAAAAAAAAAAAAAAAAAAAAAAAAAAAATCAGGTTCAATTTCTAACACTGTCCTGCATTTCACTGGAGTCTGCAGTCTTTCTCGTCTGCTTTATGCTATCAGCATAACCAGCCTCCTCACTGCAAAAGTAAAAGACAAGTACCTTCATCTAATGCTCCATCAGGTCATAGTTATTCAACACAATATTCACAACTAACATACACCTCACAGTAAAGTCATGTTCCAAGATCACCTCTCATATGAAAAACTGACAGAATGGCTTTATTATAGGGGGCAGGGGGGAGGAAATCTGATAATTGCCATAATTTTACAGACCTTTAAAAAAGTAATTTTCATTTCACTCCATAAGTAAAATAACTGAACTATTTTTTCCAAGTGCTCCCAAATTTTAGGGGTATATTTACCCTGTAATTATTTTTCCCAAAACAGTACAGAACAAAACAAAACAAAAATCTAAACAACAAAAAAAAATTAGTTAAAATTAACCCCTTTTCATAGCCCAGAATCAGGTACAGTTTCTATCAGAAAAAAAAAAAAAAATCCCCATTTGGAATAGGTGTTTGGAAGTAAAAATATAGCAGGTATCAAAAAAGAGTCTACTGTGCGTGCCTGACCTGTCCATTCCTGGGGTATCTAATGATGACCTGTCCATTCCTGGGGTATCTAATGATTTTAAATAAAAATTTTTTACAAGCAGTAACGAGATGGGCCAGCGAGGTGGCTCCAAGGTTAAAGGCACCTGCTTCCAAGCCTGGTGACCTAGGTCCCCAAGACCCACATGGTAAAAGGCCAGAATCAACTCATGCAAGCTGTCCTCTGACTTCCGCACAAGCCCCAATCCCCCACAAACACACACAAATAAAAATAATGAATGAACGAACAAACCAACCAACTACAGAGACTGCTCAAGTGTCCTAACCTACATCCAGGCTGGCTGGCACCAGGGGTAAGAGGGCTGAGCTCTGGAGTTGGGCTATGTAAAACCCACAGCTCTGCCTCTCGGGTGTTTTGTAGTTACTGACCTAAGAATCAGTTCTGTTTGAAAAGTGATAAAGCTGACTGACACTCAACAGTGTGTCAAAGGTAGCTTCAGTTGTCAAATGGACACAAACCTACAGTCACCCCGGCAGAGGGAAACCAGCTGAAGAAATGTCTCCTCAGAATGCCCTATGATCGATGCCTTGAGGCTTTTTCTTAATTGCTTACTGACTTAGGGCAGCCCAGACCACTATGGGCAGTGCCGTTCCTAGCCGGGCCGGCCTGTGCTGTGAATGAAAGGTAGCTGAGCAAGCCGGGGAGCAAGCCAGTAGCAGAGTCCTCCACGGTCTCCTTCCGTTCCTGCCCGGAGCTCCTGCCATGGCCTCCCTCCCTCCATGATGCAATGTAACCCTGTACCTCAAATAAACCATTCTTCCCTGGGTTGTTTTTGAGGGAAGTTTATAAAAGCAACAGAAAACATAGCTAAAATAGAAACTGGTACCAGCAAAGTAGGGTACTGATACGACAGACCTCATCATATTCTTTTATAGGAAATGTGAAAGTATTTGGGGGTGTGGGTTGAAAAATCCATCGAGTGCTGAGCTCAATGAGCTGCTATGAGAACTTGGAAGATGATGTTCCAAGCAATGCAGACAAGGGAGACCGGGTTTGTGAAGAGGAGAGTTTAAGAGTCCCTCGCTCCACCAAGGCCATTTGTGTGACAGATCTGAATCAAGAATCTGTGGAAGGGCTCGAAGAGATGGCTCGGTGGTTAAGTGCACTGGCTGCTCTTGCATCTTGCAAAGGACTCAGGTCCAAGCACCCACATGGTGGCTAAAAACTCGGGTACCAGGGGATCTAACACCCTCTTCTGGCCTCCATGAGCACTTGCACTTAATATAGATGCAGGCAAAATGTTCATGCACATAAAATTTTTTAAATTAAAAAAAAATTAGGGGAGTGGAGAGAGGGCTCAGCAGTTAGGAGCACTGCAGCTCTTCCGGAGGACTCAATGTAAAGTTCCAGCACCCACGCGGTGGTTAACAGCTGTCGGTTACTCCAGTTCCAGGGGATCTGACTCCCTCTTCTGGCCTCCACAGGCTTTGCACAACATGGATGCATTTAACATACATGCAGACGAAATACTCATACACATAAATAAATGAATGAATAGGGTTTTTTTTGTGCATCTGTGGAAGTGAAACTTTTGCTTTAGTAGGACAATGGACAGTGGGTAGATAGCTGGGGCTAAAAGACCAGCTGTGATTAATAGGAGACCAGCGCTACTGAAGTGAAATTTTCTGGAAATATTTTCTCAGTTGATACACAAGAGCTGTGGTCCAGAGGGGGCCAAGGCAGCCTCTCAAGCTGGACTTGGTAATGAGTAAGAGGTCTTCCATGTGCTCCTGGTTTTGTTGGCATAGACGCTGCAGGACTGAAGGGACCACAGGGAGAAGCCGAGGCTTGGCACCCCGAGAGGCCACACAGGCCCCTGGTGCAGGTTCAGGGGCCTGTTACTACTGGAAATGAATAAAACAAACACCTCTAGCCATGGTCAACACCCCCAAGGATATCCCTGTGTTAAGACAGAATTTTAAATCAGAGAAGGTAAGATTCAGTGTTGGTTCTAGCTAGCATTTACTAATGTCTGACCTGAGGCAATTACATCAACTCTCTTAATCTGTAAAATGAACCACAACTGTGTTCCTAAATTTGGCAGAGAACTAAGATAAAACATGCAGAATATGAAACATAATGTCTGCCTCTCCCTAAATATTAGCTGCTATTAGCACATAAAAGCACAACTGTCTGTTGTTAATCAGAGCTAAGGTAGAATCAATGGTAAAAAGTAACTTTGCACAAAGCTTCAATAAAAATTGGCTTTGGAAAAAAAAAAGTAACTTTCAAAAAATTAAGATTTTGAAATAAGAAAACATGTAACATGTCTGTAGAAAACCAGTAAAGTCTTTGTGCAACAGGAAACCTGGAAGAAATCCCATTTGATTAAACAACAAAACAGTGTGTAATTAATGAATTCGGAATCTCGTTTCAAGTTTGGACATTAGAACTAAAACGGACTCTCCCTCCCAACAGATGAAGAAAAGGCCTGGCGGGAGGGAGGATGACAGCACCTGTGTAATAACTGCCTCACAATTTCCTCAGGTTCATCCACCTGATGCTCTGGAACAATAGTGCTCATCCCAAGTAAAGAAAAGGACACAGCTGCTTTGCCTATAAATAGCACTGGGCCACACAAGCTGAGAATGCCATTGTTCATTCACACCACCTAAATGACCTTTACACTTCTAACAAAGTGGTCAAGTTGTAGAACTTTCCAGTTCTGCAAACCGAAAAAAACAACAAACCCCAAAACAGATTGGCCATTAGAAAGACGTGACAAAATAAACCACAGAAACTGATGAATGCTGATAAGTAAATGGGTGGTTCCACACGGCCAAGAGCAGGTCCTGCAGAAGCAGATCACTGCAATTTTGAAGACTAAAAGAATAAAAAACAATGTCATATTGAAACAAACTAAACATTTAAAATGAATTTGTCATATTATTTTGAATAATTTATCAGTAGTTAAAACTAATTCAAAATCTCTTTTAATAGAGCTCATAGGCTGGACCAGAGGTAGCTTGGTAGATTTCTTGCCTAACATAAAAAAGTCTCTGTGCCAGATCCCCAGCACTTAAAAAAAAAAAAAAAATCATGTATGTATGTATATCTGACAACAATATGGGAAGTTTCCTTGGAAATATGTGTAACCATGCTGAACACTGCAAACAAAAGAAACACATTTTCCCCAAGAAGACACTGATGCCCAGTCTATCTGCCATACAGTCGAACCTGAGCTGACAAATTCTCGTCTGTAAGATGCAAGTAGCATAAAGTAAACAGCTGCATGATCCAGAGAAAAGGTGGAGAGCGCTGGCAGGGTGGGCAAAGGGACTTGCCACCAAGGATGACTGAAGTTTGATCTGCAGAACCCACATGGTGGAAGGGGAGAACCAACTCCAACACATTGTCCTCTGAATGAACACACACACACACACACACACACACACACAAATAAGTGCTTTCTTTAAAAGATTTTTGTTTTATTATTGTTTATTATTTTTATTTTATGTATATGAGTGTATCGCCTGCATGTGTATAAGTGAGCCTGTGTCATTCAATGCCCAAGGAGTTACAGATGGTTGTTACCATGTGGGTGCTGAGAATCGAACCCCAGTCCTCTGCAAAAGCAGATGGTGCTCTTAACCACTGAGCCATCTCTCCAGCCCCCAATAAGTGCTTTTCTAAAAAAAAAAAAAAAGATGCCAAGATACTACAAGGCCCTACAAGCAGAAGGGGCAGGAAAGAGAAAGCATGTTGCGTGAGATGCTGTGTGTGAAATCCTGACTTTACTCTCCACTGCTGAGAGGTTCTGGAAGCTACTAACCATCTTCATATTTACACCCCACTGTAGATTATGAAGACCCATTACATAAGATAATTGAAGCACATGTGCACTGACTATTACAGCTCCTACTGATGTTGCTCACCAAGGTAAAGGAGAGGATTAATGTAGTCAGGACCACGTACTGCCATTGCAAAGTTCCTGAATTTGATTCCTGACACACTCACATCAGACAGCTCACAAATGCCTGTAACTCCAGCTTCTGGGGGTCCAATGCCTCTGAACTCTGAGGGCACCTGTACTATGAGGGCACAGACACACACAGACATAGACACACACACACACATACATACACACACACACACACACACACACACACCATAATTAAAAAAAAAAAAAAACTCCTAAAAAGGGATGCCCAAAGCCAACTTTTAGTTCCTTCAAAATCCCAGGTCCAATTCAGCAAACACTGCTGGTAAAACTTCATTCTCAAGGAGATTCAATTAATACTGCACAAACGCAGCAAACTAAAAAGGACATGTGAGTGGTGCAGCACTTACCTAGCACAGAGGAGATCCTGGATAGAAAGGAGAGAGGAAGACGCGCAGGTTCCACAGCCCAGCCCTGCTTTTCAAGACACTCTGGAAATTCTCCTGAATAGGAAATGAGGCTGACTCATCTCTGGATTTTTGTTTCATTTGCACCCACCAAGTTACTATTCCTAATTACTTCTTATTCCCCACAGAGAATATTCAAGAAGGAACCTTGTAAATGACAGGTATTGGAGTACTTCAGCAAATAGAATTAGGTAGGAAGTTGTTGACTGACTTCTGGTAACATAGTTCTCAGCAAAGATGGCTAGGTCCTGCTCAGCTAGTCCTGAAATCCCAAAGAAATGCCTGCCTATCTGGGCTCACACCTAGCACTGACAGACAGAACAGAACAGATAAGGACTGCAGTCCTAGACTTGACTGCTGGGAAGGGAGGGAGCTAGGAGAGCATACGCAGTAATTTTCTCTGCACTTTTGGCAAAAATATAACACAAACATGCTGAACATTAAAAATTATTAAAAATTTCTGGTCAATGTTTATCACCTTTAAAAAGAAAACATTATAAACTTTCAATATAGCTCAGAATATATGGCAAATATATGTTTTTCAAACAACCCAATTGGGGAAAATGAACTCTTGGAATGAACTGACTGCCAACAGCGATCTGCTGGCTTCCCCTCCTTCCCCTCCCGCTTCCTCCTCTTCCTCCTTCCTCTCCCTCCTCCTCTTCCTCCTTCCCCTCCTGCTTCCTCTTCCTCCTCTTCCTCCTTCCTCTCCCTCCTCCTCTCCCTCTCTTTCCTCCCCCTCAATCTTCTCCATCCTCTTTCCCTCCTCTCCCTCTTCCTGTCCCTTCTCCCTACCTCCTCTCCTGTCCCTCTGACTTCTGGCAGTCCTCCCGCTTCTGGGATGTCAGGTGTGTAAGCCTCATGTTTATACAGATTCTCATAGACTGTTCCCAGGCCACCAGCCCCGTTCCAAACCCCAGGTCCCCACCCAACACCCCCTGTTGCAGCCACTATCAGAAAGAAAGGAAAGGAGAGGAGGTGGAATCATCGTCAAAGGATTTCCCCTTGGACAAACCAGCAGCAGAAATACCTTGGGATTATTCTGGAAACCCAAATGGGAGAGCTGACATTTTTGAGCAATAAGGAGAATCCCAGTAACAGGATAATTAAAGTAGCTGTTGCAAAAGGTTTCCCTTTCGGGGCTGGAGAGATAGCCTAGCAGTTAAGAGCGCCGACTGCTCTTGCAGAGGACCCGGGTTCGATCCCCAGCACCCACATGGCGGCCGAGAACCGTCTGAAACTCCAATTCCAGGAGAACTCCAGTTCCAGGGGAATCTGACACCCTCTTCTGACCTCCGCGGCATTGCACACACGGTGCACAGAAACTCATATTCAGACAGTACATTCTACACATACGGAAATAAATAAATTAAAAAAAAAAAAAATTAAAAAAAAAGGTTTCCCTGTCTTTGGAAGATTGGACCAGTGAAGAATTCTTTTTCAGAGATTACCAACACCAAGTGCAACACATAGAGTCCTGTAAAGCAGGCTCTTCTAAAAGCTATTTATTGATCTAGGCTCCCCCTGCAGTTAGATCAAAGGCCTAGCTCTCAGATACTGCAAGGCCATTCTCATAAGCTTAGGATTCCCAAGAGGAACATGCAGAGCACAGTAAATACAGTGGTGACAACAGTCAGACCACTTCTCCCACTCACTTAGTAACTAGTAGGTAGTGTTCTTGCCTTTTTTTTTTTTTTTATTAATTTTTATTTATTTCTGTATGTGTATGAATGTACTGTCTGCATGCAGGTTTGTGCACTCGTGTCGTGCAATGCCGCGGAGGTCAGAAGCGGGTCTCGGATTCCCCTGGAACTGGAGTTCTCCTGGAATTGGAGTTTCAGACGGTTCTCAGCCGCCATGTGGGTGCTGGGGATCGAACCCGGGTCCTCTGTAAGAGCGGTCGGCGCTCTTAACCGCTAGGCCATCTCTCCAGCCCCTGTTCTTGCCTTTTCTAACAGTCACTAAACACACCCCCAAATCCAGCTTTTCCACGTTCATGGCACAGCAACGTGATTCAAGCTCACTTGGCTGTACCCTACAATAGAAGAAAGAGTTGCAGTTCTGGTATTAGGGTACAGGGAGCTGGTGGGCCGCATCTAGGTGCTGTGCAGGGCTGCGATGGGAGCCGTGGTGCTTGCCTTTCAAGTCAGGTATTGTGCAGCTTGAGGCCACAAACCCAAGCATCTCCAGCTCAAAAAGAAACTAGAAGACGAGCTTGAGCCCCCAGCTGTCTGGACACCTGTGGCAAGGGAGCTCCCCAGGCCACCGGGTTCTTCGAAGTAAAGGAGCTGGAAAGTTGGTTTATTCTAAGAAGAGAGTGATGGCTGCTAGCATACAGACAGCAAGTTTCACAAGCTGGTGACCGCCAGCAAAGCAACCCTGGCTCAGTGCCAGTGAGCTCTGAAGCAGAGTTCAGAGCCCCCTGGCCAGCCCGTCTTGGCAGCTGCTTCATGACAGGAAGGACTGAAATGTCTTGACGTCCTGTGGTCTTTCCTAGATGTTCCTGCAGCCACCAACCCGGTCAGGCAGATGTGACCAGTAGCCTTTGCCTCTGTGTGGGGTGTGTGTCCTCTGTGTGGGGTGTGTGTCCCCTGTGTGGGGTGTGTGTCCCCTGTGTGGGGTGTGTGTCCCCTGTGTGGGGTGTGTGTCCCCTGTGTGCGGTGTGTGTCCCCTGTGTGTGGGGTGTGTGTCCCCTGTGTGGGGTGTGTGTCCCCTGTGTGGGGTGTGTGTCCCCTGCGTGGGGTGTGTGTCCCCTGTGTGGGGTGTTGTCTCCTGTGTGCGGTGTGTGTACTCTGTGTGGGGTGTGTGTCCTCTGTGTGGGGTGTGTGTCCCCTGTGTGCGGTGTGTGTCCTCTGTGTGGGGTGTGTGTCCTCTGTGTGCGGTGTGTGTCCTCTGTGTGGGGTGTGTGTCCTCTGTGTGGGGTGTGTGTCCTCTGTGTGGGGTGTGTGTCCTCTGTGTGGGGTGTGTGTCCTCTGTGTGGGGTGTGTGTCCCCTGTGTGGGGTGTGTGTCCTCTGTGTGGGGTGTGTGTCCCCTGTGTGGGGTGTGTGTCCTCTGTGTGGGGTGTGTGTCCTCTGTGTGGGGTGTGTGTCCTCTGTGTGGGGTGTGTGTCCTCTGTGTGGGGTGTGTGTCCTCTGTGTGGGGTGTGTGTCCCCTGTGTGGGGTGTGTGTCCTCTGTGTGGGGTGTGTGTCCTCTGTGTGGGGTGTGTGTCCTCTGTGTGGGGTGTGTGTCCCCTGTGTGGGGTGTGTGTCCCCTGTGTGGGGTGTGTGTCCCCTGTGTGGGGTGTGTGTCCTCTGTGTGGGGTGTGTGTCCCCTGTGTGGGGTGTGTGTCTCCTGTGTGCGGTGTGTGTCTTCTGTGTGCGGTGTGTGTCCTCTGTGTGGGGTGTGTGTCCCCTGTGTGGGGTGTGTGTCCCCTGTGTGGGGTGTTGTCTCCTGTGTGGGGTGTGTGTCCTCTGTGTGTGGTGTGTGTCCCCTGTGTGGGGTGTGTGTCCCCTGTGTGGGGTGTTGTCTCCTGTGTGCGGTGTGTGTCCTCTGTGTGCGGTGTGTGGCCCCTGTGTGGGGTGTGTGTCCCTAGAATCCACCTCTGCACACACCCTGTCATGCCCTTCTCCTGCCTCCTGCCCTTCCCCACCTCTCCCTGACTTCCCCCATGATTCCCCCTACCCTGCTGCCTCAGTTTCCCTTCTCCAGGAGAAGCTGCAAGCAGCTTAAGACGACTTCACAGCCCTGTTGACAATGGTTCCCAGTTCAATGATTCTCACAGCCAAAAAAAAACTTTATAGAGCACAGGGTGTCTTGGAATGGAGTACAACTTTTCTTTACCTTGAATGAATAAAGCAAGAATTAGGAGGAGTCGCATAAAGTGAACGGCAAGAGCCAAGCTATGTGGTTACATGGGGTTAAAACGGCTCCAGGCCTCCTGATTACTGAGCCCTTATTTGCTAAACTACTAAAGTGCAGCCCTGGAATCTGTAATTTCACAAGCAGAATTCAATTAACTCCCTCCCGTTGGGAACAAAATAGGGAACAGTAGAAGAAACCGCTGAATCCCTATAGTGTGCAGCTAGGCTCCGTGTCAAGGCACCGCATTTCTGTCGCACTTGCTAATATCGGTGAAGTGGCACTGTGACATGAGAACTCTTCTTCAGATGATATAGAAAGTCACAATTTCTGTCATAACAAGTTAATTGTACAGCTAAACAAGGCAACATAACTATCCGAGGATGCCATAAAGCAGTCAACATAAGGTATTGTAATGACTTCAGTAAGCTCCTAAATGAATCTGTATTAATAAATACACCTAAGTAATTGTTACTCATTTTTGGAAAACAGATGTTTCCTAACATGGCCATGGGGGCATTTTACAGGCAGTAACCTGACTTAGGAATCTGGAAGTCTGAATTTGAATCTCAGCTTTCCTACAAAGAAACATCTCTGAGCCTCATTTACAGAAAGGATGAAGATGACTTTCTGGCTTCACCGCCATGTCAGTGGGGAGAGGGGCTCAGGGTTGAGCATTTGGCTCACACACAAAGAGGGGGGTACTCAATCCTCACAGCCACACAGAAGGGTGGGCTACACAGGGGACAGGTGAAACATTAATAAAAATAAATTATTCATTTAAATCCTTTCCTTTTACCAAAAATTATACCATAACTTTATGGTATTGTTGAGTTTTGCTTAGGATTTCTCCTTTTAACAACTCTTTTTAAGATTTTAACCTACACTGCAGCCATCATGAAAACTGCTAATACATTCAATGGTGTCAAACTCAAAAGCCAAATTCAAATGAATAGCTTCACTGGTGCTGACCTGAGAAAATTATGTCACCTGTCTGAAAAAAAAAAATCCTTTTTGATCATTGCACAAGTTTTATGAGGCACATTCTTTCAATGCCCCATTTTGTACACGAAGAAGTGACTTCAGATATATTAGCGTATGCAAAATTATAGTTTATATATGAAGGGATAACCTAGCCTTCTTTTTTAATATTTTATTATTTGAGAATTGCATACAATGTTGTTTGATCATATTCACTGTAACTCTTCCCAGACCCACCCCCACCTATCTACACACACACCCAACTTCGAGTCCTCTTTTGTGATTTTTAATAGCCTATGGATTCCAATTTGTGCTACTCATATACACTCACTCGGGTGTGGTGTCATCCTGTGCTAGTCTACCTAACAGAAGTCACACCCTTCAAGAAAACTGACTCTCCCTCCCCAGAAGCCATCAACTATCAAGAGCTCCTCACAACCTCTTCATACCCCATGTTGAATATTGACAGGCTTGACCTTATGTAGGTCTTATGCATAACCCCAGCTTTTTGTCTTTTTGAGACAGGGTCTCCCTGTACCTCCAGCTGTCCTGGAACTCACTATGTAGACCAGGCTGGCCTTGAACTCACAGAGACCCACCTGCCTCTGCCTCAGAGTGCTAAGATTTAAAGGCATGCACCACCACGCCCAGCTCCTACCTGGCATAGATAGACTGTATCTTTCCAAAATAAAATATCTAAAGTAAAATTTATTCCTTTCTTGCCAGAATCTATTAACTCGGGCTCCTAGTATTAGAACAAGTTTCATGCTTCCAATTAGTTCTTAGACATTAGGTCTTGCTCATCACACAAATAAACTGTCTCTTTAAGTCACTCATCCATTCTGATAGTTCAAAGATATCCTGGTGTGTCTGCCAAAGTACTTTTTTAATTCTATGTAAACTATTTTGTTAAACCCAATCTTCGAGCCTAGAATGCTTCTATCTACAGCACCTATCCCTTATTATTAATAATTATGCCTGTAATAAATATAATCACCATTTGGAGTTGATAAACATGACTTGATACTTGGGATTTTTACCAAGAGTCATGACCCAACAGAGCAAGCCCTGTTGGGTAGTTTGCCATTGCTCTGTGATGCTCTGGTGCTTTAAAAGCATAAAGTCATCTTAAGTGGCTTTTGTGGGTTTGACACTACTGAATGCAATAACTAATTTGCTGATAATTGCTGCACTTGAGGTTCAAATCTTGGGAATCTAATAAAGAGAAATTATAAACAAAAATCATTCACCCTGGTAACATAAAATTGTTGACTTCCTAAGAAATAGATATCCTTATACTATGAGTACTTTTCTCAGCTTCCAAAGCAAAGAGGCTAAAAAGTGTCATTTCTAAACCTGCTCTTGACCTCCCCAGTACTTTGTAATCATACGCAAATACAGTTTTTTCAAGATTACACAAGGCTCCTATTTTAAGAATGAGTGCCCTGTGAAGCATAAAATGCATTTAGTAATTAACCATGGCCCGAGTCTGCCAGGAAACACATGTCGCTGTTTCAGTTCCCGAGGAGGAGTCAAAAGGCACGCTATGGAACGTTCTTGTCCTCTGCAGTATTCACAGAAACCGGTTCCAGGAGCTTCTCCTGACCCAAATAGAGAACTGATTCAGGCAAGGAACAATAAAACACCCCAGCATTGGCCCTGCCAGAGAAACAGATACCATTGCTTACGTTTCCCTACCTGGAAACTTTTTACAAAGCAGCTCATTATCAAACCTTCCCATTAACTCTACTTCTCAAGACCCGGCTTACACTAATGAACACTTCCACCATTGTTCAAGGCCAAACAGAAGAAATGCCAAAACATTAGTTTTTCTTATCTTCTTAGACCTTGTCAAAACAAGGAAAAGGAAATAAAAAGAAATGAATAAGTAGGTAAGTGTCAATCAAAACTACTAGATGGAATCCCAACCACTCCGCTCCCAACACCTTCAGCAGTTCTTGTGGTTTTTCTGGTTTTCTATAAGCAGAAAGAAAAGACGTATTTGAGCCATCTACTCATTTCCTTTACTATGTAGCCTGCCCCTGGGATTGGTGACTGATGGCCAGCCCAGCTACTCTTTTCTTGGCTTTGTGGGTCTTGGTAGGAACCCACTGCATCTCCAGAAATCCTGAGCAGAAAGCACTGTTTAGTTGTTGTTCTCATAACCAATATTGGTCCTGGCCCTTAAATCTTCAACACACTGTTGTCAATGTCTCTGGGTTCCTTCCAGATGCTTTACTTTGACATTGGCAACTGGTGCTAAGTGAACTTCTTGGTCTAGGTCTCAGATAACCATGCTGCCAAGTAGGATAAGGTTGTTCTTATTCCCAGTATGAGAATTATAGTAGCCCTCAATAGCCAGTACAAGCTTCTCTGGGTTAATTCTGCTGTCTGTATTACAGAAGTGACAGGTGTTCTTAATTCTACCCCCAAAAAAACTTTTTTTAAATACTATTGTTTCATACCTGAAAAATAATGCTTTAAATAAATATGAAGCTACCAAAAAGTAGTTTAAACTGAGGCTGGGAGCCGGGCATAGTGGCACACACTTTTAATCCTAGCACTTGGGAGGCAAAGGCAGGCGGATCTTTGTGAGTTCAAGGCCATCCTGGTCTACAGAGCGAGTTCCAGGACAGCTAGGGCTACAGGGAAACCCTGCCTCAAAAAGACCAAAAAGAAACAAAACTGAGGCTGGGAGAAAACTCAGTCTGTAAAGTGCTTGCAACTTAACATGAAGACCTGAGTTCAGTCCCCAGGACCCACATTTAAAAAGCCAGGCATATACATATTGGTCACAGAATATAAACAATATAAACAAAACATAAAGCTGGAACTGGGCTGGTAGCTGATGGCTAACCCTCATAGTGCTGGAAGATGCTATGCAGGCTTCTAGGAGAAAAATGCATCAACAGTCTTACTCAGCTGTAAGCAATAATATTAACCATGCAGGCAAGATGAGCCCCATTGATGCAGCAGTGGCAAGTCTGTTGGGAGACAACCAACCCCTTTATGATTGGTTTTGATGCCGACCCCACAAAGGGAATTCACATTTGGTGCTACAAATCCAGCCAAAAGCCTGTGCTGGGGACAGCATGAGCCACACTGGACAAGCCAGTACTGCTGCTTTGCTAGATGGGCGTGCTGTGCCCACCAAACTGCTCTCAAAACAACTACATTTATATCCACAGATTAGTGCTGCTGTCAGCTTTCATCAGAGAAGCTTCTGTTTACAATGGTCAGCAGTGACTGCAGGGACTCAGAACTGGTTCACGTACTGAGAATAAATGTTAAATGCCCGACCATAAATGGGACATTTGTACCAAACACTCTCTCTAAGGCTCAGAGCACAGAAGAAGGGGCAGGAAGACTGTAAGAGCTGCAGGGGAAGAGAAGCGGTATGGAACAGTAGTAGCTTCTAGACAGGACATGGTTGTTCTACTCTGGAACTCACAACAGCTGTGATTCCCTGCAAAAGCCTGGGCCTGTCAACACCCTATCATGGAAAGGGTTCCTGAGACCCCCACCCCTCCCTGAGAACTGATATGCAGATAATGGTTGGTGGAGAGGAAATGTGTTTCCTGCAGTGGTGTAACCACTGGTAAGTTACCCCATAAACAAACTGTCACTCGCTCTCCTATAAAAATCCTGATATTCAAAGCAAAGCTGCAAGGAAAAAAAAAATCCTAATGAAACTCACTGGGTTATGCACACAAAAAGAGGTAGATGGAAAGCTAGCTGGGAAGAGGAAGATTAGTCAGGGGAGACAAGAACAGGTGATGGAAGTGGGGGTGATACATTATGTATGTATATGAAGACTTCATAATGAGCCCCATTATTATGTGAAATATATGCTAATAAAAATTGTTTTATTTTTATTTTTTATACAAGATTACATTACAAATCAAATCTAGACCCATATCCCCCTCTCTACCCCACCACCCCACCAGAGCTCATGCATTCTGCCAAACATGTTTTTCATATTTTTCTCAGTCTCTCTCAAAATTCTGGATTCAGAAGTTGACTTCTACTCAAAAAATTGTTTGTAAAACAACCGGCATGCCAGATATGATGACACAGGCCTTTAATCCCAGCCCTCAGGAGGCAGAGGCAGGTAGATCTCTGTGACATTGAGGCTAGTCTGGTCTACACAGCAAGTTCCAGGCCAGCTGGGGCTACAGGGAGACTTTGTTGAAAGAAAGAAAAAAAAGAAAAAGAGAGAGAAAGAGAGAGAGAGAGAAAGAGAAAGGGAAAGAGAGGAGAAAGAGAGAGAGAGAGGAGAGGAGAGGAGAGAGAAAGAGAAAGAGAGAAAGAGAGAGAAAGAGATAAAGAAAGAGAGAGAGAGAAAGGAATGGTAATATGGTAATCCTTGTACTGGGGAGGAGACAGAATGACCGATTGCTCAGATTCTCTGCCCAGCCAGTCTAGTCAAATCAGCAAGCTCTACACCAATGAAAAACAAAATGGACAGCTCCTTGTCCTATGGCCTGTGCGGGCGCACGCGTGTATGTGTGTGTGTGTGTGTGTGTGTGTGTGTATGGGCAACTGCACATTTGAGCATTCATGCATAAATACAAACATCAAAAGGCAGTTTCTATTATGTATACTTGTAATAGGTTATATAATCGATTTCTAGGCAAAATTATACTATGGACTCTTTACATTAATTCCTATCAAAGCACATGATTAATTCCTCCAACCACATGATCTAATATAGAATTCTTTTCCCTTTTTTAACAATTATTTGGGGAGGAGGGTCACACCATAACATGTAAGCGGAGGTCAGAGGGCAGTGCTGTGGAGTTGGTTCTCTCCCACCATGTGGGTCCTGGGATCAAAATTCAGATCATCAGCCGTGGCAGCAAGAATCTTTACACACTGAGCCATCTCCCTGGCCCTAAAGTAGAATTCTTAAGCAACTGGGAAAGTACGCTAGTTGGTTTTTGTTAACTTAACAAAAACTTAGCTGAAAAAACTTAGGAAAAGGGAATCGGAATTAAGGAATTTCCCCCATCACAATGGTCTGTGAGCATATCTATAGGGCATTTTCTTGATTGTTAACTGTAGGCCTAGCCATCCCTGGACAAGTGGGCCTGTTTTGCATAAAAAATGCTAATTGAGCAAGCCATGGGTAGCAAGCCAGTAAGAAAAGAAATCAAGCAGGCTCCATGGTCTCTGCTTCAGCTCCTACCTCTAGGTTCCTTGAGTTCCTGTCCTGGCTTCCCTCCATGGTGGACCTAAGCTGTAAGGTAAAATAAACCCTTTCCTCTCCAAGCTGTGTTTGGCCAGCAACCAAGAAACAAGTTAGCACATAAAGGAATCTAAGATCTGGAATAGATTCCTATCTTGAGAACCTGAGCAAGTCGTCAATCCACTCTGTGCCTTGACTCCAAATGCCTTGAACACTATCTACCTTTAGCTGGGCCAGGACTGTAATCACAGCTACTCTGGAGGCTAAGCCAGAAGGACCAAAGTTCAAGGCCTGCTTGAGCAACTTAGTAAGATAAAAAGTTATTAAAAGGGGGGGGGGCTGGAGAGATAGCCTAGCGGTTAAGAGCATCGACTGCTCTTGCAGAGGAGCCAGGGTTCAATCCCCAGCACCCACATGGCAGCTAAGAAGGGTCTGTAACTCCAATTCCAGGGGAATCCGAGACCCTCTTCTGACCTCCGCAGCATTGCATGACACGGGTGGACAAACCTACATACAGACAGTACATTCCTACACATAAAAAAATAAATAAAATTTTTTAAAAAGTTATTAAAAGGAAGGGGGTGGGACTATAGCTTAAAATGTATGAAGCCCTTGGTTCAATCCCCAGTTGAGGGGGAGGAGGGAGAAAGGAAGACACAGGGAGGAAAGACGGAGAGGAGAGGGGGGGAGAGAGAGAGAGAGAGAGAGAGAGAGAAGGAAAGAAGGAAAGCAAGCAGGCTCTTTACTCATCAGTAATCGGGCCTGCTATCTCCTAGAATGACTTTCTATATAAGTGCCATACAATCAAGTACGCTGACACAGACAAACTCCATCACTAATCACCAGCTCTTTCTAAGGTGGCTTGAAGCAGCCACCTGCTTCTGAAGCAATCTGAATTGGGGGTGGGGAATGTGAGTGGAAGAAGTGATTGTAGTAAGTTCTCAGTGATACCAGAGTAAGTCTCCAAAAACAGACTGTAGGAATAAAACTTTGCCTGGCTCCAGGAAAGAATTTATAAGACCTGTCCTGAAAAACCTCCGAGAGTTATGTGATATCTCTGCCAGCATCTCAGTTGTCTCTGTGAGTTATCTGTAGCTCCGGAAGGTTTGGGATATTACAATGTTTTCTCGCCTCACCTACCTCTGCAAAGTTCCAGGACCACATGGCCCCTTCCCTTGAGGCACTGAGCAAAATGTCACCTCTCGTTTACCTGCTGCACAAACAGCAGCTCTGTAGCCCCCTGATTAGAGCCAAGGTGGCTCGCCCTTCCCTTCCACCTGCCCCCCACTTCCTTGCCCAGAGCACAGTAACTTTTGGTATATAAACACACTGCTGGCATGCATAAAAGGAAGAGTCTATTCTCCTGGACCTCGTCCTCTGAGTCAGGTCTTTTATTGTCTTTCTATTCCGCTGGGTAACTTTCTTGTAATCCCCTCCCTTCTCCTTGTCAGAGCTAAGCCTAGAGACTGTCGGCCTGCAGGCAGGAGACAGCTTGAAGCTCACAGACCTGTGGTACTGCCAAATCTGATTCAAGAGAGGGAAGAAGATTGTGTGGATTGCAGCCACTCGTGACTAAAGGACTATCAGACAATTATTAAACTCCTACCAAAGACAACTCATGCCAGGCATGATGGTGCATGCCTTTAATCCCAGCTAGGAAGGCAGAGGCAGGCAGATCTCTGTGAGTTCAAAGCCAGCCTGGTCTACAGAGTGAGCTCCAGGCCAGCTGGGACTAAAGGGAGACCCTGTCTCAAAAATACCAAAAAGAAAAGACAATTCATATGTAAAAGGAAAAAAAAGTCAAAAACGGAAACACAAGATGCTGAGTTAGGCAATAATATAATGTGCCTCTTTTCCTTCTTAGGGCAACTCAAGAGTCATATTGAGAAAGAATGAACTACTGTCACTGTCTTTTCCAAATCCTGTCTCCCCAGGCGGTCCTGCCACAACCACAAGCAATGCACAGCCCTGGCTCCTCCAGACTGCTTGCTAGGAGATAACATGTCACCTGTCTACATGATCCTTCCATATGTTACTGGTTGTTCAACATATATGGTAAATGGAGGTTCAATTTAAAGAAGAAAGGATTAGGAAGAAAGAGACTCCCCTTAAATCAGGAATGGCAGCACATGCCTGCAACCCCAGCACTTGGGGGACAGAAGCAGGATAACCCCAAGTTTATGGCCACTGAAGACTATATAACCAGATCCCGCCTCCCCCAAACTGACTTATTTTAATGATTTTGTCTCCTCCAATTTGAAAGTCCTTGATTGATTAATAAATCTACATCTCGTTCTTCCTGTCCATAGAAAAGGAAACTTTAACAGTGGTTCTCAGATTTCTCTCTACTTGGGGAGATAAGAATTATAAATAAATTCTTTTTTAATTTTATTTATTATGTGTATGAATGTACTGTCTGCATGCAGGTCTGTGCACCCATGTCATGCAATGCTATGGAGGTCAGAAGAGGGTGTCAGATTCCCCTGGAACTGGAGTTAAAGACTGCTCTAAACTGCCATGTGAGTGCTGGGGATCGAACCTGGGTCCTCTGCAAGAGCAGCTGGCGCTCTTAACTGCTAGGCCATCTCTCCAGCCCCATAAATTCTTATAAATATCTTACTTTTTTTTTTTAAGGCCCGGTCTCCCTGTAGCCCCAGCTGTTCTGGAATTTTCTATGGAAACCAGGCTAGCCTTGAACTCATGTAAAGATCTGCCTGCCTCTGCCTCCTGAGTGCTGGGGCCTGGTGCCTTATAAATGTCTTATAACTGAAATTGGAATCACCTGGGAAGCTTCTCAAAAGTTTGGTATCTGCCAGTTCAATGACAAGCACTTGCTAATAAGGTCCTTAATTAGATCTATCACCAAAGAACTGAAAAAGTGACATGTGTCCCTTGACTGCATAAAGTGACACTACATGTTTCAGTGTGTACACATCTATTTGGTTGGCTCTGTGCTGTGATGGGGCTAGAAACACGCTAGGACCACAGCACACCCAGCACCACAGTACACCCAGCACACCCAGCACCACAGCACACCCAGCACCACCATCCAACCCTGGATTCTAGCAGCATCCTGCAATGAAAAGAATCTGGGGTCTTTAAAGGTCTGGAGGATTCCAGAGCTTGGGTGGGAACTATGAGGTGAGCTTGAAAGCACCCTCAGTACCAGAGGGGGTGGGGGTGGGGGGATGTGAGAAATGATCTGAAAGAGCTCTAACAGGAAAAGCTGGGGCAATCTGAAAAATAAAATTATAATTCAATTCAAAATAACATTATAATTCAAAGAGTAGACATGCCAAAATCCATCAGGATATATAAATAACTAAAGGGGTAAATGGACAGAGTGTCAATCTAGTTCACAGAAGAATTCAAATACAGTACTACAATCTCAGCAGATGCTCCACCCCACCTCTAGGAAGGAAACTTAACCTCCACTGCTGGAGTGATTTGCTTCCACACAACAGGGGATCTGTGAAGGGGATTTTCAGGGAGAAATTGAAGAAGCACTGACTCACCCAGACAGTCAAGGTCTGCTTCGGTGGTGTGAAGGAAGGTGTACTTTGTCACTAAAACCTATAACCACAGCCCAACTAGGAGGAAAGCATGAGAGGAACGCCAGGTGAGGACCACCTACAGAACATCTGACCACTGATCCCCAAGATGTCAAGGTCACAGAAAGCATGGGAGGGCTGAGAACACAGGTCAGAAGACACGCCTAAGGAGGCCAGGCCTGGACACAACTGCAGTCCTGGAGGTAGGCCCAGAACACTAGTGAAAAACAGTGGAGTTCAATAAAATAAGAGGCTTGGTTAACACAGTATATGCCAAGGATGGTTTCTTAGCTCTTAAAATGAATCACAGTAATATAAAGAATTAGGAATACGAAATCCTCTTTTGCAACCCAGAACTCATTGTTCAATATGAGTTTTGATACAATGAAAAAAAGAAAAAAGAATATGGAAACTCAGGCTGGGTGTGGTGGCACACACCTTTAATCCCAGCACTCGGGAGGCAGATGCAGGCTGATCTCTGTGAGTTCAAGGCCAGCCTGATCTACAGAGTGAGTTCCAGGAAAGCTGGGGCTACGGGGAGACCTTGTCTCAAACACACACACACACACACACACACACACACACACACACAAAGGAAAATCAATGAGGGTCTATAAGAATTAGACTCTTTTCACAACCTTTCTTAAATCTAAAATTACATAAAAATTACTTTTATGAGTGCCAGAATGACTGTAGGTGAAAAAAAATCCTTAATAACCAGTAGTATAACAAGTTCTGTGCAAAACTATGTGACTACTTTCAAATCATCTTTTTAAAGAACAGCCTGCCAGGAACTACCCTAATTACCCCTAATTTGTACATTAAAAGAAATATTTTTTTTTGGTCTTTTCAAGACAGGGTCTCCCTGTAGCCCCAGCTGTCCTGGAACTTGCTCTGTAGACCAGGCTGGCCTTGAACTCACAAAGATCCACCTGCCTCTGACTCCCAAGTGCTAGGATTAAAGGCATGCACCACCACACCCGGCAAGAAATATTATTTTTGAATGCATAACTATGTGGTGTTCATAAGTGTGTGTGTGTGTGTGTGTGTGTGTGCGTGTGTTTTCATTTATGTTGGGGGGGCATTTGTACGTGTGTATGTAGACTAGTCTGAAACCAGATGTCTTCTTCGATCACACTTCACTACAGCTGCTGATGCAGAGTCTCACTGAACTCAGAGCTCAAGCATTCACCTTGTTCCTAAGGATCCCCCTGCCTCCACTGCCCAAGTGCTGGGATAACAAATGAAGCACCAGAGGCTGGAGCCTTTTTTTGTGGGTTCTGGGGATCCACAATTCTGGTCCTTATGTTTGCATGTCAAGTATTTTGTCCCCTGAGCTGTCTCCCCAGCACTCCCAAAAGAAATCTTAATCCAAATGTATTCAGTTAAATCTCCAGTTTTTATGGCATAATTTATTAGACATCTAAGTATCAATAATAGCAATAATAATACAACACAACTGCATTCTGTTTGCTGCTTTTGTAATTCATTCCCATCCCTCTTAGTCATTCTTGCAGTGGTAAGCATCTAATTTGGAATTACAAGACAACTACCTCCTATCTAATAGGAATCATAATTCACTCTGCTAAGACAGTCATAAACTATGGAAGGGGTGTTTCTTGGGGAAATAGAATAGTTCATAAACTTGAAGGTCTTCCCTGTGATCTTTTGCCAGATAAGGGACCTGCTGTCGCAGACAGATGGCCAACAACCCAGCCTGCAATTCTCATCAGAGCAGTGACAGCCAATCTATCAATCCTTCCTTCCCACTTCTTGAAAAGCAAACCTCTGTGACAAACAAGTCAAAGTCAGTGTGGCTCTCAACGCTGTACCTTTGCCTGGGGGAGATGTTGAAGATCTCTCATAACTACTCCCCATAGCCCATGCCACACATCGACCTCACCTCTGGTTCCTCCAGCACTCTCAACCTCTCCTCAATGCCCCCCACCCTGGTTCCTAGAGGACTATCACTTCAAAAATATGCTCTTGTATGTGGCCACCAGCCATGTGTATCTAGTGGAATGCCTGAAATGCAGCCGGTCCAGGTGGAAATGCTGTTATGTGTAAGCCGCACCCCACTCTTTGAAGTCTTGGTATGAAAAGAAGAACATAAGATACCTCAATAAGCTTTGACCTAGACTGCATGCTGATATAATATTTTGGGTGGCAAAAAAAGATGAAAAACATGTTTGGCAGAATGCATGAGCTCTGGTGGGGTGGGGGGCAGGGGGGATGGGTCTAGATTTGATTTGTAATGTAATTTTGTATGAAATACACAGAGCTTCAATAAAACATTGGCTTTGAAAAAAAACATATTTTGGGTGGCACACTAATTAAATAAAATTTGTATTTACCAAGCTTATGTTTTACCTAATTTAGTGTTGCTCTTAGAAAACTTATGGTTATATGTGCCTTGCATTCTCTTTCTACAGGATGCATTTACATGACCAAATTTTAACAAATTTATTAACAAGCAGAGACTTGCATGCTCTTTTCTTTAGAGTATGAAAATAAGGAAAGTAAATTGTAACCAAGCATTGAGACACACTCCTGTAATTCCAGCACTTAGGAGGTTGAGAGGCAGGAGGACCCCGAGTTTAAGGCCAGCCTAAATTATAGAGTGAAACCCTATCTCAAGAACCCCTGCAGAATCTGTTTAATCATCAATAGAGATTGATCAAAGTACTTAACAGATTACAGCTGTGCTTTCTCTGTAACTCCAGACCCTGGGCTGGAGGATTCAGCAGTTAATAGCTACTGGCTGCTCATTGCAGAGGACCCAAGTTCAATTCCCAGCATCCACAAGATGGCTAACAGCCATTGGTAACTCCAGTTCCAGGAGGCCAAATGCCCTCTTCTGACCTCCTTGGGCTTTGCACGACACAGGTGCACTTACATACATGCAGGCAAAATACTCATACATATAAAATAAAAATCATAAATCCCAGACCCACAAAAGACATTAAAACCAGCACCTTCTAGAAAAGTATATGATCAAGAACACTCTGGAAATTTGTGGGTTACAAACATCTGGGAAATGTGTACCTTGTTTCACTAAGCTAAGCATGTGAAGAAAAGAATGAGTAGAAGGTGCTTGTATGCTTTGAATAATCAACTAAGCTGAAGCTGTTAGAATAGATTTAGGGTATCTTGATAACTTATGATACTGCTTTGGTCAAATGAAAATCAAGTAAGTCAGGTGTGCAGCACACACCTGTAATTCTGACTACTCAGGAGGCTGAGGCAGGAGGATCAAAAGTTTAAGGCCAGCATAGGCTAGACAGTGGGCAAAGGAAACGGAAAGAAACCAAGTATCTGCTGACTTCTTATATGCAGCAATACAGAAAGTAAGGGAACGGAACTGAGGAATTACACTGAATATAAGAAGAAATTCTAAACATGCATCCCAAGGACTGTATCGACCATGGTAGAGCAGAATGCCATCCACCAATTTAAGGAAACATACCAGACACAGGACAATGCACACCTCAAAAAACCCATGAGGAATGACAATACTTGGATGAACTTCAGTAACACAAAACTACAACTTGTCAAACATAAGACTGGAAAAGCACCCATGAAATTTAGCAGTGGGCAAGAGAAAGGGAAGGAAAAAGAGGTCCTTATCTTACCCATCATTCCCTGACAGATACGCACACACAGCTGAAAAAGGAAAGAGACTGAAAACACTGATGGGCATCAGACCACAGAAACATGGCTTCCCTCAACAAACTGTGTCTGAACTCTAACCTCAGTCCCATGCACAACCCTTGTCTATGACTAGAAGATACAGTTACAGGATCTAGAGATCACCATGGCAACATGGTCTATCAAAAAGAAAGACATTTGTTCCAAATCAACCAAAGTGCTTTGATGAAACCACCCTGCCCTTTCAAAAAGACAATACAACTGTCGACTACATCCAACTCAGGCCTCCACCATTAAACACCAACTTTATGTTGGTGCTCATGTCTGTAATGTTATTTGGGAGGCTAAGGCGAGGGAGGTCACCATGAGTTGGAAGGCACCTGGGATACAGAGACTTCCTGGCCAGCCTAGGATGCGCGCGCGCGCGCGCGCACACACACACACACACACGCACACAAAGTACATAACATTTAATCCAGGTCTCACACAGAACTTTATATGCATATCCCTATAGCTCACTAAAAAAGAATTCTGGGGCCTGCAGTGTGGCTTTGCAGGTAATGGCACTTCTCATCAAGTCTGAAAACCTGAGTTTAATCCCTGGAACCCACGGACTCCGCTGCAAGTTGTCCTCTGACCTCCACACATGCACCACGACATGCACATATATACAACATTATACACACAAAAAATGAATAATAAATAAATGTAAAAAATTAATTCTAACATTTCATCCATGCTTTGGGGGGGGCTGTATCACATGGTTTTACAAAAGCCTCTTTTTTAACCAACCAGGGGAACATTTTGTGTCTGAAAATACCTTTCCCAGAAGTATACCTTAACAGAGAGACGACAACCCAAATATGTGCTTCTATGAACTCTCACCTTCTAGGTTCCCACCTAGTGAGCATCTCACAGATCTTTGAGAGAACAAAGACTCAGCCAAACCCACAGGCTTGCAAAGCTCAGGGGCAGAGTGCGTGCTGATAGACAATGCCCCAGGGTAGATTCAAACCCAAGACCTCACAGAAAGGTTCAAACCAAGGACAGAACAGAGGCCAACACTCTAGATGAGCAAAAATTAAGAGGAATGGGTATTAACAGGAGAAAGAACAAATTTCATATTAATAATTGAAAAAGCAGGAGGTTTTATATTTTAAAATAAGCATGCTACTTATTATAATAAAACAGACTCAGTTCATAAACACTCTTTGTTCTCCATTATGTGAAAGCATTTTCACACAATACCCAAGAGTTGTTTGGGTTTAGGGGCTTTTCTGAGATAGGATCTCACTATGTAGCTCAGGCTAGCTTCAATCTCAAAGTCCTGCTGCTTGGACCATCCACGAGGTGGGACTCCAGTGTCATACCACCACACCCAGCTTAAAAACGTTTCTTGAGCCAGTCCACCAGCCCTACTACTAAACACCGCACCAATCTGACATGCCACTAGGCTTCTAAGCCTCCTCGGAAAAGCACTGCACCGTTAGAACTACACAGTGCAGGCAGGTCTCGTAAAACAACGCTTAACAAGAGCCTAGTGTGCAGAAAGAAGCCAGTAACTGTTTGCTGGTAAATACTGTAATTTATAAGCTAGAAGACTATTTGAAATTAACCAATGCTTTCTATAATGTGAAACATTAAAAACAAGGATTTTTATAGAACGTTTTTAAATGATCTTTATTTATTAACCAATAAACTTTATCCCTTCGTAACCAAATGTGCTTCTTTTCTTTTAATAAATCATTAAGTATTCTAGTAAGTCTGCCCTTCCCCCGCAGCAGCTGCTGTGTGAAAATGACTCACAAAATGTAGACATAAAACTGAAATATTTGATCTGTCCTGACCACTTGCCAATGTTCCAGGAGGATTTTCCATCCCATAATTTATTTTCTAAATAAATTGCTTATTGGTCTTGTCAGAAATCAATTGAAATCCATATATCAGAGAAAATGGCCCTCATTTATCACTTATAAATCCATTAATTTCTGACTGTAACAAAGGAAGGAAGGCTAAAGCTAGACATTATGAGTTCTAATGTTCTAAGTGGCAGTAGCACACACACTTTTCTACTTTCAAAAGCAAAGGCAAATATCCCAATTAATCCTTTTTTTTTTTTGGTCTTTTCAAGACGGGGTCTCCCTGTAGCCCCAGCTGTCCTGGAACTCACTCTGTAGACCAGGCTGGCCTTGAACTCACAAAGATCTGCCTGCCTCTGCCTCCCGAGTGCTAGGATTAAAGGCATGCGCCACCACGCCCCGCCATCCATTTTTTAATTGAGCTAGATAACATTCTCTGTGGTATTTCTATCATCTTAGATATACACAATGGGGAAAACATACATTCAAAAGGGGCAGGGGCTCCGAAGTCCTCTGCTCTGTACACAAGCCCTAAACGAGAGAGGAGCCCAGAGAAGGGCTGCCCCCTGGTACAGATGACAAGGCTGCCCCCCTGGTACAGATGACAAGGCTGCCCCCCTGGTACAGATGACAGGGCTGCCCCCGGTACAGATGACAGGGCTGCCCCCGGTACAGATGACAGGGCTGCCCCCGGTACAGATGACAGGGCTGCCCCCCGGTACAGATGACAGGGCTGCCCCCCGGTACAGATGACAGGGCTGCCCCCCGGTACAGATGACAGGGCTGCCCCCCGGTACAGATGACAGGGCTGCCCCCCGGTACAGATGACAGGGCTGCCCCCCGGTACAGATGACAGGGCTGCCCCCCGGTACAGATGACAGGGCTGCCCCCCGGTACAGATGACAGGGCTGCCCCCCGGTACAGATGACAGGGCTGCCCCCCGGTACAGATGACAGGGCTGCCCCCCGGTACAGATGACAGGGCTGCCCCCCGGTACAGATGACAGGGCTGCCCCCCGGTACAGATGACAGGGCTGCCCCCCGGTACAGATGACAGGGCTGCCCCCCGGTACAGATGACAGGGCTGCCCCCCGGTACAGATGACAGGGCTGCCCCCCGGTACAGATGACAGGGCTGCCCCCCGGTACAGATGACAGGGCTGCCCCCCGGTACAGATGACAGGGCTGCCCCCCGGTACAGATGACAGGGCTGCCCCCCGGTACAGATGACAGGGCTGCCCCCCGGTACAGATGACAGGGCTGCCCCCCGGTACAGATGACAGGGCTGCCCCCCGGTACAGATGACAGGGCTGCCCCCCGGTACAGATGACAGGGCTGCCCCCCGGTACAGATGACAGGGCTGCCCCCCGGTACAGATGACAGGGCTGCCTCCCGGTACAGATGACAGGGCTGCCCCCCGGTACAGATGACAGGGCTGCCCCCGGTACAGATGACAGGGCTGCCCCGGTACAGATGACAGGGCTGCCCCCGGTACAGATGACAGGGCTGCCCCCGGTACAGATGACAAGGCTGCAGGGTCCCACTGCTCTTGACCCTCTCTCTCCACTTAATATTAAGTATGTCTGGGTGAAATAAAACTGCTGAAACCATCTTTAGTAATCAGCCAGTAAAAATGGGAAAATATGTTCAAACTCATCAGAAGCAAGGAAAATGCCATCTAACCCTATATATAATACAACATTTTACTTCTCAGATTGGCCAAATCGGAAGTGTAATAAAAAATCCATTGCAGGGATGTGTGGCTGGTGGAAATTGGCACAGCCTTTTCAATTAGTAATTTGGCAAAATCTATCAAAGTATTCAATATTTTGGTTTAAATTAAATATATGGTCCACACTCAGTAATCTCACTACCAGGAATCTAATCTATATGTCACCTCACAAAACATATCCACAAACACATATGCATGTAGGCACACGATGATATTAACCACACAACACTGTAAGGGGACAACACCTGGAAACATACTACCCACCTAAGGGACTGCTAAAACAACAATGCATGCAGGGGGGGGACTGCACAGAACAATCATCTGTTCAAAGTCAATAACTAGCATGGCACGGTGGTGCACACCTTTAATCCCAGCACTCCGGAGGCAAAGGCAGGCAATCTCTGTGAGTTCAAGGCCAGCCTGGTCTACATAGTGAGTTCCAGGGCAGCTGGAGCAACAGGGAGACCCTGTCTCAAAAAAAAAAGAGAGAGAAAAGAAAAGAAAAAAAGAAAGTCGATAACTAACTAAATAAGCTAGTACCTTTGAAGTGAGGTGCTAGAGCCTTTGCAATGAGATGCGCAGGAGGACACTTTCTTTCATATTGTGTTCGATTGGGTTCTAAGGAGAGAGTAATTTAGAGACACGACAATTCAACATCAATGCTTATTAATCGTAGACACTAAGCTGGCATTATCAACCTTTGATTCTCTCCTCCCAGACCCAGACCCAGCATTTCTCACGGCTGCCCGCGATTAGAACAGAATTATCTGGCTCTCTGTTTTCTTCACATGCACCAAACCCTGAATTCCCTGGTACATTCAGTTGCCACCATATGACCCAACATCTGCCGATTACCAAAGACGTCTCAAAATTCCTTTAAGAAATGGAAGGAAATATTACCAAAGACGTCTCAAAATTCCTTTTAGAAATGGAGGGAAATATTATTAGACTTAATGTGCAGCTTCCAAAAACCGAATGCTACTTGGGTTTGGGTGTTTTGGTACTTACCTGCCTGATTTCTGGGAAAAGGAAGTGCTTTTTAAGTATTAACCTGCCACTTTCCCAACCTTCTTGAATACATTTATTTTTAATGGCTACCTCACTACTGAAACAGTACTAATCACACTAAACTAAAACCATGTCTATCCAAAATCCAAAGGTCGCCAGGTGTGGTAGCACACGCTGTTAGCTAAGATTTATGAGACTGAGGCAGGAAGATCGTGAGTTTGAGGCTATATAACAAGGCCATGTCTCAGGAAATAAAGAAAATGATGAGCGGCCAAGGTGGCTTAGCAGGTAAAGACACTTGCCGTAAGGCCTGACAATCTGAGTTCATTCAATCCCCAGCCCCACACTTGAAGGAGACAACCCACTGAAATAAAATGAAAAAGTAGTCCCCTGTAAATACTGAGAACATTAAAGCCAAACACAATCTACAAAAATCAATTGAACTGACTTCTGAATCCTGTAATATGCAACCCGCAATCCTAGCAAAATTCGGGTACCCTCCAAAATAGTGCTGAAACACCAGCCAGTCCTGCTTCCGACCAACACCCTCACACAGCACTGTGGGAAGCACCCAGCTGAAATTCTCAGCACATGGGCTCCCATTTCCCTTAGGATCTGTGGCTCATCATGCAATTCCTGTTTACTGGATTTCTTTCTTCCTGTTCAGTGACTCCACCCCATCCCCAACAAAAACAAAAACCTGAAGGAATCTATTTTTAGCACAAAGTTTCACTGAGTATTTCTATACCACCAACAGTATGGCAAGTTGTTTTCGGCCAGCAAAAACCTGCTGTTTCCTTCACTATCATTTGTCCACACTTAACCAAAGAAAACCTTTCGATAAATTTTATATATCAAAAGATCAATTGGGAATACTGTTGAGCTCAATGTCCCTGAAATAGTTATATTTAATGATTTGAATTACCAGAGTAACTTTTAAGGACAAATTTTAAAGTGTTCCATGTGGGGTAGAGGGTAGCTCAGAGGTAGAGGTCTCAACTAGTACCTGCCCTGGGTTAGGTCAAAATCCCCAGCAGTTTCGATTTCTCTTTTGTTTGTAGTTTGTTTGGGGGTGGGTGGCATGTATTTTTGAGAGGAAAGGAAATAAATGTTGCCGGAAATTCTCTAGAATCTTCTCTTGCCATTCTACCTTTAAATGTGTATTTTCTACTGTGTCTGATGTTATTCTCCAAAAGGGATAGAAGACTCAAGACAGCACAGAGAAGGGTTCCTGGGAAAGCAACAGTGCTTTCCACAGACCCAGTTTCACAGTGCCACGTGACACTGCAGGCTGAAGTTCTTTGGCTTGTTCCCCTGGCTGGGGTGTGGCCACCCTGCCACAAGCTCACCATGAACTCACTCCAGTGCTCCCAGCAGCACAGTCTTGCACACAGGTGTGTTTACACATGCTTGCCATGTGCCCGAGGGTCTAGTGTGTACAGGTGTGCACTTCCTAAAACTCTATAACTGGGACTTAGGCTGGACACACTGATTCATTAAAAACACCCCTTGGCCTGGTGCAACAAATAGCTTGAGACTACTTCATGGAAATTTTACAATATTCTGTCCTATCTACTACTCTTTTTTTTCATTTCCTTCTTGTGGCAATTAAACTAGGGATCCTCTCAATGTACACGAACAAATTCTAACTGACATGACTGGTAATGACTGTCCTGCTATTTGGGGTGTAAACTGTCTTCAACAAGTTTATAGTACAGGAAAATAAGCATGTAGATTCAGAAATTCTACTTCATGGGAATATATTTCCTTCATACTGTAAGCTAGGGAAACATGCATATTGATAAAGCAGAATCTGTCTTAACACAGAGCTGTACAGTGGAAGTCAGCAAGGCCTACATTCTTACTCTTACCTCTCCCTACACCTGCCTAAATCCCAAAAGATGAAAGATGAAACTATAGCCAAACAAACTGCACCAGTACTTCAAACTTTAGCTTCATAACTTGGGACACTAAAATATGAACTCTACTTTCCTGCTTTCTATGAAAAGGGGACTACTGTAAACCAGGTCAGTGCAGTCACTGAGAAGCCCAGCACTTGAGAAGACAAAGCAAGAGGATCAGAAGTTCAAGGTCAGTCTCGGCCACACATCAGATTGGAAGCCAGTAGAGGCTACATGAGATCCTGTCTCAAAAATAAAAATAAATACAAAAGGAATACTTTATATCCCTGTTTTCAAATGTTTTGATGTATAAGTGCCCATTTCGTGTGTGTGTGTGTGTTTGTGTGTATAGTGTGTGTGTGCGCGCGCACCTGTGTATCTCCATCTATCCCAAATCAGAGCTCATTTCAGTAGGGTGGGGTCGGATGAAAACCACAGCAATAAAATCTCCATGGACAAACATCTCCTGTTCAAATATCTCCCCAGAGAAAACTTGTGCCTAATATATCAGGCCACATTTTGTGGTAAAACTACATTATAGTCATCAGCATTATACTAATTAGTAACTCAGTGTGTGAAGTCAATTACACCATGAAAATGCTATGCAAATTAATAATGC
The DNA here is from genome assembly GCA_009823505.1 of Rhizomys pruinosus. Classification (NCBI taxonomy): domain Eukaryota; kingdom Metazoa; phylum Chordata; class Mammalia; order Rodentia; family Spalacidae; genus Rhizomys; species Rhizomys pruinosus. The sequence continues at coordinate 743,173 of VZQC01009251.1, forward strand.
AACCGAATCTGCATGTGGGTACATTTACCCCACTTAAGAACTTAAGACTCCAGTACATCAGTTGAACGCTAATTAAAAATTAACAACTTCTTAATTCATTAAATCAATTCTATCAGAATACAGAAATTTTAGGGAATGCAGTTGCTCTTTGTGTTTGAGATAATGAATTGCAAGGACTTTTCAAATACTCCACAATGCCGGCATTCCAGACATAGAAGCTGCGTCTTGCCATGCATGGCCTAAAGCTCTCTGCACTGTTTTTCACTAACTCACTTTCCTTTCCTAGGAAGATGCCTCAAGTACAAATACATAGGAAAGCACGCCCTTTGCTCTCACATACAAGAAATGTGAAATAATCCCAGTACTTTAAAATGCTACATGAGCCGGGCATGCTGGTCTGTACCTTTAATCCCAGCATTTGGGGGGCAGAGGCAGGTGGATCTCTGTGAGTTCAAGGCCAGCCTAATCTACATAGTGAGTTCCAGGACATCAGGGTCTACAGGAAGACTCTGTCTCAAAAACACCATTAACAAACAAAAAAAAAATGCTACCGCATTAAATTGTACTTTATTTCTCTAAAATTCCATTTCATTGAAGCTCTGTCCCCACCCGATGTGATATTTGGAAGTAATGTGGGACCATGAGGGTGAGACGATGGTTCAGTGGGGTCAGTGTTGGTTTTGAGTGACACGGCAGGACTTGCTCATTCTCTTTGTCCTACAAGCAAAGTTAACACAGTGCACAAAACAAAGATGAAGTCCAGGTTCGAGGATGAAGGCCTCACCAGAAAATGAACTGGCCAGACCCCTGCTTAGGCAGCCAGCCTCCAAAACCCTGGGAGAGAAGAGTTTTTCTTTAAGCCACCCAATCTATGGCATTTTTAAATGGTAACCCAAATGGACTGATAAAGTAAGATTCATAAACCAAGGTAAATTCTGAAATATCATTAACTAACATAATCAAATGGATTTCTAGACCCACTGAATGAAGCCAAAACCCACACTTTAAAGCTTCTTTCATCCAGAGGTGCAACCTCGTGAAATTTCCCCATCCACACTGACAGGTCAACTGGTGTCATTATGGAGGTGTTGTTTAGGCAGCCAGGCTGTTGAGAATTCCCTGCAGTGTCTGGAAGACAGAATCTAGCAGCAGGGCTCCTGGGCCTCCGGCTCTTACAATCTTTCCACCCCCTCTTCTGAAATGTTCCCCAGAGCCTTAGGGATCGGAGTTGCACTTTAGATGTATCAACCGCGACTGGGCAGAGAGCACCCTGTAGGCACTTGGTCTCTGCATTCTGACAGACAATCAATGCCTGTCAAAGAGGGAGACTCAGTGTTCTCCAGGGATGAGCTCCCACACAGCTTATCCAATCCCAAGGAGGCATCACTAAATGAACTCAGTAGGGTGTGTGTGTGTGTGTGTGTGTGTGTGTGTGTGTGTGTGTGTGTGTAACAATAAAGAGGTCAGGAAATTGAGAGGCAGTGGAAGAAAGTTGGAGGAAGGAAAGGGAGATGTGGGAATTATGTACATGCAGTTCTCATGTAAGAAATTCTCAAAAATATTAAAAATTTTAAAGACCCTCAGTTTTTTCCAGATTAAAAATGTGATTGATATAAATTCAACTTTTTATACAGCCTAAGCATTAACTGCCAACAAGCAGCCCTAGACGACAGACAGTACTTTACATCTAGCTCGGGTAAGAAAGGCTGTGACGGAGCCCAGGGGGCAGGTACCAGGCCTTTCTAGATGTCCACCCAGCCTCATCACACTTTCCCAAAGCTCAATAAAACTGTACTCTAGCTTACATACATGGGTACCAGGCCTTTCTAGATGTCCACCAAGCTCCATCACACTTTCCCAAAGCTCAGTAAAACTGTACTCTAGCTTACATACGTTCGTGTCCTTCAAATGTCAGACATGCAAATGGAATACATAATTACAGAAAACGGTGCTTAGATGTGCACTTCATTTCTGCTAACATTAGGACACTGAACCCCCAACCATGTCACACACTGCCAGACAGCCACACTGCGTAGAAAGATAAATACGTACCAGTTTAAAGGCCTTTAATCTCCACCCCACTAAACTCAAATCAAAATCACTTGCCTGACAACACCTCTTCAGATCAGCATTCCAAATTCAACCTGTTATAAAACTGAATTTTTTATTTTTATTTAATGTGTGTATATGAGTGTTTTGCCTGCACGTAAGTGAACTAAATGCATTTAATGCCTTCAGAGGCCGGAAGAGGGAATCATATCCCCTGGAACTGGAGTTATGAATGGTTGTTTGCTGCCATAAGATTCTGAGAACCAAACCAGGTCCTCTTCAAAAGCAGCCAGTGAACTTAACAGCTGAGCCATCTCTCCAGACCACAGGAAACACTCAGTGAGCATTTTAAATTAATTTCTATTGCAATAACTCATAGGACTAACAAATAGGTATTTCTATCTGCCAACGTACCATTCACAGTAAAAGGAAAAAAATTTAAGGACATCAGTTTTAATACCAAAGATTCCAAGTCAGGCCCTGCCCCTCCCCCCGTACCAACTTTAAAGGTTTTACTGTGCTCGAATTTAACAGAGAGCCTTGTGCACATGTTGTACCACTGAGCCATACTCGCTCACTTAAGGCTTTCTGTACAGTAGCCAATCCCCATGCAATACATCTTCCCTGTGTTTGCCCACACAATCACATCACAGAATACTTAAGCAACCGGCAACTATTTTCTTAAGAATATACTGATAAAAACCATTGTGGATCATTGTTTCTCCTAATTTTTAAAATTTGGTTTTAGCTAGAACAACCACTTGCTGGTTGTTCTAGCTCACTTTTCCATTGCTGTGACAAAACACTCTGACCAACACCAACTTGGGGAGGAAAGGGTTTATTCAACTCACACCTACCAGGTCACATTTCACTCAGGGAGCCCAAGGTAGGAACTCGGGGCGGGAACCTGGAGGCAGGAGCTGATGCACAGGCCATGGAGAAACAATGCTCACTGGCTTGCTTCCCCGGCCCATACTCAACCTACTGTCTAATATAAATACACAACAACCTGCCCAAGGGTAGCACCATCCACAACGGGCTGGGCCCCCCCACAATGCTCAACAATTAAGGCAATATTCCACAGACGTGGCCACAGGCCAGTCCAATGAAGCTACCCAACTGAGGGAAGCTGACACTAAAGCTATCCAGCACACAGATCTTCCAAAGGACCCGAGTTTGGTTTCCAGTACCCACATCAGGTAGTTCACTGTAACTCTACTTCCTGTGATCCAACACCCTCTTCTGCCCTCTATAGACACACACACACACACACACACACACACACACACACGAGAGAGAGAGAGAGAGAGAGAGAGAGAGAGAGAGAGAGAGAAGACACACAATTACACACAAAAAAATTTAAATTAAAAAAAAAACAATCTTTAATCTAATTAATAAAAAGACTAGTATTGGGTTGGAGAGACAGTCAGTGGTTAAGAGCCTTGCAGAGGACTCAGACTGAATCCTCAGCACCCATGTGCTGGCTAATTAACCATCCATAATTCCAGGTTCAAGGAATCCAACGCCTTCTTCTGACCTCCCCAGGCACTGCATGACACAAGTGCACTTATACATACGCAGGCAATACACTCATGCACACAAAATAGAAATAAGTAAAATATTTTTTAAATAAAAGACTTGTATCCACACTAAAGAGTTCTCTTAATCAAGGAAAACCACTCAACATTTTTGTTTGTTAGGGAGTTCAGTTTTTTTTATTTTGTGTTTTTTTGAGACAGGGTCTCCCTATAACCCCAGCTGGCCTAGAATTTACTATGTAGACCAGGCTGGCCTCTTACCTTACAGAGAGCTACTTGCCTCTGCTTCCCAAGTGCTGGAATTAAAAAAGTGTACCCTCAGCTAGTTTTTGTTTTTGACACAGTCTATGCAGCTCACCCTGGCCCAGAACTAGCAACCTTTCTCTGCGTCACAAGTACAGGGATCATGGGCATCTGCCACCGTACCCAGATTGTTAAATAAATTTTATTTGCTCATTGAAAACTTCACACATATATACAGGTCCTCGAACATGCTAAGCACACATTCTACCACTGGTCTATCTACTCCACAGCCCAAGTGATCACTAATCATTGAAGAAATGCAAACTCAGACATGAATACGATGGGGATGACCCAAATGTTCAAGTACTGGCAGTGAATAAGAATAATGAAATATCCATAGAATGCAATATTATTTGGCTAAAGAAAAAGGAAGAAACTATTGATTACACTATGACATCAATAAATCTTGAAAACATGCTGAATGGAAGCTGATTATAAAGCACATTCTATCGTCCCACTCACAAGAAATGTCCAGAATTGGAAATCTATAGACAGAAAGACTGGTGGTTGATTTTCTTTCTGTAGTAAAAAAACTGGCCTTGGTATGGCTGCATTATCTGTGAATAAGCCAATAGGTAACTTAAAAAATAAGACTGAGAAATAAAAGTGCTGAGTAGAACATAGAACAACTGGAACTCATATTCATTTCTGATTTAAATACAGCATCATACAGAAACTTTAGAAAAATGTTGGCCAGTTTCTCATAAAATAAACACACACACACACACACACACACACACACACACACAGAGTCCAGCAACCTCACACTAAGGTATTTATCAAGAAGAATAAATGCATATGTCCATATAAATACATATACACCAATTCCTTATCAAGAAAAATAAATGCTCATGTCCATATAAATATGTACACACCAATTCCTTATCAAGAAGAATAAATGCATATGCCCATATAAGTATGTATACACCAATTCCTTATCAAGAAAAATAAATGCATATGTCCACGTAAATATGTACACACCAATTCCTTATCAAGAAGAATGCATATGTCCATATAAATGTGTACACACCAATTCCTTATCAAGAAGAATAAATGCTATGTCCATATAAATGTGTACACACCAATTCCTTAGCATATGTCCATATAAATGTGTACATACCAATTCCTTATCAAGAATAAATGCATATGTCCATATAAATGTGTAGACACCAATTCCTTATCAGCTTTATTCACTATTGCCAAAAACTAAAAACAACATGAATAGAATAAACTAGACAATGAATAGACCAGTGTCAGGGACCAGAACACCAAACTACCACCTGTACAATGAAAACTACTGACACATGCAAGAGTGTGGCTAAATCGGTAAACTTACACGAAAAATCAGATGTAATACAATTGTACATTTATGATTCCATCTATGTCCTTCTTTGTCTATGTGTATATGTTGTATGATGTATGACATATTCATGTGTCTGTATATATGTAGGTGCTCATGCATGTGTGTGCACAAGCACGTGAAGGCCAGAGTCCATATTGGATGTCTTCCTTGACTACTCTCTCTGACATTTATTACTACTATTTTAGTTTATGTGTATGAATTTTGTCTGCATGTATGTAAGTACATCTGTGATGTGCAACACCCACAGATGCCAGAAGAGGGTATCAGATCCCCTGGAACTGGAGTTATGGACAGTTGTTAGCCACCATGTGGGTGCCGGGAATCAAACCTATGTCCACTGAAAGAACAGCAAATGTTCTTAACCCCTGAGCCATCTCTCCTGCCCTCACTGGTTTGAAGCAGGATCTCTCCCCGAATTTTCAGTTCACTGATTCAGCTGGGCTGAATGGCCCTTGGCTCCAAGGATCCTTTTGTCTACACCTCCCCTGCGCAGGAGTTATAGACACAAAGCACCAGGCTTTTTATGGTAGGTTCTGGGGATCAAACTCAGGCCCTGCTGCTTGTGTGACAGGTGCTTTATTGACTTAGTCATCTTCTAGCCCAACATACATTTTTAAAAAGGTAAAACTAGAAGCCAGGCGTGGTGGCGCACGCCTTTAATCCTAGCACTTGGGAGGCAGAGCCAGGCGGATCTTTGTGAGTTCAAAGCCAGCCTGGTCTACAGAACGAGTTCCAGGACAGCTGGGACTACAGGGAGTCCCTGTCTCGAAAAAAACAACAACAAAAAAAAAAGGTCAAACTAGAGAGCTAGAAATCAGATCAATGGTAGCCAGACAGCTTGTCAAGAACTAACTACCAAAAAACTACACAAAGACTTTTCAAGATGATGCAAATGTCTTTATTTTTATCATGGCCGTGGCTATACGACTGCTCAGAAATCAAAATACACATGGGCTGGGGATGCAGTTGAGCTGGTACCCTGACTGCCTTGCAGGTAACAAAGCCCCAGCTTCAGTCTTCAGCACTACAAAAAACTCATCAGTGGTGATGCATGCCTGTAAACCTAGCACTGGAGAGACAGAGGCAGAAGGATCAATCAGTTCAAGGTCATCCTCAGCTACTGAGTGAGTGTAAGGAGAGTTTGAACTACATGACATCAATTTTTCAATCAAGAAACAAAACCCCACAAACACATGTTAAACTTAAGACTTTTACACTTGAAATGATGCTTCAGTGGTATAGCATGTGTGAGGTCCTGAGTTCAACTGCAGGATACACACACACACACACACACACACACACACACACACACGCGTTGAATCTAACCATACATAAATTACATCTGATCTTTACATAAATTGCACCTAACTTAGCTAAAGTGTTCTATTAAAAAAGAAAAAAGGGGCCAGGTGTGGTGGCGCATGCCTTTGATCCTAGCACCTGGGCAGTGGAGGCAGGCAGATGTCTGTGAGTTCAAGGCCCGCCTGATCTACATAGTGAGCTCCAGGCCAGCTGGGACTAAAGGGAGACCCTGTCTCAAAAGAAAATAAATAAATAAATAAATAAATAAATAAATAAATAAATAAATAGGAAATGACTTGGTATAATGTTGGTAGTAATACCAAAGGCTACAAACACAAGCACGCCGCACCCTGCAGAAGTGCACTGGGCCATGCATGTGAGTGCTACTCCTTGTAGCACTGTCAATAACCTACAAGGTGCCCTCACTGGAACTCTTCATGTCTAGATTCATGGAAATCTAGAAAGATCCCCAAATTTTATCTTATATTAAATTAGCAAGGGACGTTTCAAAAGATTATGTAGATATAATCTAGGTGGTCAGGAAATGTATCTTGTATGAGTCCACATAGAAATGTTTCTGAAGTCTTTGGAAGAATAAACAAGTGCCTGAAATCACTCATCTTCAGGGGAGTAGAAACTGAGCAGGTGCTCTACAGGACAGGAAGTAAGGCTCTGCATTACAAAGCTTTTGTGTTTGTGAAACACACACACACACCCACACACACACACACCCCATACAAAAACCCTAAATACTTAAAAAAAACATTAATTTTAAAAATATAGTGACAGTACAAGTTATAAACATTTCTGAAACACTGAAAGCATTCCAAAGACAGAAATCACAATCACATACACTAAGAATGCAAGTTAACTGTCAATTACCAGAAGAAAACAAGCAATCCACATAGCAGACTGTGTACTTAACCTTCCTTTCTGACCCAGAGTCCCACAAAAATAGAAGAAAATAAGGAGTGTAAGAAATAGAGAACAAAGAACAGTTTGGAAAGAAAAGCTGTAATTTAACAGGGGGAGGGGAACAGCATAAATGAGAAATCTTACAGCAAAAGCAAAAACAGGAACCTGTAATGCCCCTGAATTCTCCATCCTGAGGGGCCGAGGCCCTTCACCCTCAAGTAATAAAGACATTTTCTATGTATTGAAGAGTCAGAAAAACAAACAGTGCATTTTGCCACAGACACGCACATGTCTCCTGCAGTTCTCCAAGACTCAAGGACATACTGAAACATACACACCCAAGCCAAACATCTGGATGGATTATTTTAGAATTTCAGAAGCACTTGCGATGCCGTGAGATCACACATTCCACCACACAGCAAGTTCATTCTGCCTCTCTTCTTATACTTGAGAATCTGAGGCACAGTCACAAAGAGCTGTCAAGAGACAGGCATAGCGGCACATGACAAGAAGACCAGGAGTTCAAGGCCAGCCTGGGCTACCCAGGAAATTCCAGGCCAGCCTTAGTTACACAGCAAGACTCTGTCTTTTAAAAATAAATAACTATACTAGCCAGGTATGGTGGTGCACGCCTTTCATCCCAGCACTTGGGAGGCAGAGGCAGGCAGATCTCTGTGAGATCAAGGCCAGCCCGGTCTACAGAGTGAGTAGAGGATACAGGAAGAGCCTGTCTCAAAAAGACCAAAAACTAAAATAAAATAAATAGGAATATGTGTGTGTTTGTGTGTATATAAAATGTTACTAGAGTAAGATAATTTCAGATAGTTTCAACAGTACTCCTGCATGAGATGCAAGTTAAGGAGTTCTTAGGATACTTGAGTAAATGTTTCTCAATTGCTAGTCCAACTAGTCTCTCTGTGAATGAACAGTGCAGTCAGACAACAAAGTCACTTTACACCTAAGCCACTATCCTCCAGGCAACAATCAGAAAAGAAAGGCATATTTTACTGTCGCACACAAGTCAGGGCTCGGTTACAACGCCCACTGGGGAGTGTGGCTCTGTGGGACTCTCCAGCCCAGACTTCCCCTGAGCATTTTCAACTTGGCCCTGAAAGCCTAGAACTCCAGCTATGTTCCTACAGGCAGAAAGGCTAAGTATTAACCAAGTCCATGCTGAAACTTCATAAGGAATGGTAATTAAAAGTCTTCCATTCTGGGTTCCTGACAAACCAGCAGAGTCCTGGCTGGGCTACCTGCAGAGAAAACTGGTTCTCTACTGAGCAACAAAAAACATGGTCACCAATCCAGCCCAAGAAAAGCCTGAAGATACCTAATGGTACAGAGGACTATACAGAGAGAAAAAGAGGGGGGGAGGGATGGAAGGAAAAAGGGTGGGGCATTTAGAGCCCTTTGCTGACAGAGGTGAGAACTGTTTTACCTCATCTGCCTCACCAAGTCTCAACACTACTCTGGTCTGAGCTTGTGTGCTTAGCTCTGCTCTCCTTTGGGAAATGCTCATGGCGAANAACAAAAATAGAAGAAAATAAGGAGTGTAAGAAATAGAGAACAAAGAACAGTTTGGAAAGAAAAGCTGTAATTTAACAGGGGGAGGGGAACAGCATAAATGAGAAATCTTACAGCAAAAGCAAAAACAGGAACCTGTAATGCCCCTGAATTCTCCATCCTGAGGGGCCGAGGCCCTTCACCCTCAAGTAATAAAGACATTTTCTATGTATTGAAGAGTCAGAAAAACAAACAGTGCATTTTGCCACAGACACGCACATGTCTCCTGCAGTTCTCCAAGACTCAAGGACATACTGAAACATACACACCCAAGCCAAACATCTGGATGGATTATTTTAGAATTTCAGAAGCACTTGCGATGCCGTGAGATCACACATTCCACCACACAGCAAGTTCATTCTGCCTCTCTTCTTATACTTGAGAATCTGAGGCACAGTCACAAAGAGCTGTCAAGAGACAGGCATAGCGGCACATGACAAGAAGACCAGGAGTTCAAGGCCAGCCCGGGCTACCCAGGAAATTCCAGGCCAGCCTTAGTTTACACAGCAAGACTCTTCTTTTAAAAATAAATAATATAAGCCAGTATGGTGGTGCACGCCTTTCATCCCAGCACTTGGAGGCAGAGGCAGGCAGATCTCTGTGAGATCAAGGCCAGCCCGGTCTACAGAGTGAGTCCAGACAGGGGCATACAGGAAGAGCCTGTCTCAAAAAGACCAAAAACTAAAAATAAAATAAATAGGAAATATGTGTGTGTTTTGTGTGTATATAAAATGTTACTAGAGTAAGATAATTTCAGATAGTTTCAACAGTACTCCTGCATGAGATGCAAGTTAAGGAGTTCTTAGGATACTTGAGTAAATGTTTCTCGATTGCTAGTCCAACTAGTCTCTCTGTGAATGAACAGTGCAGTCAGACAACAAAGTCACTTTACACCTAAGCCACTATCCTCCAGGCAACAATCAGAAAAGAAAGGCATATTTTACTGTCGCACACAAGTCAGGGCTCGGTTACAACGCCCACTGGGGAGTGTGGCTCTGTGGGACTCTCCAGCCCAGACTTCCCCTGAGCATTTTCAACTTGGCCCTGAAAGCCTAGAACTCCAGCTATGTTCCTACAGGCAGAAAGGCTAAGTATTAACCAAGTCCATGCTGAAACTTCATAAGGAATGGTAATTAAAAGTCTTCCATTCTGGGTTCCTGACAAACCAGCAGAGTCCTGGCTGGGCTACCTGCAGAGAAAACTGGTTCTCTACTGAGCAACAAAAAACATGGTCACCAATCCAGCCCAAGAAAAGCCTGAAGATACCTAATGGTACAGAGGACTATACAGAGAGAAAAAAGAGGGGGAGGGAGGAGGGAAGAAGGGAGGAGGGAGGGAGGGAGGAGAGAAGGAGGGAGGAGGGAGGAAGGAAAACTAAGCCTAAATACCCATCGCAACTAACTACAACTTATCAAGGTATATATATTTAAATCCTTAATTTAATATTAGATCTATTTAATCTGGTGAAAAATTAGCAACAAATCCTACATGTTATTAAAATCATCAAATGAAATTTGCATTATTTATAGATAATTCAGGAGAGTAAAATAGACTACTTCAAAGATACACTTAAAGCAAGGCATGGTGGTCCATGCCTTGTGATCCCAGCGCTTTGGAGGTAGAGAAGGAAGACTGAAAAGCTCAAAGCCATCCACAGGACCCAGTCTCAAAAATAAAATTAAAAAAAAAAAAAAAAGAACAACTAACATGTACTGAGAGTAATCTATTTGTTTAATGTGACTCTAATTTAAATGTAGACCTTTCAGCCCATCTATACCAACTCAAATCATTCAAAATTTTTAATTTTAATGAAACTAGACTTTAGACTTGAAGCTTATCTCCAAAGTAAGAGTAACTTTACAAAGCACTTTGAATAAAGATATAACAGAATATTCTTTGGGGTTAGGGATGTGGCTCAGTTGTGGAATGCATGTCTAGAATGCATAAAACCCTGGGTTCAAAGCCCAGCACAGAATAAGCACATCTATCATCCTAGCATTCAGAGTGTGGAGCCAGGAGGGTCAGAAGACCAAGGTCAGCCACGGCTACATAGGGAGTTCAAAGCCAGCCTAGGACATGAGACACTATCAAAAAGAAAACAATAAAGCCTTCATGATGTAAAAGTCCTCATTAACACAAAACCCTTTCCCCGGTTTTAGTGCAGTGACAATGATCCTACAGTTGTGTCCTTATGCAACTGGTCATCGGAAAGTGATAATTCCTACTTTCCTGGATGAAGAACTAAATAAAATGAATTACAGGGAAACATGTAGCCAGCGTTCTGGCACATAAAAGCAGCTCACTGTCAAGTGCTTTTGCACGTCTTTCCTCAGCTCTCCTCCTGAAGCATGTGCTGCTTAAACACAGAATGGCTGAGGATGAAGCCCGTGGAAGCATCATGCGCCAGCACATGATGGCGACCCCAGGCAGCGACTGTGGCAGGTTCCAGAGAACCGCATCCTAAAGGAAACTCCAGGATGACCAGAAGCCTCGTATGAAATTCCATTCACTGCAGAACCTTTCAAGAGTAGAGAGATCATAGGAAAACAATTCTAACTCCTTTCAAATTATGCAGAAAAAAGGCTGGGAATGTGGTTCAGAGAGGAATCATTTGCCTAGCATGCCTGAGGCCCTGTGTTCCATTCACAAAACATGGGCATGCACTCACACACATGTACCCGCTACATACAGGTGCATACAAATTCTTCAACAGCCATGAGGCCCACCGACATCCTCACAGCTAATACATTCATATTGGCTCCTAGCTGTGTCCAAGCTCACAGACCAACATTCAAATCTAAATACTGAATTACGATAGACCTCAACAAGCAGATGAAAACTGTATCCTTTCGTGTCATATAATTACATGTATTTTATTCTAAAAACATGCACTACAATGGGCACACAGTGAAATACACATACAGAAAGATGCAGCCACTTCTGAAAGTGTGGAGCTTTGAAGTCAGCTTCTTGACTCATGAACTGATCAAAACTACTTGAGATATACTAGTATAGATGAGTTTTTACACGATACATGAAGTCCATGTTCTAACACTGATCCAAGTAAGTACTAACCCAGACAACCAAATCAATAAATAACTTTAAAACATGTTTTACTGGGGCTGGAGAGATGGCCTAGCGGTTAAGAGCACCAACCGCTCTTGCAGAGGACCCGGGTTCGATCCCCAGCACCCACATGGCGGCTGAGAACCGTCTGTAACTCCAATTCCAGGAGAACTCCAGTTCCAGGGGAATCCGAAACCCTCTTCTGACTTCCGCGGCATTGCATGACACGGGTGCACAGACCTACACGCAAACAGTACATTCATACACATAAATAAATAAAATAAAAAAATTTTAAAAAAAAAATTAAAAAAAAAAAAAACATGTTTTACTGTTCTGTTAATGCAAAAAAAGGAGCCCTTCTATAAGCTCTACCAGTGGCTACTGAAGGCCCTGGCCATAATTTCCATTGGCACTAATGGTCACTCTGGAGACAGAAGGCCTTCCACTGATGGAGATTTTGTACTCACATAGCACTTTTTCATGCATGTGCTCAATTAAGCCTCATGGCTACCCTGAAAAGTTGGGTTAGTGTCACAATTTCACAGCTGAGCAAACTAAGACCCAATGAAAACTGCCAAGGCCAGACAGCGCCTGCGATAGAACACTAGTCTCTCTCCCCACAACTCTTATTACAATTAGAGCCCAATGGACTATCATAGTAAAACTGATGCAAAAGAAAATACACCCCAAAAAAAGAAAATACAAGGCATTAATCTCAATTTATCTTTCTCCCCGATATCTTCCAGGAGAACAAATACACAATTTAATATCTCCCAACTCTAATGTCCTATCTAAAGGAAAGCTCTAAGATCAATACATAAAACAAAGAGTTCAGAATCCAATGAAAGCAAATAGCAACATACCTAGAGACAATCCAGGAAGAGCAGCCTGAGTGCGGACCGCAGGACGCAAGGCCATGTCTACAATTCAGTACTTACTTTCCAGTCATATCTGACTTACACAAGACACAGTTACTAAGCAAAATTTGAATCACTATTACTAAACAGGTAATTTTTTTTTTTTTTTTGGTCTTTTCAAGGTAGGGTCTCCCTGTAGCCCCAGCTGGCCTGGCACTCGCTCTGTACACCAGGCTGGCCTTGAACTCACAGAGATCCAGCTGCCTCTGCCTCCCAAATGCTAGGATTAAAGGTGTGTGCCACCACGCCCGGCCTAAACAGGTAATTCTCAGAATCAGTTTGGACCCAGCCTTAAAATAATTACAAGCACAAAGAATGAACAATCAGTTGCAGGGCTGAAGGTGCACCCAGCCTTCACCTGATGATGCCCAGCAGGGCAAAACAATCACTATCACCATCGCTATCATCATCACCTTCTAAGAGTTAAATTCTTTACATTGCAGCAAACTCAGCTGAATTCTATCAGCATTGTTTATTCCGATCTCTAACACACATTTTAGTATCTGTACCACTACGGTGTTATAGGAAGTCATGGAGACTAGACAGTAACAGTTCCCCCTCAAAACACCTTGCTATAAAAGAGCAACCAGGAGAACTACGCACAGACCAAGCACACACAAAGCAGCCAACGTCTTTTTTCAAAGCAAGGAGGTGCTGCTGGGAGAAACTGACAAAGAGCAGCTCTGGGATACTCCAGGAACATCAGTTCCGGAGCTGGGGCCACCTACACTGACCAAAAAGTGTCTTCGGTGGTTATGTCTCCAACGTCTCCATGAAAGCAGCTACTGTCTAGTGACAAGCTGAGGATACAGAGGATCACTGTCATCTGCAGGGTAGATCTGCAAATAAAATCTGGTGAAAAACCAGAGTATGTTTCCCACTCTCCTCCAACGATGTCCAGACCAGTGACATCATTCCCACGGCTGAGTGCAGACCTCTGTGCAGCGCAGTACACTCAGTGTGCTCAAGGTCACCAAGACACCAGGACAAGTGACATCATTCCCATGGCTGAGTGCAGACCTCTGTGTAGCGCAGTACACTCAGTGTGCTCAAGGTCACCAAGATAACCAGGACCAGTGACATCATTCCCATGGCTGAGTGCAGACCTCTGTGCAGCACAGTACACTCAGTGTGCTCAAGGTCACCAACACACCAGGACAAGTGACATCATTCCCATGGCTGAGTGCAGACCTCTGTGCAGCACAGTACACTCAGTGTGCTCAAGGTCACCAAGATAACCAGGACCAGTGACATCATTCCCATGGCTGAGTGCAGACCTCTGTGCAGCCCAGTACACTCAGTGTGCTCAAGGTCACCAAGATAACCAGGACCAGTGACATCATTCCCATGGCTGAGTGCAGACCTCTGTGCAGCACGGTACACTCAGTGTGCTCAAGGTCACCAAGACACCAAGACAAGAAGCAACTCAGTTCTTAAAGACTTAAGGCCTGACTCCTCCAAGCAATACAGCATCGTCTTTCCACTCCTCTCGCAGGGCGGGACTGAGGTCTCTGTACCCATGCAAAGGGAGCAGGTCAGCACGGCCCTGACTAGAGGTGGGGCTCATCACCTGACAGGGAGTCAGGAAGGGCTTGGTCCTGGCTGCTGTCTCCTCATCCCTGAGCGGGGTCAGTGCCACCTGCACTGGAGTTGCCCTCCCACGGCTCCTTTCCTTGTTGCTTTGTTTTGCTCGTTGTCACGTATTCTTGGTGTCTTAGCAGACAAGAGCTCTCTAGAGCGCCCCATGGTCCCCCAGGAGGAACAGGTGGCAATGTTCCTGGTCCTCTGGGGTCTGGTCTAGGTCCTTGGTGACCTCCTGAGTTGTGGCTTGAAGCAATCCCAGCTGTCTGGCTCTGAACAGTAGGCCTGGGCCTGTCTCCCCATGGTTAATCAAGTAGGGACCCATGACACCTGTACCCCATCTAGCTGGACACCACACCCACTGGAGATGAGGAAGCAACCGGGGAAGGTTCTCTACCTGAAGTTCTGAAGAACAGCTGAATTCAAGGCCTTGGACTCTCGAAACTTCTTTGCACCAACTGCCTCAAAAATGTACGAGGACTGATCTTGGGGCAAGTGGCCTGAGGAAGCCTGGGAGGGCAGCAGCCTGGAGCTGAGCTCTGACGTGGAGAGGGATGGGTAGAAAGGTCCAGAATGTGAGGGACAGAGCCAGGGGAGATGGGGACAGCACCATCTGAAGTTGAGTAATCAGGAAAAGATTTCTGAGGGATACACAATGGTTTTAAGTGGAAGACATGGAAGATGGAAAATAAAATGATTAAAAATATATAAATGTACACCTAATAATTATGAATTAGTGCCAGGAGATAATGCCTTAAAGACATGCAAGCTAAAAACAATAAGAACCCCCCAAAAAATCAAAACAGTAAGAACCCCATAAATGGGGTCAGGGAAATAAACGGCTCAGTGAGTAAAGGGCTGACGGCTCAAGCTTGAGCGAGGCAGGCAAGGCAGGCACCATGAACAGCCTGACCACCCGGAGCTCCACCTAGCTTGGGCTATACACACACCCCTCTTCAAACAGTGCGCTTGGCTACCAAGGACCCTCAGCTGCATCTACTACACACAGACACCTCTCCTCGAACAAGGAGCCTAGCACCCTGTTGGCGACCTAGAACCACAACCTGCGTCAAGTTACACAGTGAACCAAGTTTCTCCTTCCCCTGACAAACACCGAAAACTCCCCTTTCATGGACAGTTTCCATTCAAATATACTTTATAAAATATCCAGTACAGAAGGTAGGGGCTGATCCAGCCTAGACTAAGCTTTCGGTGCACAACACAGTCTGCCAAGTGAATGTAAGAGAAAACGCCCTGTTTACCATCTTATGCTAATCGGGGATGTATATGATTAAAATCAGATGCACAGGGGAAGGAACATGCGCAATGAACAGTGGCTTACATAATTCAAGCCTGTCATAACAGAGAACCATCTGTGCTACACCCCTTAACATACAAACTCCTCTTCCTCTTGAATCCCATAAAGGAAACCCCCACAGGATAATCAAGACCCTGGTACTCTCTTATCCGTGTGCCCCTAACGTCACTGCTGACGATACATTTCTGAACTGTACTAATGCTTTGTTACTTTGTAGCCAATAATCTAGAAACATTCAGCCCAGACCCCAGTGGGTAAAATGGGAACTCCAGCTCGGATCCCTAGACCTCACATAATAAATCTGGGCACGGCTGCACACATCTATAACCCCAGGACTGGGACATGTACACAGGCAGGTCCCACTGGCCTTGACCTTGCAATCAGTCCTCTTACCCCAGTCTCCCACTTAGTTGGGTGTACAGGCCTATAGCATGAGGCTCATCCTGCAGTCTTCAACATGTGGAATAGTTTAAAAGATTGTGGTTGTGGGGCTGGAGAGATAGCCTAGCGGTTAAGAGCACCGTGCTGGGAATCGAAACCACGTCCTCTGCAAGAGCAGACAGTGCTCTTAACCGCTAGGCTATCTCTCCAGCCCCATAAATTCTAATAACCTTCTTAAACAATAAAGAGATCAAGGCTTTAAAAAAAAAAAACTTGACAGAAGATACAGAAGGTGACTTTTTTTTACAACCACAATCTTTTTTTTCCCCCCACTGGCCAGCCAGCCAGCCTAAAAAAAACAGGAGCTCCAGGTGAGGAGGACCCTGTCTCAAACACTACAGCAGGGAGTGACAGAGGAAGAAACCTGATGCCAACGCTTGGCCTCCGCACGTTCATGGGTTAGCGCACTTGCGCACACGCACACACACAGACACACAGAATAACAGCATAATCCTGTAAATGGAACTTGACCTCTAGGCCAAATGACCCAGAGGCTTCAGGTAAAAACATTCAGGAGAATCCTGAGGGGAGAAAACTGGATCAACAAACAGCTGAAAAGGTGCTGGGGTGGGGGTGGGGCGTGTATCGGGGGGGGGTGGGGGGATGGAGTCATCTTCAGTGTGGATCAACAAACTAACACTTTCTCTTCCCAGACTCCAGTTACCCATTCAGAAAGTCAGAAAACCTAGCAGCAGTTTACCCACAAGACAATGCAAGATCACCATTCTCTGCAGTTAAAAATATGATTTGTTAACAATTACCAGCCACATGAATAGGTTCATCTGACAATGAGAAACAAAACTCCAGAACTTTTGTCACTAACACCACGTTCAAACTGGTCCAAATAGCATTTTTCTCCTTGTAACTGTACTCATCTAATCATTGAGAAAAGAAAAAAAAAAAAAAAAAAGGAAATTACAGCCTAGCCTAAAAGTAGAAGGGAAGGACTATACATGTAGATATTAGATTCCCATTTTTAATCATTTAGTCATTTTATTAGCATCACAGAGTGGATGTTTGAAGCCATTAAGTTCTCAACAAAAACTCTTAAGAAGAATTCTAATAATCTCTTTTCTATTCTCAACTTTTCTTAAACTCTCTTTTTGCTTTCTTCTTTTTTGCTATGCTGTATGAATGTACTGTCTGCATGTAGGTCTGTGCGCCTGTGTCATGAAATGCTGAGGAGGTCAGAAGAGAGTGTCAGATTCCCTTGGAACTGGAGTTAAAGACAGTTCTCAGCCGCCATGTGGGTGCTGGGGATCAAACCCAGGTCCCCTGCAAGAGCAGTCAGCGCTCTTAACTGCTAGGCCATCTCTCCAGCCCCACAACCACAATCTTTTAAACTATTTCACATGTTGAAGACTGCAGGATGAGCCTCATGCTATAGGCCTGTACACCCAACTAAGTGGGAGACTGGAGTAAGAGGACTGATTGCAAGGTCAAGACCTGACCGGGTTAGAGTGAGCTCAAGGCTAGCCTTGGCAACTTAGTAAGACACTGTCTCAAAATATTAAAAAAGAGGAAAAAAATAAAAATAAAAAATAAAATAAAAAAATAAAAATAAATAAAAATAAAAAAGAGGGTTGGGGAGTATAGCTCAGAGTCACAGCACTTGCCTAGCAAGTGGGAGGCCCCAGGCCCAACACCTAGTACCAAAAAAGGAAGGAAAAAAAAAAAAAACTATAAAGATACAGGTAGAGTTCACTTACAGCTCAGTGGTGGAGCACTTACCTAGTAAGATCCTGGCTTCAACCACAGGAACCACAAAAATAACAGTAATCGTAACAGTAGCAATGGTAATAATAGAAGATAGGTAAATAAATAATAACCAGATTTGAAGTGGCAAAGAACTTGCACCCAGCTTAATGAGATTGATAAACATCACACTTAGAGGATAAGTAACTTTTTCTTCATGCTATTTTGTAGTTTCAGTCAATTTTAAGGTAGGTAGCCTTTTCCTGAAAACTAACAGGTTTAATAGGTTCAATAGGTTTGATACTCTCTTCCTTTAAAAACAAAATTAAAAAAAAAAAAAAAAAAAGGCCTTTTAAATGTACAAAGTGGACTAAAGAGAGATCCTGTCTCAAAAAATTAAAAAAAAATGCACAAAGTATTATACTTGAGGTAAGGTTTAAATTAAGATGGCTTCCCTTCCAGAAGACTGATTAATTATGTTTTCAAAAGTAATTGTAGCTGGGAATGGTGGCGCACGCCTTTAATCCTAGCACTTGGGAGGCAGAGGCAAGCGGATCTTTGTGAGTTCAAGGCCAGCCTGGTCTACAGAGTGAGTTCCAGGACAGCTGGGGCTATAGGGACACCCTGTCTCGAAAAGACCAAAAAAAAGTAATTGTAAAGCCAGGCGTGGTAGTGCACGCCTTTAATCCCAGCACATGGAAAGCAGAGGTATGAGTTCAAGACCAGCTGGGGCTATAGGGACCCTGTCTCAAACAAACAAAAAAAGTAAATGCAGTGATAGTTAAATATAGACAGACAGACAATCTATTATTCCAAGGAAAGTTCTAATAACTGGGGGGAAAAAAAGGGTAACCACTGAGCCACGTGTTCCCAAAGGCTGGTTTGGATACTCATAAACTGAAGCAAGCTTCCACAGTAGAGCTGACGCTCTGTCACAGGATGCACTGCTGCCAAATTATGTTTCTCCTCAACCGTGGCGGAAGCCCATTCTCTCAACTACATAATTTCACTTCTAGACTCCAAATCCCAGTGGAATCATCTCTTCTGGATATCCATTGGTATAATTAATTGCTATACACGTACAAATTATAACCCTAACTACTTTTTTTTTTAATTTAAAATTTCTGTATGTGTATCAATGTACTGTCTGCATGCAGGTTTGTGCACCCGTGTCGTGCAATGCCGCGGAGGTCAGAAGAGGGTGTCGGATTCCCCTGGAACTGGAGTTCTCCTGGAATTGGAGTTTCAGACAGTTCTCGGCCACCATGTGGGTGTTGGGGATCGAACCCGGGTCCTCGGTAAGAGCGGTCAGCTCTCTTAACCTCTAGGCCATCTCTCCAGCCCCTAACCCTAACTACTTTTTAAAAATTATCTTTGTGGGGGCTGGAGAGATGGCCTAGCGGTTAAGAGCGCCGACCGCTCTTGCAGAGGACCCAGGTTCGATCCCCAGCACCCACATGGCGGCTAAGAACCGTCTGAAACTCCAATTCCAGGAGAACTCCAGTTCCAGGGGAATCCGAGACCCTCTTCTGACCTCCGCGGCATTGCACGACACGGGTGCACAGACTTGCATGCAGACAGTACATTCATACACATACAGCAATAAATAAAAAAAAATAAAATAAATAAAAATTAAAAAAAAATTTTTTTTAATTAAAAAAAAATATCTTTGTGATGCCAAGAACCACAGCTGTAGAGATTCCACAGCACATGAAGACCCCCTCCACAGCACATGAAGGCCTCCTCCATACCACCAAGACCCCCTCCACAGCACATGAAGACCCTGCCTCCCACCGCCTGGGAAGACACTACTACACAGCACCCTAGAAAGACAGTGGATTATGAACTCAGGTGACCCACTCCCACTGCAGAGTATAAACTCCAAAGAGTGCTGTTTGATAAAAGGCAGAGAAATGTAAACAATTTAATAAAAGGCAAACTCTGTTACCTCTGAATTCTATTTCAAGGTTCAAACAACATCCCTACCTCCATTTTAAATAAGCAGCAGTAAAATATCTGACTGCAAGCTAAATGGAAATGAGAGAAATCTCTGAGTTCAGCACAATGCTGACTTTTACTAAGCAGAGCACGCAGCACATGCAGGATACTAGGGACTGGTGTATCTGATGGGCTAGAGAATTTAAGTATGTTTTCTGTTTCTTTATAATGAAAGCTTAATTAAGGAAGGAAATTGTATTAAATCACTTATTTTTAAATTTTAGAAAATTTTAAAATTTTAAAAAATTTTAGAAAACCTAGACAAGTTTCAAGAAAAGCTAGAAAGCAGCAAATAATCTAGATGAAAAGTTGTCCTTCCTATAAACAAAAATATGAGATTTGGAAATACCATATTCAGTATAAATTTAAATATATATAAGATTAAACCTAGTATCATTAAGAAACTTGCAGTTTTCTTGATAATGCTAGCTATGGGCTTGAGTAGTGTACACACCTGTAATCCAAGCATTCAGGAGGCTGAGAAAGATGATGAAGAATTCTGGGCCAGCCTGAGCTACACAAGAGATGGATCTCAAAAAAAAATAAAGCAAAATAATGATGATAATAATAGCAACAACAGTAATGACAATGATGCTATTTGTAAAATTAATTTCTCCCTCTGCAGAATAAATTTACAGTATCAAGCAGGAGATGTTTATTGGTTATTTGTTTTTTTGTTTTTTTTTTTTTTTTTTTTTTTTTTTGTTTTGGCTTTTTCGAGACAGGGTCTCCCTGTAGCCCCAGCTGTCCTGGAACTCACTCTATTTATTGGTTATTAACAGTTTTTGCTCTTCCTTAGGTGAAAAGAGCAAAAAAGTTTTGTTTCTGCTGGTCTCTTTTTTTTTTTTTTTTTGGGTCCTTTTAAGACAGGGTCTCCCTGTAGCCCCAGCTGCCCTAGAACTTGCTCTGTAGACCAGGCTGGCCTTGAACTCACAGAGATCTGCCTGCCTCTGCCTCCCAAGTGCTGGGATTAAAGGATTAAAGGCGTGCGCCACCACACCTGGCTTGTTTCTGCTATTTTTAAGTAATGGTAAAAATGATGCTGGGAAACTATTCATTCCTTGCGTAAGGAAAGCTCCCCTGCTCAGACTACAGGCTCATAATTATTGAAGCCAGGTTAGTTTCTTCAACCCTTCAACCAGCCCAAGCTTTCTTCTGAAGCTCAAGAGACAAAGGGGGATTTGGGGGGCGGGGGAATAACTTAATGCACCTTGTCAACAACAATGACCAAAAAAAGGCCAAAATAAGATTCTAAGACTCCACATCCACACACACTTGAACTCCTCGTGGTATTCCTGGCAAATGCAACTTCTCATTCACTTCCTCCTCCCCTGCCCTATGGTAAATTATTTAACAATTTCTGTCACACGTGGAACCCATAAAAAGGCCATGCGTGTATCCTTCCCTCACATCGTGATTATTCAGAATCACAAAAGATGAAAAAATACGAAGTCATTAATTTCAAGGCACAACGTTGGGACCGCTGCTCCCCTTTGCTTCCAGACCTATGCTGTGATTAATGCTAATCTAGACCTGTTTCCACTCCTCTGTGGGTTCTAATCCAATCCAGCCAGTGTAGCAAGCAATGCAAAAGCCTTGGACCCGGAAGGACCAAGTCCTCTGTCTTCCAGCACTACGCCACCTTTCACTGCCTGGACTACCAAGCCTACAGGGACGCTCCACTCTACACCAGAAATTCTCAGTGACGCACGGTTGAACTGTTCTAGCCCTCCAGCCAGAAGGCAAAGAAGCAGACAAGTGCAAGGGCCATGGCAGTTAGCAGTTCCTTTTTATAGAATATATGCAAAGCAGGGGGGGATTAACATTTTCAGTAAGACAACATCCATCCTGTTAAGATGAACCTACCTTTAATTGGGTAACTTTTCTACATGTTCAATTTAAATGTTTCATAAGCTTTTACTGTTATAATTGGCAAAATGAAGGACTAAAATTACCTATTTCTTTGTAAAGGCATGAAAGGAGTAGAAAACAAAGGTAATGAATTCATAGAATGTAAAACCTGTTTCCATTTCCCATTACTGAATTTATCACTTTAATCACCTATCAAGTAAACTATTCCTCAGGTTACGACTTTGTTTTCAGCAAATGAAAAAAACAAAGAACTTCTATCGTTATCTTACCTTGAGATACATGTACCAAACGTGAATTTACAATAATGGAACCATAATAAAAGATCAAGACAAAGACAAATTGCTTCTGATATTGTCATGTCAGGAGAAGCAACCACCCACAATCCTAACGTGCTTTCACTTCACGGTCTGGCCCATTCCTCATCCTGTCAAATAACGTGACGGAATTTTCCACTTCTCAGGGTACGAGTGGAAACACTTCCCAGTGTATTTGCAGTTATCAGAGAACATGGAAGAGGCAAGTCTGGCTTCTCAACTAAGCTGGCCTCTGCGGGTGAGAACAGAAAATAGACACAGACGTGGAAAATGAGCTTAGCTGTCCTAAGACCACGACGCACAACCACAGGCTGCTGTGTTTGCACAGTTTGCTCACCTCCATCCAAGGGATTAAGTTTTCAACAGTCTGCTACCTCTGTCCTGATAAGGAAAATTTCATTTAATCCACGCTCGGTATTTCTTTCCTTTCCTCAGGAGTCCAAGCTAGATCAGGGATTTTCAAAACTACTTTTAAATGGTGAAGCTTTTTTTTTTTTTTCCTAATAAAAGTAAATGGTGGCTAGGACTCTGGTTTCTAACTTCCCCAAAGGTCTTGGAGAGCCCAGCGGATATATACAGGTCTGTCAGAAGAGGGAAAACTACCAGCAAGCTGGCTCTGGAGTTCACTAACACTGAGACCCTGGGACAACAGACCTGTGTTCACGCCATTTCAGAAGGCAGCTCTGATACTCCAGACATCACTACGCGATGACCATCCCCAATGCTCCAAAATCCATCCACTTCATCTGAGATGCAGAATAATTTAAATTACTTTTTGTAATTATCTGTAGCCTATTGGCATACCGTATATGCAAAACAATGCAATCTCAGGGCTGGAGAGACGACAGCTCCGGCGTTAAGTGCATGTGCTGCTCTTCCAGAGGACTCAAGTTGGGTTCCCAACACCCACATTGGACAATTCACAACTGCCTCTAATTCCAGAGCCGGGGGACCCAGGTCCTCTTCTGACCTCCAGGGGCACCCACACACATTGGCGCGCGCGCGCGCACACACACACACACACACACACACACACACACAAAATAGAAATAAATCTTTAAAAATAAAGTGATCTGTCTTCACTCTTTGAACATGGGTTCCATTCCCAGGATTTATGCACAGGCAACTATTCCCAAATATACAAAAATAACCAACTGATAAAAATCTCAAACACATCAGGTCAACTCTTTTAGAAAATATACTCTACTTGTATCCTCTTCCATAAGGAGTTAAGTGTCAAAAAGAAAATAAAACACAGGTTAAAGGTGGAACACAGTAAAATGAGTCTTGAGTATTAATCTAAATTGTCTCTTACTAAAAATTTGTAAAAAATAAAAATAAAAATTTCCTAGAATAAGTTTTATTAAGGATCACTTTTTTTTTAATTTTTTTTTAATTATTTATTTATTTATTTTTGTATGTGTATGAATGTACTGTCTGCATGCAGGTCTGTGCACCCGTGTCGTGCAATGCCGCGGAGGTCAGAAGAGGGTCTCGGATTCCCCTGGAACTGGAGTTCTCCTGGAATTGGAGTTACAGACGGTTCTTAGCCGCCATGTGGGTGCTGGGGATCGAACCCGGGTCCTCTGCAAGAGCGTCGGTGCTCTTAACCGCTAGGCCATCTCTCCAGCCCCTAAGGATCACTTTTTTAATAAGGCTTCAGATGACTCAATAAATAACCTAAGATTTCTTTGGAGCATATCAATCTGTTTTTAATACCCCTGCCCCTGTAAAATTAATATTACTTACATATAAATCATCCTATAATTTTAAATGATCTATCTAGCTAGGTGTGGTGGTATGCAACTTTAATCCTAGCACCTGGGAGGCAAAGGCAGGTAGGTTTCTGTTACGATCAAGACCAGCCAAGTCTATATAGCAAGTTTCAGGCCAGCTGAGGCTACATGGAGATTATGTCTCCAAAAAAAAAATAATAAAATAAAATCATCTGCCTAGTAAAATGTACTAACACTAGGTTCTCTAAGAAAGAATGGAGAAGTTAGATCTAGAAACAAAAGCTAAATTTTCTAATTTAGCTATGTCATTAATTTAAGCTACTCTTTCTGGCAATCAAAACATGAAAATAATTTTCACAACCTATAAAATAGAACAAACATGTCACCGGTCCCCAGAGAAGGAAGTTACAACGTGTTAAATGCTAGTAGAAATATAACACACAGGCCAGTTTCAAATTATCTGTACCAAATGACTGAACTTAGTTGTCTAACAAGAAAAAAGACCTTTGGTCCACAGTTACTTATTTTCTTTCTCTCTCTCTCTCTCTTTCTCTCTCTCTCTCTCTTTGTATGTGTACATTTGTGTGTACATTTTTGTGTGTGTACATTTTTGTGTATGTGTACATTTGTGTGTGTACGTGTAATTTGCGTGTATGTGCAATTTGTGTGTGTACATTTGTGTATGTGTACATTTGTGTGCATGTGTACATTTGTGTGTGTGTATGTGTACATTGGTGAGGGTACATGTACATGTGGAAGCCAAAGGTAGAAGCTGAGTGCCTTCCTCTGTTGCTCCACCTTATCCTTTGAGACAGGGTCTCTCACTGAAGCTAGGCTTGCCAATTCAGCTAGACTGGCTACTCGTTCCTCTGTCTCCCCTACCTAGAATCAGCCACACCCAGCTGGCATCCAAACCCAAGTCTTCATGCTGCAGCAAGTACTTCCCTGCTGAGGCACCCCCCCCAGCCCCTGCAGTTTCTATTTCTGTCACAGTCTGTCTATAGAAATGGAATCGAGGGGCTGGAGAGATAGCCTAGTGGTTAAGAGCACCCACTGCTCTTGCAGAGGACCCGGGTTCGATCCCCAGCGCCCACATGGCGGCTAAGAACCGTCTGTAACTCCAATTCCAGGAGAACTCCAGTTCCAGGGGAATCCGAGACCCTCTTCTGACCTCTGCGGCATTGCACTACATAGGTGCACAAACCTACATGCAGACAGTACATTCATACACATACGAAAATAAATAAAATTTTAAAAAAAGAAATGGAATCGAAATTCATTGCTCACTCTCAACTTTTAGTCAAGTTCCTATTAATACAGACATCTGTAATGTTTCCTTGCATCTATCAACTTTGAAAACTCTCAAGGAACAAAAAACTGGGGTTCTTAAATATGACCACTTTCACACAAAAGGTACTCCGAACCTTAAAGATGAACAGTAATCTCAGCTCAAAACTCTACATCTAGTTAAGGCTAATTGACGTAGTTCAGATTAATATGTTTTTTTTAATTTTTTTTTAAATTTATTTTTGTATGTGTATGAATGTACTGTCTGCATGTAGGTTTGTGCACCTGTGTCGTGCAATGCCGCGGAGGTCAGAAGAGGGTCTCGGGTTCCCCTGGAACTGGAGTTCTTCTGGAATTGGAGTTACAGACGGTTCTTAGCCGCCATGTGGGTGCTGGGGATTGAACTCGGGTCCTCTGCAAGAGCAGTCAGTGCTCTTAACCACTAGGCTATCTCTCCAGCCCCCATAGATTAATATGTTTTAAATGAAAACAAGATCCTAACTTAGCTAAAGGCAAGAAATATTAGGTAATAGTAAAAGACTTTTATCTTCTTTATATGTAAAGAGTTGTCATAAACTATTGGTTTTGGTGGAACCAAACATATACCAGGAACATGGCCCTTGTTCAGAAAAAAAATAATTTATGAAGACTAAGTCCTCTACACTCTTTTTCTTAAGATTTATAAATATTTTTTATTGTTTTTATTTTGTGTATATGAGTATGTTTCCTACATGTATGAAAGTGCACCTGTGTCATGCAATGTCTAGAGACAGGGTCTGATCTCCTGGAACTGTAGTTACGGACAGTTGTTAACTGCTATGTATGTGTTGGGAATTGAACCCAGGTCTTCTGCAAAAGCAATGCTCTTAGCCACTAAGCCATCTTTCCAGCCCCAAAGGCCTCTAGTTTTCCCAATACTAGTCTAGCCATTAGCTTCTGACAGCAAGTCAACTCACCCCACTTCAAACCACCAAGAGCAGTTTATCAGCATAAATCTTGAATGTTACCATAAGTAAACACACATCAACTGCTTTAAGGCAGAATACTGTACATGCTTAAACACTTTAGAATCAAAGCTAGTCTTGTATATGACCAAATTAAACCATTTTTCTTAAAGATATAAGTTTATGATTTAAGGATGAATGTTATCAAGTAAACAGCCTTCTATGTATATTTTATATAATGAATATATGTTTTTTTTTTTCCTCGTGTTAACTCATCCTCTGGGAAAAATAAGAGACCCTAGAGAAATGGAAAGAAAATTACAACAGAAATATCATCTACACACAAAAAGGGAGAGAGGGAGAGAGAGGGGGAGAGAGAGAGAGAGAGAGAGAGAGAGAGACAGAGAGAGAGACAGAGAGAAGTCAGACCTGGTGGCATAGGCCTGTAAATCCCAGCCACTCCAGCGCCCAAGGATGTTAAGTTCAAAGGCTGCCTGGGCTAGAGAATAAAGCCAGCATGGGCAACTTGGTCTCAAAATACAGTGAAAAGAGAGCTGGCAATACAGCTCAGTGGTAGAACACTTCTAAATCATACATGAAGATTTTGGTTCAATTGAAGAGAGACAAAAACAGGGAGAGAGAGAGGGAGGAGAAGGAGAAAGGGAAGGGAATGTGGAAGAGAAAGGGAAGGAAGGAAATTGATTTCACAACTCTTAAAACAGAATAAATCTGAATCAAAAGAAATTACTTTAGAAATATAAGCCTATTTTTTCTTTTGTGTACGTGTGTGTGCTTATGTGTAGTGCTTGTACATGGTTGGATGAGTATGTACATGTGTGTGCACATGTGTATGGAGGCCAGAGGTTGATGTCAGGTATCTTCCTTGATCATTCTCCACCTTATTTTTGAGCCATGCATTCAATTAGGATGGCTGGCCAATGAGGACCAGGATCCGCCTGTCTCCACCTCCCCAGTGTTGCAGTCACAGACGTACGTCACTAAGCCTGGCTTTTTTTTTTTTAATGTGAGTGTTGGGTATCCTACCTCAGGTCCTCATGTTCATACAGCAGGCATTTTCCTGACTGAGCCATCTGCCCAGCCCTTAAGTGTGTATTTTATATTTTTAAACCAATACATAACTTGTTCAGTACCCAATTATTACAGAAATTATAAAGGTATATGTTATGTTTATAAATAGTTATACACACTGCTTACCCACTAGGATTTGTATCCTTATTTTTAAATAAAATTAAGTTCTGAAAATATCCATACACCTAAGTGAATCAAAGGAGAATACATCCACAGAATTCTGTAACTGAACTACATTAATGCAGCTCTATAATCCAATAAGGCTTTCAAAGAAGTCTCCTGAGAATCACTGCATAAATGTACTACAATCATCTATTTCTTATGCAAAGTAAATTGGACAAATACTATCTGCTCACAGCATCCATTAATCTTAATCCCTTTCTTTCCTGCCCTTCTGTACCACAGAGGCTCAAACGCTAAACACTCAAATATCCAACCTCCTGTGCAACCAAGAGTATCAGGACACAAAGCTCACAAGAAGTAACACAAGAGCTTTCTTTCAAAATAAAGAGAGAGCTGGGGGTGTAACTCGGTGGTAGAGCACTTATCTAGCTTGGGTTTGATCCCCAGTACCACAGAAAAGGGGGAGGAAGAGAGAAGCCTTTACTAAAAAAGTATTCCCAAACCCTTCCCTTTCCAGCCTTAAACTTGTAACTCTGAGAATTAAGTAGAAGTCCAATCATTAATAACACCTTGGGCATTTGCACTAACCCAACCCAGCACCGCTGAGCTTTAAATTTCTTATTAAGCCACCAGCCACTATGTCTTCAGTTGTAGAATTCTAATTCAATTCTAATACAATCTAATACATATATAATAATATAATAGTATATATTATTATATGTTATAATATTATATATTATATTATATATATGTATATAATATATATAATAATTATATATATATTATATATATATTGTTATATATAATATATACTATATATATTATATACTATATAATATATATAGTATATAATATATATTATAATAATATATATATAATACATATATAATACTATATAATAATATAATAGAATTGTAACAATTCTAATACAATCTATGCTATAACGGAAGTCTATCTAACCCAACTTATGTTATAAATCACTCTAGCAAATTAGTTGTAAGCTATAATAATGATGAAATATCTATGAAAAAAGTAAGATCATGGTAGTAGGTACCAAAAATCTGAAAAACAGCAGAAGGGACAACTACATTTTAAGCATTCCACTCCCAAGTGTATGTTAATGCACACTAATACATCTAACCTTCACAATGATATGGGGTTCATAATATCCTATCTGCCCATGGTAAATTTTCCCTCAAGTGTGGAGAGCGGGTGTGGCGACAGTCCCAAGATGACGCCCGGGACTTTAGCCAAGTCTTATGGCTAACACCTGAGTCTTACAACTAACACCTGAGTCTTATGACTAACACCTGATTCCCTCCTACCTCAAAGTAAAGCCACGTCCACCGTTCGAGCTGCGCAGGTGCACCCTGTATACAAGATCAGGCCAGATGATACCAATAGACTGAGGCCACGCAACCTGGGCTGGGAAGGTGGAGCGGGAGAGGGATAAATAGAGAGACTTTCTGGTCTTGGGGGGAAGAAGAACAAGAAGAAGAGGAAGTAAAGATGCTGTAAAGGTCCTGAATAAACCGCTTTGAGAAGAATGAGCTAGAGGTGCATTGTTTCTGCCGGTCAGAACGTAAGGCATCATAGTGGTGGCCCGTACGGGGATGCGTTCTTCCTTTCTCGTTCAGAACTCATTGCAGTCAGAGTGACTAGTCGGTAAACTCCCAGGTAAGTGGGATATTTAAGGTTCTTGGAAAAGAGACAATAAGGCTCTCCAGAAAAGGGGACAATAAGGCTCCCCGGAAAAGGGGACAATAAGGCTCCCCGGAAAAGGGGACAATAAGGCTCCCCAGAAAAGGGGACAATAAGGTTCCCCGGAAAAGGGGACAATAAAGTTCCCCGGAAAAGGGGACAATTAAGGTTCTCTAGCTAGCACTATGGGAAACACAACATCTGTTCTGACGGTGCGCCACGTCCTTAAGGCTCTATTGAGGGCAAAAGGAATTGAGCTGAGGAGAGAAACTCTAGACAGATTTTTGGCAGCGGTGGATCAGGTTGCTCCATGGTGCCCAGTGACGGGATGCCTATTGCTAGATAGCTAGATTATAAATAGATGATAGAAAGGTAGATAGATGATAGATATATAGATAAATAGATAAATGATAGATAATAGGTAGGTAGATAGGTAGATACATAGACTATAGATAGATAAATAGATGTACAATGATAGGTAGATGATTGATAGATGATAGATACATAGATAAATAGATGTACAATGATAGGTAGATGATTGATAGATGATAGATACATAGATAAATAGATGTACAATGATAGGTAGATGATTGATAGATGATAGATACATAGATAAATAGATGTACAATGATAGGTAGATGATTGATAGATGATAGATACATAGATAGATAAATAGATGTACAACACCTAGTTGGGAAAAGTTAGGGAGGGACCTAAAGTTTGCTGAGGGACAGGGAGACTTACACAAGGGAGTACTGCCGGTGTGGAAGTTGGTAAGAAATTGCATAGGGGACGAGGAATGGTGCGGAAAAAAGATAAAAGAAGGGAGTGAAGCCTTGGACCAGGTTAAGGAAGAGCACTCTCAACACTCTGAAATTCAAGAAGAATCTAGTGAAGGGGACATGTCAGACGGGGAATGTGGAAAGCTTTGCCGCCAGCATGGAGAAAGTGAAAGTAAAGATAGAACCATCAGCCCCGGAACTGCTCCTGCCACCTCCTTATGCTTGCAACGGAGCAGGAGGGAATAGTTTACATCCTGAAACTTGGAGAGAACTAGAGGCTCAGTGCTTCCCTGTATTTCAAAATCAACAAGGGAACCACTATCATGAGCCGTTAGATTGGAAGATTGTTCAAAGGCTGGCAAAGGCGGTACGTGCCTACGGAGCCAATGCTGCCTTTGTTGTGACTCAGCTGGAGTCTTTGCATCGGTATTGTATGACTCCGAGTGACTGGCAAAATCTGGCCCGAGCATGTCTGACCATAGGCCAATATTTAGATTGGAAAGTATTTTATCTTGAATTTGCCACCAGACAAGCAGCTCTTAATGCTCGCAATGGTCAGGCCGCTTGGGACCAGGATATGCTGAGGGGACAAGGAAGGTTTGTGGCAGCGCAAACTATCCAGTTCAGGTTAATGCATTAGGCGTCCGAGCATGGAAAAGAAGGGAAAAAAAGAAAGGGGGGGGGAAATCTAACCAAAATCCTTCAGGGGCCCACGGAAACTTTTTCAGATTTTGTAGGTAGGATTATGGAAGCTGGGGGCCGCGTCTTTGGGGACGCTGATACCACAATGCCATTACTAAAACAGCTTATATTTGAGCAATGTACTAAAGAATGTAGACACGCCATTACTCCTTATAAGAACAAGGGGCTGGAGGTCTGGATGAAGGTGTGCAGAGAACTAGGAGGCCCACTGACCAGTGCAGGATTGGTTGCTGCAGTCATTTAGCCCAAAGACAGGTAATTGCTTTGCTTGTGGCAGTGCGTAAGTATTTTACATTTTCCCTTTATATTAGTACAACTCATAATAAATCATTCTCAGGATATAATGTGTGGTTGCTGTGTGGGGTGAATGGTAGTTGTACAAATATTTCTACTTTCAGTATGCTAAAGGACGGGGGCTGGGGTAATGCAAGCTTTAGTTGGAATACATCTTTCGAGTCCACAGTATCTCAATATGCTGCAGGAACAAATGTCTCCTTTAAAGCTACGCCTGTTTGCATGTGGTCTCCTTTTGTGTTCATTGTGTTTTATGGAAGTCAGAGCGACAGCATGTGCTGGGATGTGAATGGAAATTTTCTGAGTTGTGTGTAACTTCCATACCGTTTGTAAATGCCAGCTATGCCACTCAATTGTCACTTAACCTGTCTCAGTATCTTACAGGAAACTGGTCTAGGGATCTTGATGGCATGTTGCGGGACCTCAGACAATCCATCGCTCACATCAACTCCACCCGAGTGGATGTGTCCTTGGCTGGTGGGCTGACAAACTGGATTACTACCGCTGCTTCACGACTGAAAGAATGGGCAGGAATTGTCGGACTTGCCCTATGCCTGGTCCTCACTAGTTTCCTGGCCTTTTGGTGCATGTGCCGTTTGTGATTTCGTCAACATAATATGCGCAGCAGTGGAGACAGGACAGTCTCCTCAAGTGTGGCTTAGCATGCTAGAGAAGTAGCCAAAGACGGGTAAAGCTCTCTGGGCATGCCACCAACCTAAGACAGGGAACAAACCAGTGCTGTTTGTCTCCCGATGATGGGTAAGGGGCATTGCTGCACGGGGCTACCTAAGACAGGCATTCTCTCTGCTAAAATAATAAAGAAGGGGGAGATGTGGAGAGCGGGTGTGGCGACAGTCCCAAGATGACGCCCGGGACTTTAGCCAAGTCTTATGGCTAACACCTGAGTCTTATAGCTAACACCTGAGTCTTATGATTAACACCTGATTCCCTCCTACCTCAAAGTAAAGCCACATCCACCGTTCGAGCTGCGCAGGTGCACCCTGTATACAAGATCAGGCCAGATGATACCAATAGACTGAGGCCACGCAACCTGGGCTGGGAAGGTGGAGCGGGAGAGGGATAAATAGGGAGACTTTCTGGTCTTGGGGGAAGAAGAACAAGAAGAAGAGGAGGAAGTAAAGATGCTGTAAAGGTCCTGAATAAACCGCTTTGAGAAGAACGAGCTAGAGGTGCTTTGTTTCTGCCGGTCAGAACGTAAGGCATCACTCAAGTCCTTAACAAAAGGCTAGAAAAATGGCTCAATGGGTGAGAGTACTTAATGCCCTGGAAGAGGGCCAGAGTTTGGTTCCCAACACCTATACCAGGCAGTTCACAACCACCTAGAACTCCAGTTCCAGGGAATCAAGTGCCCTCTTCTGGCCTCTTTGGGTATCTGTTCTTAAGTGTACATACCCATAGACAAAGACACACATACATAGAATTTAATCTTAAAGATAAATAGTTTTTAAAATCTTTGACAACAGAATTAACAGGGTGCAGCAAAGCTGTTATTTATTCTGAAACTATCACTTTCCTATTTTTATAAAAAGATTAAAATAAAATGACATTTCTTAAATAAACATGAAAGATATCAAGCCTACTTTTATTTTAACATGTTTACTTGCCAAAATGCCTATGTGGAAAACCAATGTCAGGACTACACTGTTGTGAAAGTTTTAGTCCTTCATATCCCAAAGCCTACACGCTACCAGAGCTAAGTTAACTTGCTCAGGCCACAAAGCAGTGTGCTTTTGACACCAGGATCAAACCACCCCCATTATAGGAAGGAAATATATTGAGACAAGTCTATGAGCCAAAATTAAAGATAATTTTATAATTACAAAGAAAAACAACTGTATCCAACTATGCAGTGGGCAAGAGGACTTTTAAAGTGAAATGGCTTTGCCATGATGCCTCCTGGTTTCTTAACTGTGCCATAGATTTAAACCGCACCACAGAAAATGGAATCGAGATAGACTTCCCACCCAGATTAGGTTTGGAGGTTCATATCTGGGAACAAAGAATTTTTGGGTCTCTAAGCACAAGTGGCTAGGTCTGAAAGAAGTTTGTGGTATCCCAAGTGTAAGGAATAAGCATACGTAGGATGTTTTTCTCTAAAGCTCACTCCTCAATGTCTTTCAACTCCACAAAAAGAGGAGTGTGGGGAATCAGATGAGTCAAGATTAGAAACAAGCTGAAATGCTGCCACCCTTCCTCAGTTCAACTCTTCTTAGTTCACAACACCATTCTTTGATTTTTTTTTTTTCTATTCCTCAGTCTCTAATACTCATTTCTACTTGTTTGGAAATAGATAAATTTGATCAAATAATTTCTCAATACAGTAAGCGATATAACTGAGATTACTACTGAAATACTTCATATAATCAGACCACGCATTTCCTTATAAAATCTGAGTGTGATTAAAAGGAGAGGGAGGCAGGCGTGGTGGCAAGGCACTCCTGGAACCCAACACTGTGGAGGTGGAGGCCAGAGGACTGGCTGAGCCCAACCTCAGTTATGCGGAAAGTTCAACGCAAAAAAAGATGCTGTCTCAAAACGAAAAAAAATTAATGGAATCAGAGAGAGAGAGAGAGGCCCTGGCTTTAAAGGGCATCCCCTGCTTGTATGCACACAATAAAAAACAAACAACAATGAAAGGCTTTATAAAATAGTCCAGAGATATCCCATGTCCACTTCATCTTGGTCCTATAGTTTGACATCTAAAACAGGAGCTAGAGAGATGGCTCAGGGGTTAAGAACACTGGCTGCTCTTACAGAGGACCTGGGTTCAATTCCCAGCACCCACATGGTGGCTAAGAACCATCCCTAACTCAAATTCCAGGGGATCTGACACCCTCTTCTGACCTCCTCAGGCACTGCACAACACAGGTGCAACTATATACATATAAGCAATTCAATCCTACACATAAAAATATTTTTTTAAAAATCTATCACAAGCATAATACAATCTCATATTCAGATTTCACCAGATGTCATTAATTTTTTTCTGATCCAAAAAACTAATCCCAGAACCCCTGTGGATTTGGTGATACGTAACATTTCCTTCACTGCCTTCCAATCCATGACAACTCAAGCATCTTTCAATACTGAAGAATACTGGCCAGTTGTTCTGCCTCATTATCAATTCTAGGGTTGACTGATTTTTGTCGAGACAGAACCTCATTCTGTAGCTCGGGCTCGCTAGTACATGCTACGTAATCCAGGCTGGCCTTGAACTCATGGCAATGCTCCTGCCTTAGCCTCTTCCAGGATGGGAGTTTTCAATGCTCAAGTATCACATATATTCTCTGTGCATCCTATCGGGAGACAAATGATGTAGGTATGTCTCATTACTAGAGAGGTGAAACTCTGATCACCAAAAGGAACCACATGAATCACCGTTCTTTACACAGACCTTTGCTGGAACCTGAGGCCATCTCCGTTATCAGATCAACTGCAGTGTGGCAGTGCTTATGTTCAAAGAAATCTTTCTTCAGGCAGACCCAGTGGTGAAATGGTAGTGTATGTGGCCACAAGAAACTCCTGGGTTTTGTTTTGTTTTTTTGGGTCTTTTCGAGACAGGGTCTCCCTGTAACCCCAGCTGTCCTGGAACTCACTCTGTAGACCAGGCTGGCCTTGAACTCACACAAAGATCCGCCTGCCTCTGCCTCCCAAGTGCTAGGATTAAAGGTGTGCGCCACCACGCCCAGCAAAACTCCCGGTTTTTATTTTATTTTTAATCCTCTGTGTCTGTGTGCAGGTGGGGTTAAGTGTCCACAGAGACCAGAGCCATCAGATCCCCTGGAGCTGGAGTTACAGGAGACTGTGAGCCACCAGGCCTGAGTGTTGGGAACTGAGCCCTGGTCCTCTGCAAGAGCAGTATGTGCTCTTAACTGCTGAGCCATGTCTCCAGCCCCCCCCCCAGAAACTCCTATATTACTATAATAAAAGCCCCAATGCACAAAAGTATCCATACTGGAATTTTATCTTAGCACATCGTTATAGCTATTTTACTATTGGCTATCACTGCCAATCTCTTTCTGGGTCTAATTTACAAATGAAGCTTTATTATAGTGTGAAGGTATAGAAAAAGACTGTTCCTAAAGGTGTGGCACTATCTGCAGCTTTGGTCATCCACAGGTCTTGGAACAGATAACAAGGGCCCACAGCATGGCCTACAAGACTCCCATTAGATTGCCTTCTGATTTAAGCTCAATTGGAGTACATCGAGCAATTCTTAAAGGGACTACCATAATGACTAGCTAGCTTTATTACTTACATTGCTACCAAAACTTACGGCAACTACAGATTCAAAAATAGCCCAGATGCTTACAACTTTTGCTCATCCACTGCCTTTGGTCTATGTTTTATATGAACATTCTAGAATTCTTTCCTCACCATCTCTACTGGACCCCAGCTCCTCCCTCCCTTTCCCTCTCTCCCCCCACACCCCACCCTTCCTGACCAAGAGCAGGTGCATGCCACCACACAATCACCGCCTGTGCCATCTGGAACCTACCAGAGTCCTACAAGCAGCAGATCTCCCAGATCAAGCACTTTGAAACTGTGAGCCAAGACAAATCTTTTCTTCTTATAAGTTAATGACCTCGGATATTTGTTATGGTGACAGAAAGATGACTAACAGCCTGAGTAAAGAACTGTTCTCAAACACTGGCTACAATCATTACACTGTATCCCCAGGACCCAAGTCCAGATTTTACATAATACACACCTCCGGGCCTGATTAAATTCCTCATCTCTCCCAAACGACGGAATGTTTAGAAATCACACTACCTTTACAGATTAAGAAATACTACACTTGGCAAAGAGTTACAATAAATCAGATACAGATGGCCCCCCTGCTAACAGAGTTCAGCAATAGTATTATTCCCTTTACAATTACAAAAGTGATGCATGCGTACAGCAGAAACCATGCTTCAGATTTTGAATTTTGAATTTTGAATTCTGCTGGGCTACCAATGTGTGTTATGCTACCCTTCCAACTTCAAAGCTCCCAGGCCACCACATCACCTTGAAAGTAAACAGCAGAGAGTACATTTTCAAGCTACAGCTATCTGTTAGGTTAGGTGTATTCAATGTACCAGGAAGTAACCTCATCATAAAAGTCAGGGGCACCTACATCTCATATGCCTTGATATACATGTAATGAAACAGTGAAGTTTAAGGAAAACACAGTATAAGTATATATGTTTTTAAATCAAGATCCAACGACACAAGTCTTTTCCCTAGATTCCATTCCTGCAAAGTCTAACCGGGCTCCACTGTGAGATTCAGGCTCCCAATCACTGCAACCCTAGAGAAGAGATGTCAATCTTCAGAAGCAGTCTTGGTCTCCTCTAAAGCACAAACCTCCAGCCCTCCAGAGCCCACCCTCCACCTGCCTCGAAACACAATGAACATCGGTAGCAGTCTTCAGGTTTCCCTGAAGCTCTGCTTACTACTCAGATGACAGTGGGACCTTCTGGACCACCTTAGTCCACTAGTGGGTGAAACTCCTTCATAAGACTTGGTACACACCATCTACAAAGTCTACTTCAGATAACAATCACAGCTCTACAATCACAGCCCATGGAAAGAAGACAAAAGACTGGGGAATACTGTGAGGGGTTTATTAGCTAATTCCATCTTCCAACTCCTGAGACTGTAAATAAAGGTACTCCCTTTAAATGTATTGCAGGGAAATGAGAACTATCATTCGGGAGTGAACTACAAAGTTCAGATACCTTCTTTCATTTAACCCATAAACCACCTTGGGAAGAGATTGATTTACTGATGCGAAAAGTACCACCAAAAAAAAAAAAAAAGAGGCAAACAGGGGAAAACACCATTGAATGCAGATGCCAAGGAACCACTGGGTCATTGACAAAGTCACTTGGAAAAGACAAAATAAATAAACAAATAAATAATAAGTACATTTTTAGGTTTTCATATGACTCAAACAGGAGCATTTTATCAGATTACTGTTTCGGGTCAGTCTGTACTAGACATGCAGGAAGTATTACTTTATATGACATGAATTTCACATAGCACCAAAGGGAATTCTGAAATACTTAAATCTCCCAAAGTCTACCCAAATGAAAAACTTTTTAATAGATCCATAATAAAAACTTTTTTCCTCTCTTACAAGATACAGTGACGATATGTTACTTCAAAAACTGACCACTGGAGGGACAATGCACCCTTCCCTTTCTTATTAAACTGCAGTATCATTAAAGAAATGATAGAGGCGGTGGCAGCTAGAACTGGCTTCTTAGGAGAGGAGGGAGGCGTGAAGCAAGCCGCAGGCAATAAGGCATTCTTCTTTCCTTCCCCAACTGTTCTGCGAGATCCAGAGTTTGAGAATGACTTCTTCAATCCTGGTATCTACGTTCAACAGAGCAGTTGAGCTCGCTTTGATCCTCAGCCAGGATATGCAAAACTAACTATTGAACTATAAATCACTAAATGTTTAAGAACTTATTTGAAAAGAATGTTAATGTTACATGCTAGCACTGCTTGGATACTTATAGTAATAAACATACATTTTCAACCAACAAATTCACATATCATCATGAAATTTAAATGCTTGTGACCAAACAATTTCTTTGGGAGACATGCTTTTCAAACTACAAATACATGGTTTAGCTGTATTTTATTACAAAAACTACTTTAAAACTATTATTACTAGAGCCCAAAAATGAGCTAAAATAAAATCAAAGTCTAAACCATCAAATGAAAATAGAAGTCTACTCACAAGCAATGGTAAAAAGAACCTCAAGATAAATTCCAACTGTTTCAGCCACAACTCACTCCCCTGGATTTGAATGTTAAATATTTGTCAGGTAGGCTTTTGTGAAAATTCATATAACTTAAAGTCCTCTAAAACAAATGTGTTTTTTTTTTCTTCCGATTTTATTGTTGTTGCTGCTGCTATTGTTGTTTCTCATTATGACTCAAGGATGAATTCTACTGAGTGACTTTGCAAAGAATCATGTCCTGTACAGTTAGGAACTTAACTGACAGATACAAGCATTAGCAACCAAGTCAAAAAGGTAGAACAGCTGGGCAGGGTGGGGCGTGGTTGCCCACACCTTTAATCCCAGCATGGCAGAGAAAGAGGCAGAGGCAGCTTAGTCTATACAGAGAGTTCCAAGCCACCTGGGGCTAAAGAGAGACCCTTTCTCAAAAAACCAAAGGTTGTAAAAATACAGTAAGATTTAGTAAGTAGGACAAGATGGGATGAGGGTGAATTTACACATACCATTTTTAAAGTAAATATTTAAACACTGCACAGAAGCAATTTCAAAGGGCCTGAGCTCCACAAGTTAATAAAATAGTTTAGGCAAAAAATTTATTGTATAAAGCCTTTGGGTATAAAGCTGCTTGTAATTTATTTACATCTTTTACTTCATTAAATTGCCTTAGTAACCACAATCCTCATTTTCAAGTGATTAAAGGCATAAATCCAAATAGTCGAATAAAACAGTTACTTAGCAGTCCTGTTTTTCAACAGAGGTGCATTGAAAAATATCAATAGAATGTTTATTGCTCATCTTTTCAAGGAGTATATTATTTTAGAATACAGTACTTCATTGAGTAGAAGTGGAACAGGTTTCCAGACATTCAATATGGGACAAACACTGGATTAATGACTTTCTTCCTCCTCTAAGAATATCAGGTGAAATAGTGGCGGCTTCTTGAACCTACTACAACATGATGTGGCTAAAAGCTCAGGTGACAATTTTTCTTATATTTTTCCTTACTACTTCCCCTTTCCAGTGGCAGGCAGGCCTCAACAAGGTAGCTTCCAAAACTTTCCAGACAGATATAAAAGGCTCTTAATGTAGCAAAGTCTCTAAGATTCTCCAGCCCCAGACTGGATCCCCAACAACTGCTTAACTACACTAGGACATCAAGATTACCTGTGAAGCAAATGACTGACCTAAATACAGAACTGTGTCTCTAAAGAGTTTGGTAGAGGACTGAGGCTGGCTAGGGAGGGGAGGAGAAAACTGAATCTAACAAAAATGTTAAGTAAATAAATGTTTTCATTCATTCTTTTCTTTTAAATCGCCTTCCTTCTTCCCATCACAAGGATCACATAAACTCCTTTATCAAGTCAATCCTCAGAAACAACAACACGGCGCACAGCAAAGTGTCACCCATTCTAACTCTTCTGACCATTAATCAGGCTACATAACAGGGTTGCTTTAATTGTATTAAAAAGGCCTAGTTCTCAACCATTCTTGAGAATACGGTAGATGAAAAACTTCACAGGTGCACTAACGCACCATCATTTTTTTCTACTCCAGTAAATTTCAAACTTTTAGATGAATTATTTCTGACAAGTTAAGCAAGGATGGAAAAACATTCATATTTTCAACTACTTTCTCTATAGAACAATAAACAAATGCAGAGGTTCTGCACTGGTACAAACCAAATGAACATCAGAGTTGACACAAATGCTTAAGAATGTTCAAAATGTTTGGCGGGTTCCTCTGCTTCTTCTCCTGGGTCAGGTGGGCAAAAGAAGTGTGCAGCTTTCGGGTTCTCAAGGGAGCTTTCTTCTTGGGGGGTTTGTAGTAACTGGGCCACTTTCTTCTCAGAGTCCTGCACTAGGTCAGTTTCTACTCTCTATTCCACACAACTGGCACGGCAACAGGAAAGCTTAACAGTCCATTTACTTGGCGCAATCCACAGGCTGTCACAGTAGAGGTTTTGTCTCTTCCAGACTAATTTGGTAATCCATGCCCTCCCCCCATACACACACCTGACAGTAGGTTTCAGTCATTATTCTTCTTCTAACTAATTGACCTAGGGGACCATCCCCCCTCAACCCCACCCCCAATTTCTACTACAGGCCTCTGACATCATTTTCTGAACAGCCTAGATGGATTCTAATGTTCTTGGCATGTGTTATTTCATTTGGCATTTCAAACACTATTCTTGAAAGGAACTGAGGTACCTCGTGAAATTTGTTTTTCCTACACAGTGAGACTGGTAGCTACCTTCTCAGGTGCAGAACACCGGTACAGCAGACAGTTTTAAACACTAGATAAAAAGGACAACAGGGGAGGGAGAAGCTCAAAGTAGAACAGGCCCAGGTCCTGGTAAAAACTGCCCTTTAGGATAGATACTTCTGGAGAACTGAAACGGATGTTCTTGTGGTGACAGCCCATCTTCCACAGGTTTGGTAAATATGTGTAATCTTCCCCCGAATCCCCAGATGTGACAGCTCCACTGAGCAAAATGAAAAATCAAAAACGGTACCAGGTGCGATTCTTGGGGCATGTCCAAAGGCAGCCAGGGGAAGATGTGATTTGATTCTGTCCTCCCCCACTCTAAATCCTCAACGTCAGAGATGGGCAGCACTTGGATCTGGGCAGATGGCATCCAACACCTAGCAAGCAAAGCAACTTTTCCAAGTATTAGATCTGGAGAGCTTATTTGCCTAGAGGGTTGGCAAGCAAAATCGGCTGTAGTCACCATCCCAACACTTAGGAGGATACGTCATTGCCCAGTAAGCAAAGGAAATCAAACCACGACATTTCTATAAAATTTCCTCCTTGCTAATCCAACCTAAGAAAAATAAACCCAACCCATCATGAATCCCGGCACTTAAAGGAAAAAGAAACGAAACCTTGGGATAAACAAATGTACAAAGGTTAACAGACTTATATCATTTTTGCACAAAATTGTGCAAAGCAAAAGAATCCACAGGGTTACAAGGACCATACCTGCTCTGCAGTTAATGTCTACAATTAGAAGTGCTTGTCTGGCTATCCACTTTTCCCCTTCAGTGGAAAGCAGCACCCCTCTTTCAAGAAAGTAAAGTAGTAAATAAAAGTAACCCCAACACCTCTGTTTCTCTATCCAAGGTCCACACGAATTTGTCCTTCGCTCAACCATGCAAGTTTCCTCCTATCTCATTAAACGCCACTGAACTTTAAAGGCAGGACGCTTGGGAGCAAGGGAGCCTGCAGTCAAAGAGGGGAGAGTACTTGGCCGGGGGAAGGTGAGACCTCAGCCCAAACCTCCGAGACCCCGGGGAAGCGCGGCTGCGGAGAGACAACCCCTAGAGACGCGGCAGAGGCAAGGTCAGCCTCAGTGCGGAGCGGAGAGGGCAGCCTGGGAAGAATGGCCCTGGACGTCGGGTGCAGGCTCGCCTGGATGCAGGCACGGGATGCTGCTCCCGGACGCTGCGCGGGGGCCAGGGAAGGGAGCAGCGCGCCGGGCTCGAACCCGGTCGGGGGCCAGCGGCGCCGCGTCTCACCTGCGGGGTCCTCTCCGCGGGGTTCTTCATCACCGCTTGGCGAAAGCTGTTATCCACGTAGGACGCCATCTCCCCCTGCGGGGCGGACCGGGACCACGGCGGGCGCACCCTCGCCGGCCTCTCGCCGCCCGAAGCCGAGCAGCCGGAGCGGGGCCGGCCGGGCTGGGCCCTCGGCGGGGCGCCCCCTCTGCCTCGGCGGCCCCGGGCTCGGCGCGCCCTGCGGGCGGCGTGCGCTCTGGACTGCTGGCCCGGCCCGCGGGCCGAGTTATTTTTAGGGAGGAGAGCGGCGGGCGGGGCCTCTCCGGCGCGGGGCCCCTCGGCTGCGCGGCCGCCCCGGGGCTCCGGCCGCGCCGATCTCCGCGTCCCCGGCGCTCGGGCGCGAGGACGCGCGGGGGAGCCGCGCTCAGGTCCGGGCGCCGCGCCGCCCGCTGGCCTCGGCCGCGCCGCGCCGCGCTCTAGAGTCGGCCGCGCCTCCCGACAGCCGCCGCATCCCCGCGGGCCGCGCCGCCCCGGCCGCCGCGCGCGCCGCCCGCCCCCATCGGCCGGGCGCTCCCGGCAACTTTGTGGCGCGTGGGCGCGGCGCGGTGCGGCGCGGGGAGGAGGGCCGCGGGCCGGTGCGGTCCGGTGCGGTCCCGGTGCGCGCGCGAGGCCGAGAGCCTAGGCAGCCGCGCCGAGCGTTCGCGGAGCGGCGACTCCCTCCTCTTCCCCGCCTCTTCCTTCTCCTGCGCCTCCGCGGCCGCCCCGGCGCTCCTCAGGGAGGAAGCGGCCTCCGGGGCTTGTTGCTTTGTGCTGCAACCATGGTGAGCCGTGAGTGACGGCCCGCGGGCCAGTCGGAGGCCGCCGCATCATCGAGGGCGGAGCGCCCCGTGGCGCCGGCCCGCCCCTCGCGCTGGCCGGGCGGCGCCCCAGCTCCGAGCCGCGGCTCTGCCGGGTCCAGGTGAGGCCGCGCCCGGCCGCTGCGCCCGCAACCCGGCCCGGCCGGGACCGAAGCCACCCTGCTCCGCAGCGGCCGCCGCCGCCGCCCCCGCCCTTCCTTCGGAATCCGGGGTTGCCTCCGCGGAGTTGCCGCGGTGCAGACAAATCCTCCTGGACTTCGCTTCCTGGTAATTTCCTGCAAGGAGAGCGTTGCCCTCGTGCGGTCACTGCGCACCGTGACACCGAAGCCCTTAATTGACCCCATCGGCCGGCAGATGGGAAGGTGCAAAGTTCCAGCCCCAGACCTTGTACCTGGGACAGACGAACAGCCGGTTAGCCCTTCACTAACCAGAGAACACCACCACAAGTTCCTTGGCATAGTCAGAAATGTTGATGGGGCTTTGCCTTCCACGGATCCTGAGTTTCCGTGCAGACTTCATGCAGAGCCCGTACAGTGCGTTATGATATTGCTGCTCCGTTCCTCTCAAACCATCGTTATTTTTATTTTTGAGCTACGACGTCGAACTTTTTTTTTTAATTCCCAAACATGCTTTTTCAACACCCAGTTTATTTTACAACCCTTGGGAACAGGCGATTATCATCTCATTATTGGGGTCCTTAAGTCACCTGCATAGCACATAACAGATTTCGAGGATTCTTAGGAGTGTTTCAACCCAAACTTAGAGAACTGAGTCTGTTACAAAATGTATGCACAGATACTTTAATGTCACTTTTGCTG
This sequence comes from Rhizomys pruinosus, assembly GCA_009823505.1. Taxonomy (NCBI): domain Eukaryota; kingdom Metazoa; phylum Chordata; class Mammalia; order Rodentia; family Spalacidae; genus Rhizomys; species Rhizomys pruinosus. Next base: position 785,993 of record VZQC01009251.1, read on the forward strand.
GAAGTGTTTTCACTTTAGTAGAGCACAAACATTCAACACAGACCACCTCCTGGAAAGCAAAGGAGCCCATCTTTCAACACTGGGAAGGACAGGAAAAGAACTCAAACCCAAGGAGGTTGAAAAAATGTACCTGACATCCGCACCTGGAGTCTAGTAGGCATCTCAGAGCTTGAAGGTGTGAGTCAGGTTCTGCTTCTCCTGCCCCAAGCGTGCCCTGTGCACAGCCCTCGTCACCCCAATTCATCCCACATATGTTGTTATCGCCCACGTTGAAAGGGGGGAGGAAATTAACTGGCATCTTTTGTGTGTGTGTGTGTGTGTGGTGTGTGTGAATGTATTGCCTGCATGTGTGTAAGTGCACCTGTGTCGTGCAATGCCCATGGAGTCAGAAGGAGTCAGATTCCCCCGGAACTGGAGTTATAGACAGCTGTTTGCTGCCGTGTGGGTGCTGGGAATCGAACCCCGTTCCTCTGCAAGAGCAGTCAGTGCTCTCAACCGTTGAACCATCTCTCCAGCCCCCTGGCACCTTTTTTAATTTCTTTCTCTTCACCCAACAAAGTCAAACCTGCCAGCTCAGCCTTCAAAGTATTCTATAGATTTGGTCTGCAGTTTCTAAGTACCACCTCTCCTACCACGACCCCTGCCCCAAACATCATTATCCTTTGGCTGAACCTTCTAGTGACCACATCTCTGGTACCCTCTTTTTCTCCCTTTGGCCCAATTTCAACAGAGCATCGAGAGTGATTCTGCACACAGCACTCAAGTTACTGCTGAGTTCCCATAGCACTTGGTGCAAAAGCCAAAGTCCTGACAGGCCTGAATGACCCTGGACTTGGCCTCCTGGCCCGGCCTCCCTCTCTCTGACCTCATCTACTAAGTCCCCTACACATTTCCCAGCTGTCTTCAGGAAGAGTTAAATACTTCCTCTGCGGCGTTCCCTCCACTTTCCAGTTATGCCCCCTTCACCCAAAGAAAAAGAAAACCAACTCAACAGTGTGAATGTTGTTTCTCACCTCCACATCTGTATTCAAATGTCGTTTTACCCACAGTTAATTACCTTACCTGCCTGACTTTATTTACCATTTAATATCATACATATTATATTTTACTTGTTTTATTTATTTATTTATTTATTGTTCTTTTTGAGACAGGATCTCCCTGTAGCCCCAGCTGTCCTGGAACTCACTCTGTAGACCAGGCTGGCCTTGAACTCACAAAGATCCACCTGCCTCTGCCTCCTGAGTGCTAGGATTAAAGGCGTGTGCCACCACACCCGGCACTTGTTTTATTTTTATTCCCACCACTGTAATGCCAGCTTTCTAAAGTCAATAATTTTGGTTCCTTTTGTTAATATCAACTAAACTATTGGATGGATAAATGAATTAATAACTCATGTTCCCTCGATATTTGTATGAGAATTTTATGTACATCTCACTGTACAGTGAGGAAGAAGAGCCTGCAAAAGGAAACAACCCCAGTGAACCTAATTTCTGTTCTACAAAAAGAAGGCATTCACATACACTGAAGACTTGTGAGCATCAGATGTAATACATGCAAAGTACCTCACATGGTGCTTGAGCCATACTATAAACTCAACAGACGGTAGCTATTTTTAAAATCATGCTCATCATCTCCACCCTTTGAGGTGTGTGGGACAGTTATTATCATCCTGTTTGCAGATGGGGAAACTGACAATAAAATGGGCCGTGTGATTTGTCCTAATTCCAGGCCTGCCTTTAGCTTTGGAAAGATCTAGAGCAAGCTAACAACTCCTGCACCCTGTCATAAACACTAAAACTACACCTGAACTAGGGAACTCTGGTGCAGAAAGTATTGGGTGCCAGCCTGCAACCTCCACCTCTCTCCACCGTCTCAGCTCCATCTCATCCCACACGGTCTCAGGCTTTGCATACCTAAACTACACTGCACCCTTCACAAAAGCCACCAATGGTCTCTCAGACCAATTTGTAGTTCTAGTTGCTGAGGCCTGAAAGTAGCCAGGCAGGAAGGTCCATCCAGGCGTGTGGAGTTCACAGTTTATGAAACTTCTTGCCCCATAGGAAGGATGAAGTTTGCAGATGGTCCTCCAAAGCATGGGAACTGGGCAGGGGCGCCTTTAGCCATATCTCAGCCAGAAGATTCCACCTGCAAAACTCTTCCCTGGGTACTCTACTGTGACACTGAATTGTACCAAAGACTTTAGGTAAGGCCAAATAGTATACATCTTACATACCAATAAAATGACTAACTCAGGTTCAACCTCTGAGCTATCATTGAACTTCAATTAAAGCTAATTTCCCCCTATTTATAATCTCCATATATACATAGGTCAACAGTGTTATCACCACTCAGAATCTAGGACATATGATAGTTGGCATACATAAGTGTTTTATTAATATTCGAGCACCAAAGGTATACTAGGTACAAGATGGACTGACAACCTATCAGCTAGTACAACTAAATCAAGCTATGTCAATGAAATATCACCAAAGAAGGTCATTCTATTAGGCTGTGACAGAAAGGTAAATCTATGGGGCCAGAGAGATGGCTCAGCGGTTAAGAGCGCCAACTGCTCTTGCAGAAGACCCGGGTTTGATTCTCAGCACCCACATGGCTGCTAAGAACCGTCTTTAACTCCAGTTCCAGGGGAATCCAATGCCCTCTTCTGACCTCTGGAACATTGCACGACATGGATACACCAACCTACATGCAGACAGTACACTCATACATATAAAAAAATTAAAAATTAAAAAAAAAACTTTAAAAAAGTTAAAAAAAGGAAAGGTAAATCTATAAATGAGGGGACTTTGTGTCCTTTATTAATCCATCTAGAAAGTTTGATGATAACTAAAGATACAGAGCACTGGGGCTGGAGAGATGGCCTAGAGGTTAAGAGCGCCGACTGCTCTTACAGAGGACCCGGGTTTGATCCCCAGCACCCACATGGCGGCCAAAAACCGTCTGAAACTCCAGTTCCAGGAGAACTCCAGTTCCAGGGGAATCCGACACCCTCTTCTGACCTCCGCGGCATTGCACGACACGGGTGCACAAACCTGCATGCAGACAGTACATTCATACACATACAGAAATAAATAAAAAATTAAAAAAAAAAAAAAGATACAGAGCACTGAGTTTTCAGGTCCAGAGATACATTTCAAGATCTGGCCTTGACAGAGTGCATGAACTCAAGTAGGGTGGGGGGCATGGAAAGGGAAATGACTCTATGAGAAATGATGTATGATGTATGAAAAAGTTTAATAACAATAAAAATATATTTTAAAAATATGGCCTTAAGACCACTCTACTTATAACTTTAAAAGCCTTTTGTCTTCCCAAGTGGGAAATCTAATACATCCCCAAACAGATTGTGTAGATTAGCAGTTCAGAGTAATTTTTATTAAAAGTAAATCCTGTGAGTCCAGCATCAACACAAGATTGAGGGAAGCATCTTACTAGAAAAATCCATATGTGCATATTTTGGAGTGATGCATATTGGAAGGAATAACAACAACAACAACAACAACAACAGAAAGACTGCATCAAAGAACTGACTGAAACGGTGAACTTCTCAAAACAGTAAACTTCATCAAGAGTTTTGAGAGAGACTGAGAAAAAGATAAAAAAAACATGTTTGGCAGAATGCATGAGCTCTGGTGGGGTGGGGGGGCAAGAAGGGTGGCACAGGTCTACATTTGAATTTTAATTTTGTATGAAATGCACAGAGCTTCAATAAAAAATTGGCTTTAGGGAAAAAAAATCCACAGAGCACCTATTGCTCCGTCCAATGATAATTATTTACTGCATATTTACTACAGGCTAGGCACTGTTCCATTCCTTGGAATAGATGGATAGCCAATGACTCACCTCTCTGTGGCTGAGGACAAGAGTGACAAACAATCCAGGAAGCTGCCGGGCTCTGCTGAGATAACTTCCTCTGCTCACAACCTTCCCCAGCTTTACTAAGCTAAGGGCAGGTTTCTAGCCAAGAGCTTGAACTCTATGAAGACATTCTTTGCACACTTTCCTCTTCTTGGAAACATTGGTTTTTTTGCTCTCTTACCCTATAGTAAGTAAGAATCTTCAGTGAACAGAAGCTAGTTCAAACATGGACTCATTCTCAGTCAGCATGCTCCTCTGGGGAACACTGTATTCACCAGCAAGCGGCATCCAGAGGGTGCCCACGTCCTGTCCGAGAGGATGCAGTGACAGAAATCCAGCCAACTAGCTGGCCAGAGCTCTTAAGAAAGAAGCTGAATCTGAATATATCAAAACACAGTTCTGAACCATAATCTTAGGTTTGATTTTACAGGAGTCATCAAATCAAAGCTAAGGATGCTGTCACATGGGTAATGATACAAATGAGGATGTCATGAAGATATCTTCCCCCCTCTGATTAGTCAGTACTATTATCCTAGTCCTGCCTACACATAATATCAAGTAGACATATAAGTCAAACAAGATACAAAGTTGCAGAACTGTTCTATTCAGTTACACTGTTGAACTGCTCTCGCTGATATCACTTTCCTTCCGGGCTGTGTTTGCATTTGAAATAGTAGGGCACAAAAAAGTAGTAGGTTTCTTTATTTTCCCTATTTTGAGAAAGCTAAGGCTGACATTTCTGAAGGGAAAAAAACCTACTTTTCATCCACCAGCAATTCCTTCCGATGGTGCCTATGTTTATGGCACCTATTTCTATAAATTACCCTGTGGAACTGTGGTTCAAAATCAGTCTATTGGTCTGGCAATGTGGCTTGGTTGGAACAGTATTCTTGAGCTACATGAGACCTGGCCTTTGAAAAGGCAAGTAGGAGGGAATAAACAGTTTGCCAAAGCAGGCAAGATGCCTCAGCAAGTAAAAGCACTTCCCACCTCCACATGTTTGGGTCTGCGTGCGCGCACGCGCGCGCGCACACACACACACACACACACACACGCATATGCACACGCACACACAAGCAAATAATAAAAAAGTTTAACTAAATCAGTCTGCCAATTTTAAGGGACCTCACAAATGACTTTAGGCAACATATACAAACTAAAGTCTCTTTAAGCCTGAAAATAAGTACAATCAGAACCTCATGTTAAAACCTAAATATACAAATGCCACACTGCACAGTGGATAAGAGCACTCAATGAGTACATTTTTAAAATGTCTTATTAGATGTTTTATTCATTTATCTTGTATGTATGTGGAGGTCAGAGGACAAGTTGCAGGAGTCAGAATGGAGCATTGTATCAGAGCATGTATAGATTTCTCAAGTTCTGTGACTGTGATTGTTCACAATTGAAATTGTGCAAACTGGTACACAGAGCAAGGATCTGTAAGAGTTCCAGAGAAGATCAGCTGCAGTTTTTGCCAGCTCTGGTCTCCAGGTGGTATTCAAGGGTAAACGCAATGCACTTGAGTACAGCTGTCTACCAGAGATGCTTCAAAAATCAGACAAGGGCATTTGAATAACAACCACCAAAAAAAGCACTATTGTTGGCCAGCTGTGATTTCTCAAATGTCAATACTGATAATCATCCTAAAGTCATGATTATTTAATATTTGTTAAATCCAAGACTCATGCCAGGCACCATATGTACATAAACAAAGACAAAATGCCTATGCGTTGAGCTTACAAATCAAAGTTAGGCAAAGGAAGTGAAGGGCAAACAAGGCCTGGGAGCCAGTGCTGAGGGCCTGCCTTGAAAATGAGGCTATTTTATCTGTATTGCTATTTCAGTCTTAACTCACAGAAGATCCATTATGCTGCAGCACAAAAATTTTTAAAGAGAATAGTCAAAAGAGAAAAGTACCTTGCCTTTTTGGAAATTGAAAGAGGAGGACTTAACATGACGTATCCAATAGGGGAAAACGCAACTCTGAAAAAGAGAAAACTCCAAACAGTGGGCAGGTGCCCTGGTTTCGTTTCTGTTGCTGTGGTAAATTATCCTGCGAAAAGCACCGTTAAGAGAGGTCTGTTCAGCTTACAACTTCAGGTTACAGTCCTTCATCGTGGGGAACGCAAGGTAAGAACCTCAAGCAGCTAGTCACATCCTATCCAAGAGCACAAAGAAATTAATATATGTATGCTTGGTGCTTTCTCTACTCTTACAGGGTCCAGGGCCCAAACTCAGGGATGGTGCCACCCACTTTCAAGCTGGATTTTCTCACGTCCAGTAAGACAATAGGTGGAAAAGAGGACAATCTCCCTACAGACAGACACACAGGCCAGTCTGATCTAGATAAGCCTTCATTGAGAATCATTTCCCAGGTGATTCTACAATGTGTCAGGTTGAAAATTAAAACCAGCCATCAGAGCAGCATACAGTGCAGAAACTAAGTAAGGACAGGGCTGAATCAGGGCTCAGAAGAAAACAGCTGTCTGGGCCCGTCAGGCAGTTAAGATGGGTCCTTGCTGTCTCTGGAGTTTTGCATATACTAGCATGTTAATTATCACATACAATTAATATGGCCAGTGGTAAGTGATGGTAAAACATTTCAAGCAGAGTTCAGTTTCACCTTAGGCTTATCTCACCTGGAAGGAATGAGCCTATGTCGTCACAGCCTGTCTATAAGAATCCAGAGATAATTAAACCTAGTTAGAGACCAATAAAAGCTCATAGCACTCCACACCCAACCTGGCCACATGCCCACAAAAGATTCTATTGACACAAAAGCAATAGTGTTGAAGTGATTGTACTAACAGTTTTATCACATTGCTACTAGGTTGGGGGTGGGGTGATCTGTATTATCAGTGGGGTTAATTCAGCCTTATGTATTTATATCGTATGTATAGTTGAACACACACTGATAGAGTGGAAAGCCCTTGGGCTGGGACACCAGACAGATCTGTATGTAGAAGACCGTTATTATCTGTGTAACGCCTAGTGAGAACTAACCTGTCAGAGCCATAGTTTCTACCTCTGTAAAATGTGATTAACAGTATCTTTGTTAGATTAGTACAGCAGTGACTCAAAACGAGATTAACAACAGGAAATACTTTTCAAATCACTCCCTTCTCCCAAAAAAGAAGAGGCATTAGTCATGATATATATATGGGGCCCTGAAGGTTCTAGGGAAGATTGTAGATAAAAAGTACATCAACCAGGCTAGGCATGGTGGCACCTGCCTTTAACCCCAGCACTTGGGAGGCAAAGACAAGTGAATCTCTGTGAGTTCAAGTCCAGCCTGATCTACATAGCAAGTTTCAGGCCAACCTACATAGTGAGACCCTGTCTCAAAATCAAGCAAGCAAACAAACAAAAGCCAATCTATGTAATTAGCTTTACAGGATTTTGAACTTTGTAATCCAAAGGGAGCTTGAGTTTATTTACTGTAAATAACTAAATTTCAAAGTGTAATTTCCTATCTGGATTAGTGGTTCCAAGGTTGGGTGATTAGCATTTCACAATTCTGAGAGTGCTGTCAGAGCTAGACAGAGCCAGCAGTCTTCATACAGCCTCAAGTTTACCCAGGCCAGATTAGGAACTGTCACAGCAAGGATCCAAAGGCATCTCTACCTTTTTGACAGCAGCACCAAAAAGTTGTTTTAGTTCATAGGGAAAGGCAAAATACTCAAGGTGAATGCAGTTCAATAGTCTGAAGCTAGAGGCATCATATTGCCCTTGTTTCACAACTTCCTGCACAACTATATTCATCAAAGCAGTTGGGTGTTGCCAAAAAAGTGAACAAAATAGAAATACAAGAAACAAACCCACAAATTCATAGTCTGCAGTCCACTCTCCTTTCTACCAGAGCAGCATGCCATCTTCCAGTAATTAAACAAAATGGCAAACCCAAAGGAAAGATGGGGGGCAGCCAACATTATGTTCTCTAGGCCTTTTAGGAAACATGGAGTTGTTCCTTTGGCCATATGCATGCAAATCTACAAGGGTGATGTTGTTGTAGACATCAAGGGAATGGGTGCTGTTCAAAAAGGAGTGTCCCATAGATGTTACCTTGGCAAAACTGGAAGAGTCCACTGCGTCACTCAGCATGCTGTTGGTGTTATTATAAGCAAGCAAGTTAAGGGTAAGATTCTTACCAAGAGAGTTAATGAGGGTATTGAGCATATTATACACGCTAAGAGCCAATTTGGCTTCTTTCTTTTTCTGACTATTTTCCTCTACTTGTTTTAGGAAATCAAAGAGAAAGGAACCTGGATTCAACTAAAGAGCCAGCCCACTCCATTCAGAGAAACATACTTTGTGAGAACTAAAGGAGCCTGGGCTTCATCCTGTGCCCTGTGAATTCAGGTCTCAATAGCTGTCCTCAAAGAAATATAAGCCCTAGACTATAAGATAAAATAGGGGCAACTGACTTTGACAAAGACCCCATCTAATAAGGACTATCTTTTAAGTAAATGGTGCTAGAATTTTCACACACAGGCCAGGCATGATGGCAACATGTCTTTAATCCCAGCACTTAGGAGGCAGAGGCAGGTGGATCTCTTTGAGTTTGAGGCCAGCCTGGTCAGTAGTGAGTTCTAGGCAAGCGAAGGCTACATAATGAGACCCCGTCTCAAACAACAAACAAAACAAAACAAAACAAAAGGAATTTTAACACTCAAATCCAAACTGAGTATGTTCAAATTTAAATTCCACATCTTTCATCTGACTCTTCTCTCAAGATACTGCACATCCTGGAGAATGATGTCACGATCCATTCATCTACTCATGCAAAACCAGGAGTCATCTCTGACTCGTTTTCTCACATTCAGTTCTTCAGTTCAATTAGATTATTATATAATTATATAATTAGGCTCCTCATGCTCAGTCCTCCCCAGCATCGCTTCTGTTGTCATTGACCTAGTTCAGCACTCTTTCCTGGAGCTTTATTTCCTGTTTCCACCCCACCAAAAATAACTCCTGAGAAGCCTGACCAGAACTAACAGAGGGGAACGTTTCTTTCCTGAGCACAATTTGTAAGACTGGTTTGTTTTCAACATTCTTGAAAACAAAGGGTGGTGAGGGATTTATGTTTATGCTGTTACATTTTGTCTTGTCAAAAGATGACCCACAAATTGTTGAGAGAAGGAACATGAAGTAAAAGATAAGACATTCTTATTCACCCATGCTTGCAGCCAAATGCAGATGCTACCCTTGACTAGAGCATGGCCTTGCCTCTGCTTATAAGTAGCTGCTTTTGCACAAACTTGTTTGAATCTCTCTTGGTACAGATACATCTTTCTAAAAAGAAAATATGATCGTGTTCTTCTAAAGCTTAAAGAATGTGGCTTTTCAACATTGACGCTGCTTTGAACAATATTCAGGAGTCCCACTTGCTCTGCCCAGGAATCCCTGTCTAGTTCTGTCTCCTAGCCCTTGCTCTGCCCAGGAATCCCTATCTAGTTCTGTCTCCTAGCCTTTGCTCTGCCCAGGAATACCTGTCTAGTTTTCTCTCCTAGCCCTTGCTCTGCCCAGAAATCCCTGTCTAGTTCTCTCTCCTAGCCCTTGCTCTGCCCAGTGATCCCTGTCTAGTTCTCTCTCCTAGCACCTGCTCTGCCCAGGAATCCCTATCTAGTTCTGTCTCCTAGCCCTTGCTCTGCCCAGGAATCCCTGTCTAGTTCTCTCACCTAGCCCTGGCTCTGCCCAGGAATCCCTGTCTAGTTCTCTCTCCTAGCCCTTGCTCTGCCCAGGGATCCCTGTCTAGTTCTCTTTCCTAGCGCCTGCTCTGCCCAGGAATCCCTATCTAGTTCTCTCTCCTAGCCCTTGCTCTGCCCAGGAATCCCTATCTTCTCTCTCCTATCCCTTGATCTAGCCATGAATCCCTATCTGGTTCTCTCTCCTAGCACTTGCTCTGCCCAGGAATCCCTGTCTAGTTCCGTCTCCTAGCACTTGATCTAGCCAGGAATCCCTATCTAGTTCTCTCTCCTAGCACTTTCCACCCACATAATTTCTACTCCAATTATTCCATATAATTGAGCCTCTGAGGATTTGCCAAGTTCCGTTGTTCCTGAATTCCTGGCATAGGCATCTCCTGCCTACAATTTTCTCCTTGGTTCACCTTGGTTCAAGATTCTCCTAAGCTAAGGGATCTACTAAGGTAAATGCTATTATATAATAAATGCAGAAAGACTCTAAGACAATGGAGTTCTAACCTAGATTTATTTTTTGCCACATACCAGCCACTCTTGTCCAGAGGCAAAGCACATTATCTCCTGTGAGCCTCAAGGCCACTTTTTTTTGGTGGGAGGAGGGGGTTTAAAGAGTGGGAATTTTGCACCCATGTTGTGCAATGCCCATGGAGGTCAGAAAAAGGCATTGAACCTGGAGTTACAGATGGTTGTTAGTCACCATGAGGGTACAGTTTCTCTGCAAGAGCACCCAGTGGTCTTCATCGCTGAGGCATCTAACTCTTCAGCCCCTAAAGGAATTTTTTTAGAATTTTTATTTTATTTTTATTTTTTAAAGCTAATTTTATTGAAGCTTTGTGCATTTCATACAAAATTTCCGATCAAGTCTAGAGCCATTCCCCCTTCCTTGCCCCTGACCCCGCCAGAGCTCATGCATTCTGCCCAAACATGTTTTTCATCTTTTTCTCAGTCTCTTTTTAAAATTTTTGATGTGGAAGTTTACTGTTTTGAGCAGAAGTTCACCATTTCAGGCAGTTCTTTGACCCAGTCTTTTGTTGGTGGTGTTGTTCCTAAAGGGAATTTTTGAGACAGGGTTTTCCTATGTAGCCCAGGCTGTCCTCAAACTCCTGTCTGTCTCCCAAGGGCTGGCTTACCGGCATGAGCTACCATGCTAGACAACAGTTATATTTAAAGATTATGAAGATATTCCAAAGGAAGGAACGAGGCAAAATAGAGCGAAAGAGGAAGTAACGGGGAACCCAGGAAGAAAAAGAATGAGCAGGGAAAAGTCATATTAAAAGGCAAATAGGAGCAGTGTGGTGTTAGTGAGAATTAAGTATGAGGTAGTGTGGTGGTTTGAATGAGACTATCCCCCATAGCCTCGAGTATTTGGACATTTTATCCCCAGTTGGTGTTGCTGTTTGGGAAAGTCTTAGAAGGTATGGCCTTGCTGGAGGAAGCATGTCACTAGGGGTTGGGGGAGGGGGTGCTTAAGCCTTGCTAGCTTTCCAGTCCTTCTCTGCCTTCCTGTGCCTGCTTCAACATATGATCGCTTGGCTTTCTGCTCTGGGCACCTTTGCCACCATTATGGACTCCTACCTCTGAAACCATATACTCAGATAAACGCTTTATAAGTTCCTTTGGTCACAGCACTTTAGCACAGCAACAGAAAAGTAACTAATACAATGGAGTGCCCTAATTCTTTCAGTACCTAAGATTTCTGAGTCTGCATCTAAGGGTAGCTAGCTTTGACAAGGGCAACTAGCTGTGATTTGGGCCACCTGGCTCAACCAGGAGACAATCTGAATTAGCGGACAGTGTTTGCTTTGAATGTGTTTTCTTCTTTGAGGACCACAGTGGGGGAGGGCTGTCAGCTGAAACTGTGTAACATTAAATGTATGCTTTAAGAAGGGGAGAGCAGGGGCTGGAGAGACGGCCTGGCGGTTAAGAGCGCCGACTGCTCTTGCAGGGGGCCCGGGTTCTATCCCAGCACCCACATGGCGGCCGAGAGCCGTCTGTAACTCCAATTCCAGGAGAACTCCAGTTCCAGGGGAATCTGACACCCTCTTCTGACCTCCGCGGCATCGCACGACACGGGTGCACGGACCGGACCTACATGCAGACAGTACATTCATACACATACAAAAATAATAAAATAAAAAGAAGGGGAGAGCAGGGGGCTGGAGAGATGGCCTAGTGATTAAGAGCGCCGACTGCTCTTGCAGAGGACCTGGGTTCGATCCCTAGCACCCACATGGCGGCGAGAACCGTCTTTGACTCCAGTTCCGGGGGAATCTGACGCCCTCTTCTGACCTCCGCGGCACTGCACGACACGGGTGCACAAACCTACATACATGCAGATAGTACATTCATACACATAAAAAATAAATAATAAAAAATATAAAAAGGGGAGAGCTAGCTGGACATGGTGGCACATGCCTTTAATCCCAGCAACTTGGGAGGCAGAAGCAGGCAGATCTCTGTGAGTTCAAGGCCAGCCTGGTCTACATAGCAAGTTCCAGGCTAGCTGGAGCTACAGGAAGACCTTGTCTCAAAAAAGAGTAAAAGATAAAAGGGAGGAGCTGTCCTTCTACAAAAGGATGGTGGCAGGTTGTCTCTGGTACAACCACGGTGACTGTACCCGTGTCATGGTTATGTTTGGTTCTATGATGTAAGGAAGTTTTTGTTGTTTGTTTGTTTTTAATATTTTATTATGTTTTATGTGTATGAATGTTTTGCCTGCATGTTTGTAAGTGTACCATGTGCTTGTGATGCCCCACAGAAGCCAGAAGAGGTTATTGGAACCCCTGGAACTGGAGTTACAAACAGTTGTTAGCCACCACATGAGTGCTGGGAATTGAACCCAAGTCATCTAAAACAACAGTAAGTATTCTTGGCTGCTGAGCCATCTTCCCAGCCCTGATGAAGGAAATTTAATACAGAATTGTTATGATCACTTTGTCTGTATGATCAAAATTGATTGCTTTATACATAACCTACTAACTTCCATGATTTTACCTCACCTCTAAATATGAAACATTTCTTCTTCTTTTTTTTTTTTTTTTCGGTCTTTTTGAGACAGGGTCTCCCTATAGCCCAGCTGGCCTGGAACTCACTCTGTAGACCAGGATGGCCTTGAACTCACAAAGATCTGCCTGCCTCCCAAGTGCTAGGATTAAAGGTGTGCACCACCACGCCCGGCTCGAAACATTTCTTCTTTTATACAGAAGAACTCAGCCTTATTTCTATTCTTAAAATATGTAAATATCTAACAAACTCATAAAACATAGCACCTGTAAAGGACTTAGTTACCAATCAGCTTTGAATGACTTCAATAATAGTCTAAAATCAAAATGTCACACTAATATTTACTGTACTTACTTGTAACTATGAAGTTAAACTGGGGAGTGCTGTCCCCTGTGGTTCCAGAAGCACTTTTAGAGTCATGGAAATTATAATATACTCTGGAGAGAATTATGAGGATATTAATTAAAGTCAACTTGTCCTAGTTTCTTTAGTTTCTGTAGAACTGAGAAGGATGGTAGGTGTGGCAAGACTGGCATGTTTTCAAAATATGACTGCTCTTCTGTGGTGCTGCACAGTCTAATGAATACTGAAAAAAGATGACTTTTACCTCAAAAATTACTATGCAATTTATACTTAGGAAACACAAAGGACTCAGATGCATTACTGAAATATGAAAGAAATAAGGCAATTTCTGGTAGTGCAAAATCTGAGGCATCTCATCTCCCAAGACATGGCCTATTCATAGTTTTACTTTGATGTGCACACATAGGATGTGTTAGCATTGATGAGTGTTAAGCACACAATTTAAGCAGAAAATTACACCATTGTGAATCCATCTCCCGAGTGACTAATAAACATCAAAAGGTACATTTAAATAGAAATCTAACTTAAAATACCAGGAACCAAAAAATTAGGTTACAATTATGCTGTCAGACACTAAGACAAACTCCAAGGGAGTGAGGAGAGTCAAAAATTTAACTTTCTGCATAGTAAGCACTTCATCTGTGAAGCAAGGACTTATCTTCCAATGTGTAGCCAGAGTAATCTCTGCAACTCGTTCTCAATCATTATCAGATTAATTATATTTTGAACAGGCGCTTTGACTGGCCTGGGGGGGGGGGCGTGTAGCTTAATTGGTACATGTTTGCCTATCATGCATAAAGTCCTGGGTTTGACCCTCAGCACTGCATGAAGCAGGTGTGGTAATGCAAAATCTGTAATACCAGTACTTGGGCAGTGGAGATAGGAGAATCATAAGTTCAAGGTCTCCTCTGGCTACATAATGAATTGGAGGTTAGCCTGGGATACAGGTAACCTTGTCTCAAAATAATTTAAGAAAGGGAGCTGGAGAGATGGCCTAGCAGTTAAGAGCACCAACTGCTCTTGCAGAGGACCTGGGTTCGATCCTCAGCACCCACATGGCATCTAAGAACCGTCTGAAGAGAACTCCAGTTCCAGGGGAATCTGACACCCTCTTCTGACCTCTGTGGCATTGTACAACACGGGTGCACAGACCTGCATGCAGACAGTACATTCATACACATAGAGAAAAAGAAATTTAAAAAAATTAAAAAAATATATTTAAGGGTCTGGAGAGATGGCCTAGCGGTTAAGAGCACCGGCTGCTCTTGCAGAGGACCCAGGTTTGATCCCCAGCACCCACATGGCGGCTGAGAACCGTCTGTAACTCCAGTTCCAGGGGAATCTGACACCCTCTTCTGACTTCTGTGGCATTGCACAGCATGGGTTCACAAACCTGCAGACAGTACATTCATACACATACAAAAATAAATTAATTAATTAATTAAATTTTTTTTAATTTAAGAAAGAAAATATAATTGAGCACTTTTCTAAAATTGTCTAAAATGTGTGTGAAGCTAATATTTCATACTTCCAGTGTGTCACTAAATGCCTTTCCTTCCCTCCCCGCTGATTCCTAGCCTTGAGTCCATCTTTTCTAAGGTCCTTGTCAGTCTTCCTCCTTCTCAAATCTAAAACACATTAGGAGAGCAGGGAGGTCATCTTCTGCTCTGCTTTTACTAATGGTTTTATCTCTTAATTAGACTAGAAGCACAACTTTCAGAGCCCTCTCCTGCAAATCAGATTCAATAAATGGCAAAGTATTCACTCTCAATTGGGGCTGACTGGATGGAAGAAGATGGGAAAATCAAGAGTTTGCCATTTCATCCAGTAGAATTCTAAGTCCTTCTTGACTTACCGCTTTATTTCTAGAAACTGGTTATAAGTAAATAAGCATTAACTGTAATGCTGCTTTACACTAATACAAAAGTAGTAACAATCTAAACATTCAAAAATAAAGGATTTAATTAAATTATACAAAAGCAGTAGACTACACAACTATTAAAATCACATTGTTAAGATTAATTCAACCCCAGTGTGGAGCACAAGGGCAGAACTGACGGTGGTTTGGGCTTGCCAAGGAGGAGCCTTCAAACATGACATCTTTCAACCTAATAAAGAAAAATAAAATCATAAGATGAACATGCTAAAACCTATGATATATGTGGCATGCATATATTCATATTTTGGAGTGATGCAAATTGGAAGGAACAACAACAACAACAAAAAGACTGGGTCAAAGAACTGACTGAAATGGTGAACTTCTGCTCAAAACAATAAACTTCTGCATCAAGAATTTTGAGAGAGGCTGAGAAAAAGATGAAAAACATGTTTGGCAGAATGCATGAGCTCTGGTGGGGTAGGGGGGCAGGGAGGGGAGCACAGATCTAGATTTGATTTGAAATTTTGTATGAATGCACAAAGCTTCAATAAAAAATTGGCTTTAAAAAAAGATTAATTTATAACCATACCTACACTTACGGTATGTTTACTGAGAAAAAAATGGACTCTAAACTTGAATTTATAATGATAAATATGGTGGGGCATATAGCTCTGTATTAGAGTATACACCTGGCATTTGTGAGGGCTTGAGTTTAGCCCTCATTTGGGGGGGGGAGGTATAGCTAGCTAGATAGATGTAGACAAAGAAATTAAAAGAGATATGGACAAGAGAGTGTAGGACACTCACCATAAGGGACTATCCAAATGTTAACAATGATTATCTGTGCCTTATTATCTGTGCTTTCTCTTATTTAAAGTTTGTATACATATGTATGTAAATATATGTGCATATACTTCTGGTTGTTCAATTAAATGTTAATAAAATCCTCTCTCAAAATTGTTTAAGAACAGCTTTCAGATCTGTGGAACTCATTTTTTTTTTTTTTTTGTGGTCTTTTTGAGACAGGGTCTCCCTTTAGTCCCAGCTGTCCTGGAGTTCGCTCTGTAGACCAGGCTGGCCTTGAACTCAGAGAGATCTGCCTGCCTCTGCCTCCCAAGTGCTAGGATTAAACGCATGCACCACCATGCCTGGCTTGTGGAACTCATTTTTAAGTCTACTGTGTTTTCTTAAATTCTAGTCATGGTTAATCAATCTGTTAAATTAATTTATTGCTCCTTTGTGAATTAGCTCGAGTCAATTAAGTTTTTGTGCCTGATATAGCAGGCTTCATGCATCTCTTTTAGATTGTATGCTCCAGCAGTCAAAGGGAAATCTAGACAGGCTCTTTCCACATCGTGATATAAAAATAAACAACTGATAGTTGCTTCTTTGATAATTATGAGACATGGTGTTAGGAACAAAAGATTATTTTTGAGACTGTAGGCGGAATTTAAATGCTAGAGAAGATCTCCTTAAGCAACATAAGTAAAATGCATTACTTACTATTTTTAAAACAGTGTCTCCAAACTCATGTCTAAACATCAAAAAACAAGAAGGATCAAAACCAAAGCAATAATAAGTAAAAATTATTAAGTGACAGTTTTCATGCTACCAATACAGAACTTAATATACCAAATTAAAGCAAAACCTTAAATGCAATTCAGTATTTCAAAAGCCCTTCTCTTAATTGTAATCGATGTCTAGTTTGTTAAAATCAACTAATTTGCCAACTACACAGCAGCCATGAAAAGCCCACGTCTCAAGCAGGCCTGGCACAAAGCATCTGCTTTCCCAGTATGTGGGTGGTAGAGACAGAAGGATCAGGAGTTCAAGGCAGATTTGAGCTGCAAAGCCAGTGCTAGATCAGCCTGGGTTACGTAAAACTCTATCTCAACCACCACCACCACCACCCCCCCCACATACCACCACCACTACCACCACCAGTAGCAGCAACAGCAGCAGCAACAACAACAAAAACAACAACAATAAGGGCCAAGGAGATGGCTCAGTAGTAAAGGGCTTGCCCCACAAGTATGAGAACCTGAGTTAGGATCCCTACCTCTCAGGTGAAAAACTTGGGTTATGGCAACATGCACTTTTAACACCACTGGTGTTAGGGAAGCTTGCTAATCAGTCACTCTAGGGAAATGCTGAGCTCCAGGTTTAGGGAGATACCCTGTCTCAAGAAAATAAAAACTGATTAAGAACCAGACATGGACCTGTGGCCTCCAATCCAAAGAGCAAACTTTTTACACCAAGTATGGTGGTGCCCAACTTTGGTTCCTGCACTCAGGAGGCAGAGGCAGGAAGATCACTGTGAGTTTGAGGCCAACTTGGTCTCACAGTGAGTTCCAGGCCAGCCAGAGTGTACATGGATGTGAAGGCCAGAGGGTGACACTGGGTGTCTAACTCAGTTGCTGCTCACGTTATTGGCTGAGGCAGGCCTCTCACGTGTACCCAGAGCGCTCCAGGGACACCTTCTCTCTCTCTCTCTGCCTCCCAAGCGCTATGATTACAGAAGGGCTGCCACGCCCACCCTGCACTCTTGTGGGTTCTGGAGTCCACCGTGGGCCTTCGACTTTCACAGCAAGCTCTTTACCCACCGATCTATCTCCACAGCCCTCCTTAAAGAGACATCATTGTTTCCCAAATCTAATTGGCTATTAGCTCTCTCCTTGGAGGAATAACCCACAGCTGATGCCACAAGCTTACATCATCTAGTGGTTAGGAGATGTTATAAGCCACAGTAAGAGCCTGTCATATTTTACAGAAAAAAAACATAATTCATGGATTAACATACCATCAAAACATCTGTGTCTATACCAAAGTAACCTACCATAACAATTAGTACTGTTTAAATACCTATATATCTAATTGCTTGTGCTTCATTAGTAGGATTGAAAGGTTATTCTGGACAAACTGTCAGCCCATGAAAGGAAACAGCCAGAATTGACCAGAGTCCAAGACAACAGCTCCAGAGAAAGTAGACTGTTTTGCTTCTCATCCACCTGTGCCCCTTTTCTAAGCCTAGGGAACAATCCGCGGAAGAGGGGGCGAGGTAGAATGTAAGGGCTTCAATTGGAGTGAATGGTGAAACTACAACAATATAGTCTGGACACTCATTTGATCAACTTGATTGAACATACAAGCCCCCCAGCTGGATGGTGGGACCCATGGGCTGTGTGGGTTTGGGCACAACTGCTTGCAAATTGGTTTTACATGAAGGATGCTTGTACTCATAAATTATTACATATTGTTAAAAAAAGAAAAATAAAGAAGTAATAAAAAAAAGAGACATCATTGTTATCTTTGCATGCTAAGGCTGTATAACAAATTACGTAAATGGGTAACTTTTGAAAACCTTTAATGCGTTCAAATGGTTTTTAGATGAGAAATTTGCTTGTTGCTTGGAAATACTGACCTAGGGATATAGCCAATGTTTCCATGGCCCGCTGTCCCCGGGGACACCTACAGGAAGGAGCTTGCCTCTCCCTTCGCCTCTGCCACACCATACATTCCTCATTCTTTCCTCACCTTGAGACTCTTGGCCATTCTCCCCTCCATACTGGGTTTGGGGTTTACATAAATTCATTCAGCGTGAGATTCAAAAGCTCTAATGGACTTAGAGAAATGCTTCCATGGAGAATGTTTGTTCTAGGCACCAAGTCCCTAAGCACCCAATGTTTCTTCAGTTGGGATATTTGCATTTGGGGCTCCGTTCCAAGGCCACTAGGAATGCCGACCGATCATGCTGGTATAAAATTGGTGCCATCTCTTTTCATTCTGAATTCCTGCTGGTTGCTCAGGAATTCATTTATTCTGCGGATATTTATTGAAGACCTACCACAAGGCCTAGGCGCTGCTCTCGGATTTCAGTGCAACCTCCCAGCTCAAGACTCCACAGGAATCATGAAATAAAACACGGAATAAACTGAAAATTTCTCTTAAGAGAAACAGTTCTTACCCTGTTCCTTCTTGGTCTTTTCCCTCCTAATTTTTGTTTAATTTTTTAAAGCAAAAACAAAACAAAAAATAGAAAGTAAAAAATAAAAATTGGCTTAACTTATAAATAAATATCTGTCTCACCTAACTTCTGCTTTTCTCCACATTTTCAGTGGGATTTTTAGCAGTTCCCCTGACTTTTTTTTTTTTGGTCTTTTCGAGACAGGGTCTCTCTGTAGCCCCAGCTGTCCTGGAACTCACTCTGTGGACCAGGCTGGCCTTGAACTCACAAAGATCTGCCTGCCTCTGCCTCCCCAGTGCTAGAACTAAAGGCATGCGCCACCACGCTTGGCTTACTTTTGTTTTTCTTACTATGGATGGACATGAGATTACTCATCACAGCTCTCTGGAAAATAAGGAAATAAAAAATCTTGTCCTCTCATTCTTGCAGGAGACAGGCTTGTATGTCCAGGTTCACTTTATCTGACAGAGATGACTATGTCAAGCTGGGTGAGAGGTCACTCTTGTTTTGTTCTGTTCCAGTATATTAGCCTCTATCCTATCATTTAGGAGATTCTTTCTGGGTAGTTTGAGATCTCTTCATCTCATGCTTGACCATAAAGCTGTCAAAGAGTTTAGCAAAGACTCCAGTCTTCTGAACTATTTACAATAAGTTCTGTTTAGTGGAGAGGGGGAAAAATGGTAAATTTTCCATAATTGCTGTATATCTCAGTAGAGCTTGGGAGGGTGCTTGCCTAACATGCACAAATCTCTAAGTTCAGTCCCAATACTGCATGAGCTGGGCATGGTGGCGCATTCCAGTTATCCCAGTACTTGGGCGGTACAGGCAGGAGCATCAAAAGTTCAAGGTCATCCTCAGCTACATAGGGAGCTCCTTTGGCTGAGCCCTGGGAGGCCCAGCAGACAAGGAAGTACATTCATGTAATAGCTGCAGGCCAGCCTCCATGCAGAGACCCAAGTGGGGGAGAGTGGAGATCCAGAAGACCAAACTGAAGTGTCCAGTAAGCCTTCCATGCATGCACATGGGCAGCCAATCAGAAGCATACACACATGTGGTGTGGTGGAGTGTATATAGCTCAGGGGCAGAGTGCTTACCTAAGGCCCTAAGTTCCATTCCTAGCACCTGACACATGTTTAAGTGTACTCACGCACACACACACATACCACAAACAAGCCTGAAGTTAAATGGTCAACAACTATAATGATGCGTGTAAATATGTCAATGAAGCAACTTTATCTGTGCTGTTCAATGATTAAATCAGTAAGCCTTACTTAATAAAGTATCAAAGGACCAAAAATCTCATTTGATTTTTTCTTTTTCTTTTTCTTTTTTTTTTTTTTTGGTCTTTTTGAGACAGCGTCTCCCTTTATTCTCAGCTGGCCTGGAACTCACTCTGTAGACCAGGCTGGCCTTGAACTCACAGAGATCTGCCTGCCTCTGCCTCCCAAGTGCTAGGACTAAAGGCATGCACCACCACGCCTGGCTTGATTTGCTTTTTTTTAAATGTTGGAAGTCATTTACTATTTTGTAGGAAGTGCTTAGTTCATACCTATGAGTGATCATGGATGTTGGCTATTAATAACTGTTCATACCTATGAGTGGTCATGGACATTGGCTACTAATAACTGTTCAGCTTTTGCCTTTAATATGTAATCTTATGAATTGTTGTGGATTTCACATGTGACATCTTGATCACTTTTAGCCCTCCTTTCCCTATCTGCACCCCATGCACAGCCCTCCTAACGGGGCTTCATGCAGCATCGTGTCATATATATTAGGGCCTATCAAGTCAAGTTTGTGTACCCAGATGCCCCTCGGTGTGAGTTCATGGAGCCTGTTCAGTCTGTCCAGCATCACTCCCTTAATAAAGATCAACTCTCTCACCCAGCGCTGATCATCTGCCAATGGTTCATCTCCTAAGTGGTGGCCTTGTGCCTGTTTGCCTAGTTCTATGCTGGGTTTTGTCTGACTGAGTTCACACAGGTCTTGTGCACGTTATCACTACTGTTGTGAGTTTATATGAGTAAGGTCCCTGGAGCCTCCTCCCCTGGCTCTTAATAATCTTCCACACCTATGTTCTGCAGTCTCTTATTCTCTACACTTTGACCAGTTGTGGCATTCTGTGTTCGTTATCCAAGGGTTGGACATCTCACAGACACTTATTTTCTGTGTGTGAGCAGTTGTGGAACTCTGTAATAGTTTCCATCTGTTGCAAAAGAACCTTCTTTGATGAGTGGTGACTGGTATACTTGTCTGTAAATATAAGGATCCATATTTAGCATATAGTAAGAAATTACACCAGGCATGGTGGTGCACACATTTAATCTTAGCACTTGGGAGAGAGAGGCAGCAGATCTCTTGAGTTCAAGGCTAGCCTAGTCTACATAGGGAGTTCTAGGCCAGCCGGAGCTGCAGGGAGACCCTGTCTCAAAAAGACAAAAAAGAAAATTACATTGTGACAGACTTAGGTTTTCTCTAGGATCTGTGAGCTCTCCAGCCATGGGTATTTGGCTGTTTTCAGTGCCACCCATGAATTCCTTCCCACTGAGTGGGCTTTAAGTCTAATTAGACAGCTGTTGATTATCCCAAAGATAAAAGTGCCACTACTGCATCATCAGATTTTGCTGTGTGGATCATTGCCTGGTTATTAGGCTTAAAGCTGGGGTTGGACTGTTCTGCGTTTATGCTGATAGTGAACAAAAACCTGGTGAGTGGACAGTTTTTAATCAAAAGTCAAGAGGTTGAGCTGGAGGTATAGCTCATTGGTAGAGGCTTGTCTAGTGTGTGTGTGTGTGTGTGTGTGTGTGTGTGTGTGTGTGTGTGTGTGTGCACGTGCCCTGGGTTTCATCCCCAGCCCTGGAAAGAAAGAGGATAATAAAATAGGAAGAAGAAATAAGCATGGACTAATGGCTTGGGTTTAAAATTCCAGCTAGTCAGGAAGCCATGCTCCTTCTGCCCTCATAGAACATTCTGTGTATTGGAGCTAAGCAGATTATTGGGAAGGAAAGATGACATCAAGGAGAGGGCTTTGAGATTACTGTGCCCGGTCCCTAATCCTGAGTCATTGGGTCTTTGTGGCTCTGTTCTGTGGCTACCTTCACCATTATGTAAACAAGTGTATATGTCATTATGTAAACAAGTGTATATGTCATTATGTAAACAAGTGTATATGTCATTATGTAAACAAGTGTATATGTCATTACGTAAACAAGTGTATATGTCATGCTGCTCTGCCCCCTTGAAAACCCACCGTAAAATTCAGCTGCCATTCTAAGAGTCTTAAGAGGTAGAGTCTTAGCTAATGCTATTAGTACAGAATTTTAATCCCAGCTGTTCAGGAGGCTAAGCCAGGGGCTTCCCCAAATTCAAGAACTGTCTAGGCTACAGAGTGAATTCAAGGCCAACCTGGGTAAGTTAATGAGCCTCTGCCAGAAAGAAAGAAAGAAAGAAAGAAAGAAAGAAAGAAAGAAAGAAAGAAAGAAAGAAAGAAAGAAAGAGAGAGAGAGAGAGAGAAGAGAAAGGAAGGAAAGGGAAGAAAGAAAGAGAGAGAGAGAGAGAGAGAGAAAGAAAGAAAGAAAGAAAGAAAGAAAGAAAGAAAGAAAGAAAGAAAGAAAGGGCATATACCTCAATGGTAGAGAACTTCCCTAGTGTATGTGAGGTTCTAGGCCCAACCTCTAGCAGTAGAAAGAAAGAAAAGATAGGACCTTTACAATATAACCTTTATGAGACATGCATGGATTGGGCTGGAGAGATGGCCTAGCAGTTAAGAGCGCCTACCGCTCTTGCAGAGGACCCGGGTTCAATCCCCAGCACCCACATGGCGGCTGAGAACCATCTTTAACTCCAGTTCCAGGAGAATCCAACACCTTCTTCTGACATCCATGGCATTGCACGACACGGGTGCACAGACCTACATGCAGACAGTACACTCATACACATAAAAAAATTAATTAAAAAATACTTAAAAAAAAAGACACGCATGGATGAATGGATCAGTTATGGTAGGAATGGGTTATCTCAGGAGTGAGTTTTCCCTGGGATCATGGTGTACACTTATAGTCTGAGCATTTGGGAAATGGATTCATGACTTTCAGGCCACTCAAATAAAACAAACAAAATCCACAAATAAAAGCAATAAACTGGGCATAGTGGCATACGCCTTTAATCTTAGCACTTGGGAGGCAGAGGCAGGTGGATCTTTGTGAGTTCAAGGCCAGCCTGGTCTACAGAATGAGTTCCAGGACAGCTGGAGCTACAGGGAGACCCTGTCTCGAAAAGACAAAAAAAAAAAGCAAAAATTAGTTTGTCCTAGTTCCCATGCTGTCTCACATTTTCCTCCTTGATGGTGATCCTTCTCCAGGGTTAGAAGGGACCAAGGAGACCCAAGCTAGGAGCCATTCTTTCTTCTATCTTGGACTTCCCAGCCTCTAGCACTGTCAGCAAACAAACTCTTTTTTTTAAAGTTGCCAAGTATCCAGGGACACATGTTGGCCAGTTGTGGGTCACTGTGTTAATCACCATCTGCTACAGGAGCATGCTTATCTGGTGAGAAAAGAGCGATGTGCTAATCTATGGATGTAACAGCAAATCCCTAAGCCTGATATCAGTGTCAGGTATGGGCTCCATATTGTGAAGAGGCTTTAAAGCCAATGAGAAAGCAGTTGGTTACTCCATAACACTTCTGCCATTATTAGAGCAGTGAGAATTTCTTGCCAGGCCAGTTGTTGTCACCTGTAGGATTCACAGTTGGACAAGATCGATGATCACTTTTTATCTTTTGGTAGTGTGCATAGCACCTTCAAACACAATGAAAGCTACAAAGCTCAGGGTTCCACATAGAAGAGGAGGCAGAAAGACTGTAAAAGGAGAGGTGGTGGATGACCACAAGGAAACAGACTTTTCCAGACATCTGGTCAGTTATTCATGTGAACTTGCAGCAATAGTGACAGCATGTACAAGACCCACATGAGCTCAAACCAGACAGAAATCCCAGCACAGACGTGGGGGAAGTGCATAAGAAGTCCTAACCATAGCTGAGGAATACTTGCAACCAATAGCTGCTGGAAGAGGGAGAGTTTGTTTTCTTAAAAGGTGTGACACTGGTGGGTTAATCAGGCATTTATGGATAGACTCACACTGAAGGGCATTTGGGGGCACAAATTCGAGTATATGGGCCTTAAAACACACACACACACATACACACATACATGCATACACACATATACACATGCATACATACACACATACACACATACACACATACACTCATACACACATACACAAATATACATACACACATACACGCATATACTCATACACACATACACACATATACACACACACAAACACACATATACATATACACAGATACACACATACGCATATGCACATACTCACACACACAATTGTGCACAGGGTAGTAGGGAGGAGTGCAGATAGGGATGAGGGCTAAATATGAATCAAACTATATTGTATAAAATTCACAAAAAATTATTTTAAAAACTGTAAGCAATGAAACAAAACAAACAAAAATATGTCAAGTATGTGACATCCTGTTGTAGCAAGAAACTAAACTAAGAAATGTATTCCCCGTTTGCTCAGATTACTTGGAGTTTATATCACAATCAACGAGAAGTACTGATTCAACTAATGGCAAAACAGCAAACAAATACTTGTAATATTTGAAATCCAGTTCTTTGGGACAATTCGGTGGTGCAGGCAAGAACAGAAGAGCCTGGCTCTGCGGGCAGCAGAGCTTGCTATTACCCATAGTTCCAAACCTTGTACTGAAATTCAGCTTTTTTAAAATTTATTTTTATTTATTTATTTTTATTTATTTATTTTTATTTAATGTGTATAAGTGTTATGCTTGCATGTATGTAAGCACAACTGTGTTATGCAGTGCCTGAGGAGGACAGAAGAGGGAGTCACATCCCCCTGGAACTGGAGTTACAGATAGTTGTTAGCCACCATGTGGGTGCTGGGCTTAAAACCCAAATCTTCTACGAGAGCAGCCATTGCTCTTAGCTGCAGGGCCATCAGTCCAGCCAGCTTTTTAAGGATACATTCTGAACACATGTTTGGTTCTGATTATTTCCTGGAGGGGAAAATGATGAGATCAGTTGGGGGTTTGAGGGTTTAGGGGTTGGGGAGGTGACAGAAGTATATGCAAAGACAGAAAAGCTTCTGTCTCTTCTTCCTCTTCTTCATCCTCTTCCTCCTCCTCCTCTTCCTCCTTCTCCTCCTCCTCCTCTTCCTCCTTCCCCTACCTCCTCTCTTTCTGTGGTGTTTTTTTCTAATCTTTTAAATTTATTTTTATTTTATGTGTATGTTTTACACACACATATATAAGTGTGTCCATGTGTGCAATACCCATAGAAGTCGGAAGAGAGCATTGGATTCCCTGGAACCAGAGTTAGGGACAGTTGTTAGCCACCGTCTGGGTGCTGGGAACGGAACCTGGGTTTTCTGCAAGAGCAGCCAGTGCTATTAACCGCTGAGCCATCTCTTCAGACCCCTGTTATGTTTTCTGAAACAGTGCTTGCCCGTTTTACTAAGTTGTCCTGGACTGCTTTGAATTCCACTTGAATCTCCTGGGTTGGGATTACATGCCACCTCACCCTACCCCTCTCTCTCTTTTTGGTGGAGGGAGAAGGCAGCTTTTTTGAGAGAAGGTGTCATGTAGCCCAGGCTGACTTTGAACCCATGATGACTTCTAATTCCTGAATCTCCTAGCCTCTACCTCCCAAGTGCTGGTATTACAAGTGAGTACTACCACACTGGGCTTCATTTTATTTTATTTTATTATTTTATTTTTTATTGATTCAACAGTTTCAAACAATGTATTTTGAATTTTGACCATGTTCAGAGCCCCCCATCTCCACCCTCACCTTACCACTCTCACCCTACCCTGTCCCAGAGGCTTGCCTTCCCTTCTCATTTTTTAAGTAAAAATATGATGAAATTTTACTTATTTTTAGTTTAAGAACTCCTAAGTCAGCATAAGGTAGACTAATAGAAGAAAGTTTATTTTCCCTAAACAAAAAAGCTTTGCTTTGTATGACATTGTGTGGATTCAGAAAAATCACAGTGGCGGTGCATAAAACAAAAGGGCGCGTCCTCCATTACCGGGAGCTGCGTATGTGTCAGCAACACTTGTCAACGACTTTGCTGGCAGCACCATTATGAGTCTCACAAGCCTTTGAAGAGGTGGGAAATGGTACATAAATATTAATGTGTTGACCTTTCTACATTTAGAAATAGTAAGCTAATGCAACTCATCATGTGTCTTTTACTTACCAATCAAAGCCCATCTTTTCAGTAACATTCCAAGTCCAATTTTAGAGCATTTATATTAGTATAATATACATATATATATGTATATATATATATATAATATTATAAATACTACCAGTGAAGTGTTTTCTCTGAATAACTTAGGACACAAAAGCTAATCTTTAAGATTAGCAATGAACATCACTAGAGCCCATAAAAGAAAAAGAAAGTTGGAGAACAAGCACAGAAGAAAGCCAGAGAATACTAGGAAAATAGACCTCAAGGAGAGGCTGGGGGGGGCAACCCCCCCACTCTTCACAGTGCTGTTTGGTTCTCGAAACAGATACTAGTGGGTTGATTCAGAACCTAGAGGAATGCATTCCTGGGGAAATAATATTAAATATGGTGGTTAGGTTTCCTGTAAGGCCTGGAAGCCTACTAACCCCCTTGTGACTGAACCAAAGAACTCCAGTTCCAGCAGGAAAAGTTACACCGAACAGCTCCGTCCATTCTCATACCACTGCTCACTGCAACCCTAACCGTGGGCATCAGTGGACTCCTCCTGTCACTTCCGAGCCAACAGGAAAAAGAATTCCTTTCCTTATAGTGATAAAAGAGGAGGATTGCAAAGTAACAAACCAAACAGAAAGGAGGCAGCAACACACAAAGCCAATGGATGAGTGAGTTGACTTTCCAGACCTTTTTTTTCTAATCCTAATTTTTTTTTTCTTTTTTTTTTAAAAAAAACAAAAACAAAAACAATGAATTTGTCAGTGGTATCCTTGAGAGGTAATGGTAGGCAGGAAATGAAAATGGGCCATTTGTAACCATCTACCTACCTCCCAGGTACCACCTGTAACACGTGAATATCCATGTCATATCCTCTGGCACAAATGACATTATCGATAGCCAAACAATAACACCTGTATATTAGAGATCCCTTGGGGACATTTGAAGATCAGTGTGTTCACATCCTAGGAAACAGTGTGATAGCCAGAGACCTGCTTTGCATGCGGCATGGTCAGTAGTTAGTTAAAATCCTTTACATGTACATGGCCTGTGCATCCCTTGCCCAGGCAAGGCCAAGACCTCTCCCGAGTTAAGGAAGATGTGCTGGATAGCTTTAGTGTCAAATTGACACACCTGGGTTGAGGGAGCCTCAATTGGGGAATTGGCTCCATTGGATTGGCCTGTGGCCACATCTGTGGAGTATTGTTTTGATGGTCGAGCAGCGTGGGAGGGCCCAGCCCACAATGAGTGGTGCCACCCTAGGCAGGTTGTGGTGTACCATATAAGAAGGCAGGCTGGGCATGAGCTGGGGGAGCAAGCCAGTGAACAGCATTCCTCCATGGCCTGTGCTTCAGCTCCTGACTCCAGGTTCCTTCCCTTAGTTCCTGCCTTGGGCTCCCTGAGTGATGAACTATGACCCAGGAGATGTAAGCTGAATAAACCCTTTCCTCCCCAAGTTGGTGTCGGTCAGAGTGTTTTGTCACAGCAATAGAAGATAAACTAGAACAGAAGAAATACTACTTTATAATGGAATTTAAATATCTGACTAAAGTCAAGAAGTGAGAAGAAATATCATACAGCTGAGAACAAGATAATTGTTTCCTTAATGAGAGCAGTATCTCAGTACTCCCAATCTCAAATAGTGGTTTATACACTCTCACTACTAAGTCTGCCTCCGTTATAGTAGTTAAAAACCCCATAAGGGGCTGGAGAGATGGCTCAGCAGTTAAGAGCACCAACCGCTCTTGCAGAGGACCTAGGTTCGATTCCCAGCACCCATATGGTGACTAAGAACAGTCTTTAAGCTGGGCTTGGTGGCTCACGCCTTTAATCCTAGCAATCAGGAGGCAGAGGCAGGTGGATCTCTGTGAATTCAAAGCAAGCTTGGTCTACAGAATGAGTTCCAGGCCAGCTGGGGCTATAGGGAGACCCTGTCTCAAAAACAAACAAACAAACAAAACAATGTAAAACTAATCAAGACTAAGACTCTTTGGCCTGGATTACAGACCCAACTTTCATTGGTTAATCATCTGATTCTACGACCATTCCTGGAAAGGTGGGTTGATCGTAAACCATGCTAAAGAGATGGATAGAATACTTAGTGTGTTCTTAACACGGTGAACTTTTCCTGCCCCGAATCCCTGCCTCTTAGTGCAATTTTTGTGGACCCAGTTACAGTCTGTCAGTCTTGGGCACTTTTCTGAAGAATTCAAAAAAGAGTAATCTCCCACTTCTTTATCCATCTTTTCTAATCATACTTTTCCTAATGCTTCGGGTGGCCCCAATCTTTGGGGTTCCTCTGCCTTTTTCTCTACTCCTACCGTGTCGCTTGCTCCTCTGCCAAGTGTCTGATCTCCATGGTGACTCTAAACCCACGTGGCTTCACGGCTTTTTTCCTTCCCCCCTCCATTCTCCCCTTCAAGGCACTGCTGGGATTCGCAGCTTGCCTGCCCTGAAGACTTTTCTTTAAATTCTAGCTTCCATTTGAGTCCACTCTTTTACAAATGAGACTAAGGACCCTCTAGGAGACGCTGCTTCTCCCCTGGGTCATTTCTAACTCAGAACGCATAATTCTTTCTTACCCCTTCTTTCCGTCTCCCTTCTCCTGACCCAGGCACTTTCCTCTCTCTGAAGCCAACTTCCCTCACACGCTCCACTGCTGAGCCAACGCAGAGCATGGCATTCTCTCTTCCTCCTCTGTCCGTCTCCCTTTCCCAGCATCTAGTGAGCTCTCCCTTGCTGTTTTCTCTTTTCAACTTCTTTTCTGTCTCTGTTCTAAAATTCTTCCATCTGTGAGACTAAGGACCTTTCAAAGAGGGACCCTGAGTTCCCTGTTGATGCCTCATGGTTGGTTTAGCTTAAAAAGAAATAGCTGTGTTGCTTTTCTGTGAGTGATAGCAGGAATCTTGAGTCTTCTTTCTTGAGGAAGACAATAGAATTTGTCCTTTGTTCCCAAGATCAGGTTCACTGAGAGCAACTTGAACTAAAATACCAGAACCCGGGGCTGGAGAGATGGCCTAGTGGTTAAGAGCGCCAACCACTCTTGCAGAGGACCAGGGTTCGATCCCCAGCACCCACATGGCGGCTAAGAACTGTCTGTAACTCCAATTCCAGGAGAACTCCAGTTCCAGAGGAATCCGACACCCTCTTCTGACCTCCGCTCATTACATGACATGGGTGCACAAACCTACATGCAGAGAATACATTCATTCACATAAAAAATAAAAAATAAAATAAAATAAAATGCCAGAACCCACATTCAGGTATACCAGTTACTTTTCAGGACTCCAAAGATGTAACCAAAACACAAATTCCAACAACAACAGCTACAAAGAGCACTGTGATATATTTTCAAACAAGTTCAACTTCTAAAGCCCCCCTCCATACACACAATTAGCATGCAGAGGAGTTACTAGTAACTAATAACTTTTTTGCTGCTAAATTATTGGCTAATTATACTAATTATTGCATTCTTAGCCTATCAAACCATGCTTTGATCATCCCAAAGATGAAAATGTTCTTTGGAATCAATCCATGGGGCAACAAATGGAGTCTGTTTAGATGGTTATTTTTGAAAACCATGGTGCCAATAGAATTCAGCACTGTGGCTGTCCAGGGAGCCTGGTGTAGATCTCGAAAGATGACAGCGTGCCGACAACACTTCTCAGGTGATGAGGCATCTCTTGGCAGTTCTCCCTTCCCAATATTTATTTCCTGGGGGAGGGGAATGTGTGCATGTCTTGGCTCATGTGTGGAGGTCAGAGGACAAATTTTAGGAATCAGTCCTGGGGATGGAACAGAACTCAGGTTGCCAGGTTGACGTCAAGCGCCTTTACTTAGCCATCTTGCCATCCCTCCCCATTTAGATTGCCCAGTACCATTCTCTGTGTGCCAAAAGATGTTACACAATGACTGAATGTAACCAAAGACAATCTGTGTATTTACAGTTAGATGAAAAGAAGGAGTAAAGTGGCTGTCGATGGCAATACTTCATTGTACATTTCAAAAAATCTAGAAGAAAGGATTTCATCTACAAAGAAGTGATAAAAGTTTAAGGAGATAAGTATACTTAAGTATTTTATTTAAACATTTTTTTATGTTTATGAGTGTATTGCCTACATGTATATAAGTGCACCCATGTCACACAATGCCCTGTGGAGGTCAGATTTTTTGGAACTGGAGTTACAGTTGTTAGTTGCTATGTAGGTGGTGGGAACCAAACCCAGGTCCTCTGTAAGAGCAGCCAGTGCTCTTAACTGCTGAGCCATCTCTCCAGCCCTGAGATAAGTATATTTAAATGTTATATAATGCATAGTTGTATCCAAACATGATATGCTCCCCTCTTACTATGTATAACTTAAAATTATTTTTGTTTTATTACTTTCTTAATTTTATTTATTTTTGTATGTGTATGAATGTATTGTCTGCATGTAGGTCTGTGCACCTGTGTCATGCAATGCTGCAGAGGTCAGAAGAGGGTGTCGGATTCCCCTGGAACTGGAGTTCTCCTGGAATTGGAGTTACAGACAGTTCTTAGATGCTATGTGGCTGCTGGGGATCGAATCTGGGTCCTCTGCAAGAGCAGTTGGTGCTCTTAACCGCTAAGCTATCTCTCCAGCCCCATGATTTATTACTTTTTAAATGTTTATTTATTATTTTTTATTTTATGTGCATGAGTGTATTGGCTTGAGCAGGCAACTACAGATACTGTGAGTTCATGAGCAGCCAGACTGTTATGTCTAGAAGATACTGTTTTGCTCTAGTCCTCCCCAACCTCTGCCTCTTAGAATCTTTTATTCCCTCTTCTGTGATGGTCCCTGAGGTATGGTGTGTGTGTGTGTGTGTGTGTGTGTGTGTGTGTGTGTGATAGAGACGTCCCATTTGTGGCTGAGCACTCCACTGACAATTACTTTCTACACTTTGACCAGTTGTGAGGTTTTACTTTAGCCGCACTGTCCATTGCACAAAGAAACTTCTCTCATGAGATCTGAGAGTTGAACTAATCTATGGGTATAGAGACACAACTTTCCAGAGCAGTTTGACACTGTGTCCGTTTAGCAGAATACTACTACAAGGTTCATCCTTAGGCCTCTGAGCTCCCCAACTGTGGGCTCTTGGCTATATGTACAGAACCAGGCATTTGTTTCCTTCTGTAAAGCAGACCTTAAATCCAATCAGAAACTGGTTGGTTACTCCTATAATATTTGTGCCACTAGTGCCCACAGGGCAAAACTTGTCAGACTAGTCATTATTGTAGATCACAGGGTTCACAGCTGGGTAAGACTATTGATGACTTCCCCCTCAGCACCCTACATGGCACTTTCCAGTGCTATGAAAGCTAGCCGACAGAGAGGAGGTTTCTGGTTAGTCTCAACTTGCTTTCTCCATGTTCTGGAACCAAACTATGTTGTCTTCAGCAGTAAGATCTTAGCATCGTGTTCTGGTGGGTACCAAAGAGCTGCACTGGTCGACTGCTTGATTCGAGGGTCTCTGAGGCAACCTGACCAACAGCTCAAGGGCAGTGTCTCACAGCTGACTGTGAGCTTTTTTTTTTTTTTTTGTCTTTTCGAGACAGGGTCTCCCTATAGTCCCAGCTGTCCTGGAACTCACTCTGTAGACCAGGCTGGCCTTGAACTCACAAAGATCTGCCTGCCTCTGCCTCCTGAGTACTAGGATTAAAGGCATGCGTCATCATGCCAGGCTTGACTCTGAGTTTTTTATTTGGCAACCTATGGCTTCTGGGAAGAGCATCATTTTCTGTGCAGAGTAACTCCAAATAAACTCTTTAGTATGATTATATTTATATGTGAAGTTACAAAATAGTAGATTCTTCTATGCCTTTTCCAAGATACTTACTGTTAGTTATCCCCCTTCACTCTGCCCACCCCAGCCCTCTTCCCATTTAAACCTCCCTCCCAGTTATTCCCTTTTCTCCTTCATATAACCTGGGTTCTATACTCTCACCCCTTAAAAGCTTTCTTCCTCCCTCCCCACCATTGACCCCTTTCTAATTCCCTGGACTGTACAGGTACAACAAATCTAAAGATTCCGTGCTAAAGTCCACATGTGAGTGAGAACATGTGACATTTGTCTTTTGGAGTCTGGATTTCCTCACTCGATATCATGTTTTGTAGTTCTATTCATTTACCTGCAAATTCAATAATTTCATTTTTATTTACAGCTGAATACAATTCCATTGTATATAGTTGCTACATTTCCATTCATCAGTTGATGGCCATCTAAACTGTTTCCACATCCTGGATGTTGTGAAGAGACCAGCTAAGAACATGGGTGAGCATACATCTGAAGTAGGAAATAGCATCCTTTGGATATATGCCCAGGAGTGGTATGTCTATGTCATAAGGTAGATCTATTTTCAGTTTTTTGAGGAACTTCCACACTGATTTCCACAACGGCTGCACCAATTTACACCCTCACCAGCAGTGCGTGAGGCTTCTCCATTCTCCACATCCTCACCAACATTATTTGTCTTTTGTTTTCTTAATCTTAGCCATTCTGACTGGGGTAAGATAAAATCTCAAAGTAGTTTTAATTTTTACTTCCCTGGTAGCTAAGGCAGGCGAACAGCTTTAAAAATCTTTTAAAAGATTTTAAAGACAGCCGGGCGTGGTGGTGCATGCCTTTAATCCTAGCATTTGGGAGGCAGAGGCAGGTGGACCCTTGTGAGTTCAAGGCCAGCCTGGTCTACAGAGTGAGTTCCAGGACAGCTGGGACTATAGGGAGACCCTGTCTCGAAAAGACCAGAAAAAAAAAAAAAAAAGAAAAGAACATTATGTGAAATATAACCATAATTTTGGAGGACCGAACATTTTAAAAATTTTGCATAAGATAGTTTCTGCAGGACTATAAAGGTAGAAGCTATTTAGAAAAATGGAAATAGAAGTGGACAGCGAAGGGAAGGAAAGACCATGTGTGGGCACAGCCATTAATGATTGGTGGTCGTGAAACACAGAAAATTCTGGCATTAGACTTGCCTCGCTCTGAATTCTAGCCATTAAACTGTATTTGTTTTCTCTTGCTAATAACTGCCAGAGGCCTTATAAGCCTTAGAGAAAAGAAGTTTGTCTATTTTAGCTCATAGTCTTGCAGGACGAAGGTCATGGGGCTGCCTCAGGTGACCTTCTTGCTGGCAGATCCTGGCTTACTACAGTGAGTCACAAGGCAAGGGACAGGGAGCCTATGCATGTGATGGTGTCTCTTCTTATAGAAGCATAGTACTCAGACCTGGAGTCCTGATGACCTTATCCAAACCCAATTACCTCCCACAGGCCACCTCCAACCACCACAGTCACAGTACATTTCTGTCCTCTTAATATCTTAGAATGAGAATTATCCATAATGCATAATCCAAATGTCCCAGCCGCTTGGAAGCAGAGTGGGAAGATGGCTTGAGTGCAGGAGTTCCAGAGCCTCTGGACAAGGAATCAATAACCCAAACTCAGGAGAAACAAAATTTCCACTCAGGTACCATTGGGGACACAGTCAAGCAGCATCCAAAGCATAGTTGATGCAGAAAGATTATGAGCTTCAGCCCAGTGTGGGCTACAAAAATGAAAAGTAGGAAGAGAAGAAGAGAGAGATAAGAGAGGAAGAGAGGGAGACAGGGAAGAATGGAGGGAGGGAGGAGAAAAAGAAACAAACAGTAAATATATACACGGGAATGCTACTCTTCAGATTAATTCTCCTCTTGAAGGGAGGAAAACACTGTATTTAACATGAAGCACATATAACAGCAAATATTTCGAGCCAAATTTAGCCAGTCATTGTTTCCATGGCAACCTCGCTCTGAGAAGAGGGAGGAAACAAAGAGACTCTCTAACAGATTTGCTGGTCACTCCTTTGGGTAACTCTCAGGGTTACGAGGAAAGGAGTTAGCTCAAACAAGTGACAGTTGAAGCCTGAAGTATCTATTCACTATCTTTTCTGGAAAACTAATAGTTTTTGATTGTTTAATAATCTGGCCTCATTTTCAAGCACAACTGTCCTTAGAAGCCTGTCAGATTAGTGTAAGAATTCAGTCTGAGCATGCTCATTAGGGGAGTTTTTTTTTTTTTTTTTTTTAAGCTAGAAAGTAGGGTGTAAGGACAGAAGAGAGTTTGGGCGAAACAGGCTGGTTCTGTCATGGGATCTGTAGGTGCAGAGCAGCCTTGACATGGCAGCATGCTAGAAGGTGGGGTCGGAGGGGATAACGATGCAGGTCAGTGTTCTGATTATACAGCTGTGAAGAAGACCTTGCTCAAATAGTATCTATTCAGAGACAGCATTTCCCTCATATTAAAGAAGCAACCTCTTGGGCCAAAGAGTGGGCTCTCAGATAGCAAAGGTTCTTGTTGCCAAGTCTGATGATCTAGGTTTGATCCCCAGAACCCACATGGTAGGAAAGAGCCTACTTCTGAAAGCTGTCGTCTGATCTCCGCATGCCATGGAACATGTATCCCCACCCCACATCCAGAGTTCAGTGCCAGACAAGCATGGAACCACTGAATTATGTAAAATCTCTAAATTTAGTATTTCTGGTCTTTTCTGATAGAATTTTTCATCATCAGATGTGACAGTCCCCAGCAAATTTTCTCTGTTTCACAGTGTTTTAAACACCAGCGCTTTTATTTTTTTTAGCATCTTAGACTTCTAGGCATGTTTTCATTGGAAACTCATTGATTTATGATGAATATAAAAGTATAAATCCCCTTCAGTTAAGAATTTTCCATGAGTTCTAAACACATATCAACATGTCATAATATACTTCAAGCAGATCAAAAGAAAAAGGAAGCAAGATAATGGTTGAGTACTGTGGTCTATAAAGTACAAAGACTCTCCACCATTATAAAGCTTATATCTTTTAGGGGAAGAGAGGTTTGTGTCAGTTCTGATTTGGAAGTTACTATTCATGATGGTGGAGAAGGCAAGACTTCTGGGGAGACAGGAGTTCCCAGCTGCTTACCTGCATCTTCGTGGGTCAGGAAGAGAGAGCAAAGGCTTTGTTCTGTACAGAAAAAAGTCTTTTGAAAAGTTGGCTAAATGAACAAATAGAGCAACATCTCAATTTTACTCAGTATAAAAGACTGATGAATAAAACAGTCTCTTGTGGTATGTGACTTGAGTCACAAAGAATTTTTCTAGAGATATTCAGGATAATTACTTTCCAAAATAGATGCTGCAATTACCAAATTTGCTTGAAAATCACTTAAAAAAAAAAAAAGACAGCCATCGGGAGCCAGGTGTGGTGGCACATGCTGTTAATCCCAGTATTGGGGGAGGCAGATGAGCAGGCTGGGGAGAGGGCTCAGCCAATACAATCGCTTTACAAGCAAGAGGACTTGAGTTCCATCCATGGAACCCACACAAAGGTAGAAGAAAAAACCAACTGAGTCCACAAAAGTTGTCTTCTTGGGCTGGAGAGACGTCTAGCGGTTAAGAGCGCCGACCGCTCTTACAGAGGACCCGGGTTCGATCCCCAGCACCCACATGGCGGCCGAGAGCCGTCTGAGACTCCAATTCCAGGAGAACTCCAGCTCCAGGGGAATCCGAGACCCTCTTCTGACCCCCGCGGCATTGCATGACACGGGTGCACAGACCTGCATGCAGACAGTACATTCATACATATACAGAAATAAATGAAAAAAAAATTTTTAATTAAAAAAAAATAAAGTAGTGAGGTTCTGAGGGATCAAGGTCAGGTGTCCAAGTCACAAGATTACATGACTGAGCGAGCTTGTTTGCATTATGAAAGAGTTAAGTAAAATTCTTTAGTCCAGATTGTTCATTGTGTAAAAGTCATTCTTTAATCCTGCTGTTTGGAAGTCACAGGTTCCTGATAGCCAACTACCACCCTTAGCTCTTAAACTCTTTCTGCTCCCTCTTCCTCAATGATTACTCGAAAGGAGAGGGTGTGGTACAGGGGTCCTTTCTAAGGCTGAGAATTTGGCAGCATTCTCTTATATTATGTAAAATGACCAGCTGTGAAGTTCTCTGTAAATGGCTCTCTGCTGCAGGAAGAACCTTCTCGAGTGAGAGGTGAAAGCACTAACCTATGAGTATAATGGCAAGTTATTAGAAACCAGTTTAATACTACATCCATTTAGCAGAATAACAGTAGGCTCTTCCATAAGAACTGTGACCTGACTAGCTAGCCACAGGTTCTTGGTTAAACAATGACGGTTGTGGGATTCATATTGTAAAGCAGGCCTTAAATCCAAGCAGACCATGTTTGATTACTACCATAATAGTCATACCATTATTGCACCAATGAGCATGTCTTGCTAGAGCAGTCATTATTCTAGCTCCCAAGGTTCACAGCTGGATAAAGTTGATGATTTTTCTCTTTAAGATGCATGCACAGCATCTTCCAGCATTATGAAAGATACTTTGCACGAAAGGGTTCAAGGTCAAAAACAGCTTGATATTTATTTATTTATTTATTTATTTATTTATTTATTTATTTATTGGTCTTTTAGAGGCAGGGTCTCCCTTTAGTCCCAGCTAGCCTGGAGCTCACTATGTAGACCAGGCTGGCCTTGAACTCACAGAGATCTGCCTGCCTCTGCCTCCCAAGTGTTGGGATTAAAGGCATGCACCACCATGCCCAGCTTAAAGACGGTTCTTAGCCACCATGTGGGTGCTGGGAATTGAATCCAGGTCCTCTGCAAGATCAGTTGGCATTCATAACCGCTGAGCCATCTCTCCAACCTGATATCTTCTTATATATTCTATGACTAATATTTTTAGGGTATTATTTCATCAGGTTCTTGTGGGCAAACAAGCAAAATTGAAGTAGCCTATATTTTTTAGGGTCAATGGGACTCCCCCTGATCAACAACACCAGGAGAGGGAGCTAATTCTGACATTATTTTTTTTAGGTGCTAGACTATGGTGAGTGGAAGGAGCATTGTTCTCTAGTTATAAACCTTTTTATATTGCATATGTATATGTTTTAAGAATTTTATATAGTAGTACATTCCCATATGACATTTTCAAGAGGCCTTTAGTGTTAGTTTTCTCTCTCTTTCTCTCTCTCTTTCTCTCTCTTTCTCTCTCTCTCTCTCTCTCTCCATGTTCCTTCCCCCCACCCCATTCCTCCCAACCTGCTTTAACCCTTCTTATTGGATTTTATCTCCCTTTTCCCTTTATATCAATACATTGTCTCCCATCCAATGAAGTACCACCATGATCTCTATCAATTGTCTAATTGAACACACAAATGTAAAGGTTCAAATCTATCATCCATTTATGTGAAAGAATTTTTGACTTTTGTATTTCTGGGTCTGGGTTACATCACTCAGGATGATCGTTTTCAGTTCCATCCATTTACCTGAGAATTACATAATTTCATTTTTATTTTATTAAAATTTTTGCAAAGTTCATACAACATATCTTGATTATATTTAGATACTTTTTCATTTCACCGTACACTCTTACTCTCTTTACTACTCTCACCCAATTAATATATACTATATAATATAATAATATAACATATATTACACACACACACACACACACACACACA
Organism: Rhizomys pruinosus; assembly: GCA_009823505.1. Classification (NCBI taxonomy): domain Eukaryota; kingdom Metazoa; phylum Chordata; class Mammalia; order Rodentia; family Spalacidae; genus Rhizomys; species Rhizomys pruinosus. The sequence continues at coordinate 823,594 of VZQC01009251.1, forward strand.
CAATCTACAGGGTCAAATTTGTGTCCCTGAATGCTCTTTAGTGGGTTCATCTACTGTAGTCTGACCAGTCCAACAACAGTCTCACCCTTAACAGAGACTGACTCTCCCTCTCCCAGTACCCACAATTTGCCAGTAGTTTCTCAGGCAAGGTTGGGGTTTCTTACACACTTTGCCATTTCTATGCTGGGATTTTTGTCTGGTTTGAGTTTACATGGGACCTACATATGCTGTCACCAATCCTGTGAGTTCATAGAGTAATTGACCAGCTTGTCTTAGTATGTTTATTGTTGGTATATAGCAAGACTGCTGAATTTGGCATGTTAATTTTATATCGGGCTAACTTTGATGAATGTACTTATCAGCTCTAGTTTTCTGAAAGAATATTTAGGGTCTTTTATATATACCATATCATCTGCAAATTAGGATACTTGGAATTTTCCTTTATGATATGTATTTCCTTTATCTCTTTCATTTGTCTTATTTTCTGTTCAATTTTCTCCATTTCCTTTTTCTTTCTTTCCTCTAAGATGTTTGTTTGATAGAGGGTTGGGGCATGTGGGAGACTGGATTTCATTTTAAGAGTTGTACAAATGCTAAATATATATATATATATATATATATATATATATATATATATATTCTTTATCANGGAGCGAACAACAAAAACAAAAGTGGAAGGAATGGAGGAGGTAGGAAAAAAGAAGAAACAAACAAGTAAATAATAAATACACACGGTAATGCTACTCTCTCAGATTAATTCTCCTCTGAAGTGGGAAAACACTGTATTTAAAGACATGAAGCACATATAACACAGCAAATGATTAGCGAGCCAAATTTTAGCCATTGTTTCCATGGCAACCTCGCTCTGAGAAGAGGGAGGAAACAAAGAGACTCTCTAACAGATTTGCTGGGGCACAAACGTCGTCACTCACACTCCTTTGGGTAACTCTCAGGGTTACGAGGAAAGGAGTTAGCTCAAACAAGTGACAGTTGAAGCCTGAAGTATCTATTCACTATCTTTTCTGGAAAACTAATAGTTTTTGATTGTTTAATAATCTGGCCTCATTTTCAAGCACAACTGTCCTTAGAAGCCTGTCAGATTAGTGTAAGAATTCAGTCTGAGCATGCTCATTAGGGGAGTTTTTTTTTTTTTTGTGTTTTTTTTTTTTTTTTAAGCTAGAAAGTAGGGTGTAAGGACAGAAGAGAGTTTGGGCGAAACAGGCTGGTTCTGTCATGGGATCTGTAGGTGCAGAGCAGCCTTGACATGGCAGCATGCTAGAAGGTGGGGTCGGAGGGGATAACGATGCAGGTCAGTGTTCTGATTATACAGCTGTGAAGAAGACCTTGCTCAAATAGTATCTATTCAGAGACAGCATTTCCCTCATATTAAAGAAGCAACCTCTTGGGCCAAAGAGTGGGCTCTCAGATAGCAAAGGTTCTTGTTGCCCGTCTGATGATCTAGGGTTGAATCCCAAAACCCACATGGTAGGAAAGAGCCTACTTCTGAAAGCTGTCGTCTGATCTCCGCATGCCATGGAACATGTATCCCCACCCCACATCCAGAGTTCAGTGCCAGACAAGCACGGAACCACTGAATTATGTAAAATCTCTAAATTTAGTATTTCTGGTCTTTTCTGATAGAATTTTTCATCATCAGATGTGACAGTCCCCAGCAAATTTTCTCTGTTTCACAGTGGTTTGTTTAAAAGTAAACAACAGGCGCTTTATTTTTTTTTAGCATCTTAGACTTCTAGGCATGTTTTCATTGGAAAACGCCAATGAATTTTGAGGAATAAAAAAAAAATAAAAAGTATAAAATCCCCTTCAGTTAAGAATTTTCCATGAGTTCTAAACACATATCAACATGTCATAATATACTTCAAGCAGATCAAAAGAAAAAGGAAGCAAGATAATGGTTGAGTACTGTGGTCTATAAAGTACAAAGACTCTCCACCATTATAAAGCTTATATCTTTTAGGGGAAGAGAGGTTTGTGTCAGTTCTGATTTGGAAGTTACTATTCATGATGGTGGAGAAGGCAAGACTTCTGGGGAGACAGGAGTTCCCAGCTGCTTACCTGCATCTTCGTGGGTCAGGAAGAGAGAGCAAAGGCTTTGTTCTGTACAGAAAAAAGTTCTTTGAAAAGTTGCGCTAAATGAACAAAGAGAGCAACAATCTCAATTTTACTCAGTATAAAAGACTGATGAATAAAACAGTCTCTTGTGGTTATGTGCTTGAGTCACAAAGAATTGTTTCTAGAGATATTCAGGAAATTACTTTCCAAACTAGATGCTGCAAAATATCCAAATTTGCTTGAAAAAATCACTTATTAAAAAAAAATATAAAAAAGCAAGCCATTCGGGAGCCAGGTGTGGTGGCACATGCGGTTAATCCCAGTATTGGGGGAGGCAGATGAGCAGGCTGGGGAGAGGGCTCAAGGCCAATACATACGCTTGACAAAGCAAGAGGACTACTGAGTTTCCATCCATGGAACCCACACAAAGGTTAGAAGAAAAAACGACCTCAACTGAGTTCCCACAAAGTGTCTTCTTTTTTGGGCTGGTAGAGAACGTCTAGCGGTTAAGAGCGGCCGACCGCTCTTACAGAGGAGACCCCGGGTTGTCCCCAGCACCCACATGGCGGCCGAGCAGCCGTCCCGAGACCTCCAATTCCCAGGAGGAACTCAGGGGCGTTCCCCAGGGGATCCGAGACCCTCTTCTGACCCCGCCGGCATTGCATGACACGGGTGGCACAGGACCTGCATGCAGGCGAACAGTACTGTCATACAATACAGAAAAAAAAAAAAAAAAGTTGTCTTCCTGACCTTCATGCATGCCCATGGCAACCCCTCCCCACTCAAGCATGTATTATGGTGTTGCTACTAGTAATAATCATACGAAATAAAATAATTTAAATGTGGCCACAATAGAGAGGAAGGATCACTGATGTTGACACTCGGCCTCTACATGCACACACACCCACAGGCACGTGCATGTACACCTGTACACACATGTGCAGACATACACATACCTAAGCTGTGAGTTTCTACAAGAAAATCTACTTTGGTCAAGGGCCTTTCAGAATAAAAGTGCAAATTCATGTGGATTTATTTGACTTGGTATAATGTGAAAACTGTAAAAGATCCTCAGCTGAAATGTGTCTTCCCTAGAATCTCTCTGCCCAGAAGTATGAGATTCTGTTTGCAAATATGTGTACACATTAGTAATGTAAAGGTACGGAACCAAATAGAATCCCAAGGCTGTGTTACATTAAGGTGATTGATGGGGGGGCTAATTAATGTCTCCCTTTATCACTTTGATACACATTTATCTTTTCTTTTAATATTTAATTTATTTATTTATTTATTTATTATTATTATTTCTATGTAGTTTTATTATTTATAATGAATGTACTGTCTGCATGTAGGTCTGTGTCGATTGTCCGTGCACGCATGACCGTGTCGGCACAGAGCGTCCAGAGAGGTCAGAATTCCCCTGGAACTGGAGTTTCTACTGGAATTGGAGTTACAGAACAGTTCGCAGCCGCCCATTGGATGTGCCTGGGGATCGAACCGGGGTCCTCTGTAGAGTGATCGGGCTCTTAAACCGCTAGTCCATCTCTCCACCCCCACCCTGTATCTTTTCATTGTGTGGAACTTGATTAAAAAGCAATGTATGCCAGGCGTAGTGGTGCTCACCTTTAATCCTAGCACTTGGGGAGGCAGAGACCGGTGGATACTTTTGTGAGTCAAGGCCAGCCTGATTTACACGAGTGAATTCCAGGATAGCGTGAGGGCTACAGGGAGACCCTGTCTTTCAAAACAACAAAAAAACAAACAAACAAACAAAAAGCAATGTATACAACTTCACATGTGAAAGAGAATGAGACTAAGACATTTCCATGAAAGTATGCAGAGAATATATCTGAATACTGTATATGTTTTGAACTCTTTTAATATGGATAATTTTATACATATATGTAAGTATAGTGTATATCTACAGATATAGTGTATATCTACAGATACCAATGTAGTTTTTATAAGTTTGGAGTTATTAAATATTGTTCAAATATTATAATAGAATTAAGACTAAGAAACCTTAAATATCATATCACACTATTAGAAAAACATTAACATGAAGAAACAATAATGCTTTTTAAATATTATTTATTTATTTATTTTACTTGTATGACATTGTGCCGGCTGCATGTAGGTTTGTGCACTGTGTAGTGCAATGCTGCAGGTCAGCAAGAGGGGTGTTTGGATTCCCACTGCGAAATGGGTTAAAGACGGTTCTCAGTCCACCATGTGGTGGCTGGGGATCGAACCCGCGGTCCTCTGCAAAGCAGTTTGTGCTCTTCAACTGTAGGCCATCTCCCCAGCCCAATTTTTTTAATCTTTTTTAAGAATTTTTAATTTTCTTATTGAACCATTTATTTTTAATTAAAAATTTTTTTTATTTAGTTTTTTTTATGTGTGTTATTTGATGTGTATGTGCTGTGCATAATCTGTAGCACTTCCTTGTCTGCAATGCCTGTGGAGTACGAAGAAGGCATTGGATTCCCCTGGAAACTGGAGTTTTCCTGGAATTGGCAGTTACAGAAGTTCTACTGCCACTGTGGTGTGCTGGGGATAGACCAGGTCTCTGCAAGAGCAGTGGTTGCTTTTAAACCGCTAGGCTATCTCTTCAGCCCCCCCAGCCCAATTTTTTTTTTTTAATGTGTATGAATGAATTACTGTTCGCATGCCGGTTTGTGCACCCATGTGTGTGCAATGCTGAGGAGGTCGAAGAGGCGTCGGATTCCCCTGGAAACGGAGCTAAAGCATGGTTTCAGCCACATATGGGTACTGGGGATGAACCTGTGTCCTTGCAAGAGCAATCCGCGCTCTTAACTGCTAGGCCTCTTCCAGTCCCATAATGCCTTTTTTAAAACAAACATGTTGCTGTTTTTATGAAGATAAGAAGAAAAAATATTATTTAAAACTGTATATATTTCAAACAAGAAGGATTCTAAGAAACAGACATGCAAAAATAAAAAAAAGTGTTTGTTTCTCAGTAAATCTTGTCTATTTTCACTTGGACAGCTTAGTTTTTCTAATGAAATCTATCTTCGGGCTGGGGGAGAGATAGATCGTCCTAGCATTTAAGAGCACGGACTGCTTCGTGCAGTGGACCCGGTTCGATCCCCAGCACCCACATGTGGTCCTGAAACAAAACCGTCTGAATCAATTCCAGGAGAACTTTCCATGTCAGGGGAATCGACACCCTTTTCTGACCTCTGCAGCATTGCACGAAATGGGTGCACAGACCTACATGCAGACAGTACATTCATATAAATAAATAAATAAATAAATAAATAAATAAATAAATAAATAAAATTTAAAAAATTTACAAAAAAAAAAAAAGAAAATCTACTCTTCTAATGCATTGTCTTTGTAGCCCTACATGTTTCTTGTTGTTGGTGGTAAGTTTTTGTTGTTTTGAGACAAGATCTTGCTTTGTAGCTCAAGTTGACCTGACCCTTGCTATGCTCCTGCCTCTGTCTCTCAAAATCTGGGGTTTTACATTACAATACCAGACCCCCTATGAGTTACTTTTTCAGAAATATTTATATTTAGTGAACAATTCATCTGAAGTATTTTACAATTTCCTGATACAGTGTTTTGGCAACATGTTTGTTTGTTTTTTTTTTTTTTCCCAGTAAAATACAAAAAAATACAAACTGGGGACTCTTTGAGCATCAATCACTCTGTTCTAATTCACTGCTTAAAATACTTTTGTTGATTTAAAACTGTTCCTTCTTCATCTTGCTATTCATTTATTATTTATCAGCTCGTTAATAATACATAGTGATGAATTACAGATATCAAAGTTAACACTCTTATGGCTATAGTTAACTAAACAAATAAAAACCAAGGCTTAAGGAATAAATTTCAATGAAAAAAGAGACAAGGAAAATACCACTCTTAGAGACAGTTTATTTATTTTTAGATCACAATGAAGCTAAATAATCTGAGTCAGTAAAACTTTCATTACATCTTGTAAGCCTCCTATTTTTCCTCTGTTAGGTCCTTTTGTTGGTTTCTAAATAAAATGAAAGCACCAAAGGTCTGCAAAAGCTATCCTAATATTTTATTCTGTAATTATCTTTGTGAGGTTGAGTCACAGATAGAGCTAAACTTAAATGGTAATGTCTTGCTACATTTTTATCAACTTTTTAAGGGTGTAGAGCACTTAAAAAAATCTAACTATCTTGAATGAAATAAGGATAAATGGAGCAACAATTACACAAGGTCACAAATAGTTTGTGGAACTACTCAAGATAGTTGGGTTAGGTGGCTAAGAGTTGAGACACTACACAGTAAAGAAGGGGGGGAAAAATGTGTGGAATTGGGAGAAAGGTTGGGTTTTTAAATGAGGAGCCAACCCTGGGTTTGCTTCTTGGTTAATCTTTCTGAAGCTCAAATCCATTAATTGAAAAAGAGATCTTGTTATCTATGCCTATAAGTCACTGCTCTGTCCTGTCATAATGACTACCAAATGATGGGAATTTTAAAACTGTGGCTTAAGTACCAATAAACCAAAAACACTGACACAACTGATGTGGAAACTACAGAAAATTATCTTAGTTTGAAATCTATGTAAGAAAAAAAAAGTGAAAAAAAAGAGAAATCTATGTATCTGTTTCTCAAAGAAGAAACAACTGTAGGGTTGGGGGTACCTCAGTGGTGGAATGTATGCTTAGCATGCAAAGTTTTAGGTTCCATCTGCAGCACCAAGAGAAGGGTTAACTAGTCACACTCTGCATAGAGTGGCTTTTCCATCAGTAATGCTTCCAGATACTATGGTGTTCTCATAAGATTATAATGGAGTTGAAAGCTTCCTATCACCTGCGACATTATAGTTGTGTCATAACACAATGTACTAAATTTTTACAGAGTTACAGGTGTAGACAAACCTACAGTGCTTGCTAGTTATATAAAAGTTAAATGGAGAAGACATGATGGAGGACTAGACAGGGAGGGGGAGAAAAGAGAGATTAATAATGCCTAGCTAGTGTAAAAAACCTGAGAGAATCATATTAGTCTAACAATCTAATGACAAATTACACATACAATATCTCTGAAGGCTATATAACAAGAAACAGTGCCAAAGAGGGGAAGCCTTCCTTTGAATTGTTGACTAGGGTGTTGAAGAGACCCTCAAAATTACACAGACTACTGTTACAGCCCTTGATTGCCTCCCAGAACCTGAAGGTAAGACCCTACTGCTGAAGACAGGACATACATACTTCAGAGTCTGGACTTGGAAAAATGGAGCTGGAACTGAGCTGGAAGCCACCTCCCTTGAAGGCTAGCTCTCATATCTTTGGAGAGCAGTGTGCAAGCCACTAAGGGAGAACAGCAAGTGATAGTCCAACACCTGCTTTGGGACTATATATCCATATCAGTGTCCAGCACAGCATAACACATTGTTGCAGTAGTGGAACTTTTTTTTTTAATGTGTATGAGTGTACTGTCTGCATGTAGGTTGGTGCACCTGTGTAGTGCAATGCCTTGGAGGTCAGAAGAGGGAATCGGATTCCCCTGGAACTAGAGTTAAAGATGGTTCTTAGCTGCCATGTGGGTACTGGGAATCGAACCTTGCAGAGGTACTGGGTCCTCTGCAAGAGCATTTGGTGCTCTTAACCACTGAGCCATCTCTCCAGCCCCAGTAGTGGAACTTTTATCTTGGAAGCAATGGCTAAATAATTGGACTTAGAGCCCACTCAATGGGAGGAAGCTCATGTGTGGTACTGTAAACATAGACAGAAACACATGATTGGAGAGGTCATAATAGATCTTAGAGAAATTCCTAAAGCTGTCACATCCCTAGGCTAAGGTAACTTCTTACAAGTGCAAAATAGATATCCTTATATTTACAGACAAATATGTCAGACACCACTCATCAGTGAAGCTTCTTTTGCACTAGATGAAGACCATTGCAGAACCCCACAACTGGTCACAGATAGACATTGTCTGTGAATTGCCCAAGCCTAAGTGGCACATCTGCAATGCAACCTCTACACCTAGGGCTCACACAGCATAGAACAAGGGGCCAGAGGACACTAATGAATCTCTTAACTCTCATTAAGGGAGCTCCCTCATGCAATAATGGGCCAGGAACTCAAAAGGTCATAAATGGCCAAACCATGGAGATTAGGAGTCTACAGAGTGTGGGTCCATGGACAGGTCACCTATATTCAGTGTATAAAATACACAAAAATTCAATTACAAAATTTATGCAAAAGTGTAGAGCACAAATTTCATGATAATATATGCTGTGTTTCTGGTTTAGGTGTTCAATATACCTGACACAATAAACCAATACCTGACACAACAACTTAAAAAGAGGAAAGGTTGGCAGATGGCAGAACAGTAGAGCAATCTCCCCACTTGGTCCAATGTGCATAGTTAACAGTGAACTCCCAATGGGGCTCTTTGTCTTTGCTGCTAAACATGAAGAACTAAGGTGCAGCTGAGCTCTGAGTGCTGTTTACAAGTTGTTCTGGGCAGTTATCTACTACGATCAGGAGAGCCTGAATCAGGAGCAGTAGGGTTAGAACTGGGAAGAAAAGGGCTGAGTATGTGGCTCAGTGGTAGAACACTTGCCTAGCGTATACTAGCCCCCCGGGTTCTATCTTTTTACTGGGGTTGGGGGGAGGTACTGGGAACAAATAGGAAAAACTGTGATTATTCTGGACAATTGAAGAAGTCAGTGCTATACTTTGAACCCAGACTGTCCCTTGGAAGCCCACAAGCAGTTAAAGGCTTGCTTCCCAGTGTGGAACTATTTGAGGGAAAGGGAGTGATGGAAACCTGATGAGGTAGAAAGGGCCTAAAAAGAGGTGTTGGCTGGGCATGGTGGCGCACGCCTTTAATCCTAGCACTTGGGAGGCAGAGGCAGGTGGATCTCGTGAGTTCAAGGCCAGCCTGGTCTACATAGTCAGTTCCAGGCCAGCTGGGCCTACAGGGAGACCCTGTCTCAAAAAGGACCAAAAAAAAAAAAAGAGGTGTTACCTCGGTGGGGTTACCCTAGGAGACTGTGGGATGCCGGCTTTCCTACTTCCTTTATTTCCTGGTTACCATGATATGAACAGCTTGTGTTGCTTTGGTGCCGACCGACTGAGCATGGACTGAGACCTCCATAACCAGGAGCCAAGGTCAACCTTCCTCTTTTTTTAATTTTTTATTATTATTTTTTTTGAGACAGGGTCTCCCTAGAGCACTAGCTGGCCTGGAACTCACTCTGCAGACCAGGCTGGCCTTGAACTCACAGAGATCCATCTGCCTCTGCCTCCCAAGTGCATGCACCACCATTCCCAACCTTCCTTCCTTTCTCTCTCTCTCTCTCTCTCTTTCTTTCTTTCTTTCTTTCTTTCTTTCTTTCTTTCTTTCTTTCTTTCTTTCTTTCTTTCTTTCTTTCTTTCTTTCGGTAGGGGAGGGGGCATATGCTCCATACCCCAGCCTGGCCTTGACCTTCCGGCATGAGCTGCCCAAGTGCCAAGATTACAGATATATATCACCATGCTCCATTTTCTTATCTGACCTGGGTGATAAACCTGGAAATCTCTCCTGGTCCCTCTTCTGAAAAATATAAAAATTACAGATTTCTACTGGAAATTTTCCTGCCTCCTTCTTTTAGTAGCTAGTATCCTGGGTGCCACAGTCAGGCCTGTGGGAGTCTGGACACCCCACCTAGGAAGGATTCACCGTGACATGCCCTGGGCACTTGGAATGAGCCCTCCTGCCTCACCTTAGATTTGCAAGGGCCTTGCTGGGACTGAGATCACTCTCATACGAGGCCTCCATGCCTTCCCTGACTGCAGAGAGCCTCTGAAGTCAGTTCCTAGACCCAAGGACAATCCCTTAAGCATCTATGATTTTCCATGTAGTGAGACCCTGTCAGTCCAGCTCCTACTCATCAGCCGGTACTCCAGGCCTATCATCAAACCCCGGACAGTCTCCCTTTCCTGCTTGGACATTATCTCCCCATCAATACCACTCAGATGGCTTCACAGAACTCATCTCCATTTTAAAACCAACTCCTGGGGCTGGAGAGATACCCTAACAGTTAAGAGCACCAACTGCTCTTGCAGAGGACCCAGGTTCAATCCCCAGCACCCACATGGCGGCTAAGAACCGTCTGTAATTCCAATTCCAGGAGAACTCCAGTTCCAGGGGAATCCAACACCCTCTTCTGACCGTGTTGGCATTGCACGACATGGGTGCACAAACCTACATGCAGACAGTACATTTGTACACATACAAAAATAAATAAAATTAAAAAAATAAATAGAACCAACTCCTAATGATGTCTGCAGTGTATGAAAAATGTGAACTCCACATTTTATCACTCCTAGATTCATGTTCATAGTTTAGGCTAAGGAACCTCAGCAAATTCACTTTCTGACATGTGTGACAAAGAATTGGCTTCGACCCAAAGCCTTTTATAGAATTCTACTGATTTTAGAACATAAACACACTGGGTCTGCCTCGAGGTTCGTATTCTGTAAAGTAGCTCTTGGACTGATATTTGCACTTAAGTGTTTTTTTAAACTCTATATCTTTGTTGTAAGGATTAAGCTAAAATTAAAGGGAAAAGGCAAAGAGAAGGTATTATTAGCCATTTGTGGATCAGTATTTTACTTTAGGCAAGACTATAAAGATAATGGGTAAGAAAATGCTTTGTAAAATATTATTCAAGTTATCATTTTAGTTATTCATATATTACTACATTTCTGTATAAGTGTGCCAGTTAAAATAGGAAGGCATATTGTTCTCTACACTATAATTATGCTTTAACTAGAAATCAGCTGCTCTTAGCCACGCTTCCATTATTTCTTCCATAGCTATTTATTTTCTTTATTCTGGAATAGCTGTACATTTCTAAGATGATAGCCAATTCAACCACATGCCAAAAAAGGCCTGAACTCTGACCAGTTTCTTTGCCTTTATACAGAGCTGTCCTTAAACATTTTCAGACAGATAAAGCCATGCATAACTAAGATATAAAGTAAATATTTTCCTGATTATACATATGGCATACACGTTAAAAGAAGATGACACCTTCCCTTCTTTTAGTTGGTTTAGCAATGTAATACATAATGATCAGGGACAAATCAAAGCAGCAACAAAGAAAACCTGTATTTTTTGCTCGTACTTGGATTGTGATTGGACAGCACGGCTCGTGTTGTTTTTTCTGACATGTTTTGCCCTAATTGCTTCTGCCTTACAATTACATCATTTGAAAAATAATACTTAAGGAGACAGCTCAGTCAGTAAGTGCCTGCCTTACAAACAAGAACTGAGTTTGATCCCCAGAACCCCTGTGAGAAAAGCTGGCTATGTCAGCCTGCTGCTTATAATACCAGAGTGACTGGGAGGCATCAGTAGGAGGATCCTTGGGCTTCCCTGGCCAGAGACAAAATCTGGGTTGCAAATCAAGAGAGCACCACTTGGGGCTGGAGAGATGGCTCAGTGGTTATGAGTACTGGCTGCTCTTGCAGAGGACCCTAGTTCAATTCCCAGTAACCATATGGTGGCTAAGAATAGTCTTTAAGCCGGGCGTGGTGGCGCACACCTTTAATTCTAGCAGAGGCAGGCGGATCTCTGTGAGTTCCAGGCCAGCCTGGTCTACAGAGTGAGTTCCAGGCCAGCTGGGGCTATAGGGAGACCACTCAAATCAAGGTATCCTGACAAGGGAAACTTTAGTTCTGCACAGAAAGGTGCCTAGGCACCAAAATCTGGAGAGCAAACACACCAAGCAAAAAACTTGATAGGTTTTTATACTAAACACAAGACTGCTGTCTTTTCTCTACTGGCTGGGATCCAATCTCACAATCTTTTGAGGTTGGCTAGTTTTAAAAGAATCCTCACTAAGAAAATGAAGGAAAGGGGGCAGGAGTCGACTGCTCCAGGCTATCAGGCTCTGGGAATGCCACAGGGAATTGTGTAAACAGAAGTTCTGCAAGGTGAGGAGATTACAAAATAGCATTACAAAGGTTACATCCCTGTGATCACTCTTTCTTTTGAAAGAAAAGATTTGAAATCCTTGTAATTATGTCCTTTAATTCCCTCCTCTTCATTATACCACTGAACACTTTTCTTTGAATTTTAGCAACATTTCTTGGCTTTCTTTGTCTATTGTCTCTAATAAGCAGGTTGTTATGATAAATAACTGGGGACTGCTTAGTCAAAGCTGTTTCTAGGAGTCTCTGGACTAAGCCTTGAAAATGGGGTTATACAACATTTTACTATAATCATGATTCCAACTATTATAATCAAGGACATTAAAGTCATTATTTCTTTCCATTTGCCAAACCATCATTCCATTAGTTAGTAAAGGGATCACCTCCTCCTGAATTTCCTAGTAGTTCATTATCAAGAACATTAAGATCTTGGAGAGCTGCATAATAGTCCCATCCAGACCCGTGTTACTAGAGATGAAGGTGCAACGTTGTCCTCCCAACTTTGCGCAGACTCTACCTTCTTCAGTCAGCCAAAATCACGTCTAATGTTAACTTGTTCTCCCAAATCATTTTTGCTGATGGGACTAAGTTCCTTTGATGGCATCCTGGGTATAATTAACAAACCTTTGTTGATTGTAATACATACAATTGATCTAATCTATATTTTTATTAAGAGTTGGCCACTAAAAAAAGGCCAACTTAAAACTAGCTGTTATTTGGTTTAGGGCTTAAAACTCATTTGGGTCACCCTCCCCCACAACCAGGGTACCCCTATGACGTCCATGCAAATGTGGGGATCAAATGAGCCTCCCAGAAAAAACAGGAGGCAAGGGCCTTGATATGTCTAAATGCCACTGTGAAAGGATTAGCCAATTAAAGTATAAATCCCTCTATAATTCATCAGTAAGACTTCACATAGGAGGGGCTAATGAGATGACTCAGTGGCTAAGAGTTTGCTACTCTTGTAGAGGATCTGGGTTCACGTGGATTCAGTTCCTAGTTCCCACATGGTGGCTCACAACTATTTGTAACACCAGTTTCCTGGGATCCATCACCCTCTTCTGGCCTCTGTGGGCCCTGCATGCACATGGTGTGCATATACATACATGTAGGCAAACACTCGATACATCAAACAAATCTTTAAAAAAGACTTCACGATGGCACGTGCCTTTAATCCCAGTGCTCAGGAGGCAGAGGCAGGCAGATCTCTATGAGTTCAAGGCCAGCCTCTGCTCTACATTGTGAGTTCCAGGCCAGCTGGGGCTACAGAGAGACCCTGTCTCAAAAAGACCAAAAAAAAAAAAAAAAAAAAAAACCAAAAAACCCACCAAAAACTCTTCTAATAGGAGTCCTCCCAACTACCAATGCTCATGTGACCACCAGGGCTGTTAGTCATCGCTCCGAAAGACCAGCTTTCACTGCACCCAGGTTCGTTACCCACTGGAGCTAATTGCTTCCCCTGCCTGGGGAGTCGTGGGGTGCAATTACGCCTGGAAGATGAAGGCTCTATGACTCTGGGAGGCAGTTGATGCCACATGCCTTTAATTGGGGAAACAGCAGTGATAAGTTCTGGCAGGACTCATTGCCCCAGACCTCTTAGTCTTCAAAGAAGGAATTCATGCAGGGCATGTGGTTCTAGTCAGAGGACCATCCCAGTGGGAAGGGAATTATTTGAGTCTGTGGTCAGCATGTCACAGATGGTAACTATCACTTTTGTTTAATGATCAAACAGACTATTGAATCCATTCCAACCAGGCATGGACATCTGCATATCATGTCTCAATAGAAAAGGTCTGTCACCAATCCTTCATTTCTATAATAGTTACCTTAGCCGGCCATTCTCTGGAGGATAATGCTGGGTTGTAAAAGGGACAAAAGAGATAGTGGTGGTGCTGGAAGCAGGAGCAGTGTCATTAGCAAAGTAGCTCAATCTCCTGGGCAAAGGCTCATGATCACCATGGAATAATTCTAATCCAAATATACCCAGAGATTTGGTATCCTGCACCTAAGCCATAGGTCCTGAAGATGGATGATTTTTCCTTCCTTGTCTTAGGGTCATCAATTTTTACGGGAGAGGAAATAGCAATTAAGTGGCTGTCAATTGGGAGGTGGGATGCCTCAAGTAAGTTGGAACTTATTTTTAAAGTCCTAGTTTTTCTGAGTACTCAGATATCCATCTCCCGGTTGCTGGCATGGCTTGGCTTGGCTTCCCCAATTCAACCAAAAGGACATAGAAATATCCTGCCAAGGGGAAATGTCATTCGGCTTGCTTAGTCTATGCTCTATGGCAGGATGAGAATGGGACACATATGTGTACTGTAGTATTGGAGCTGTCTCTGATGGTGTAAGTCTTGGTTACCACATGGGAGAATGAAGCAGGCATCAAATTTGATAGTTAAGGGTGAATTCATTTTAGTCACATTAATAGTAAAAACAGCATCAATAGTCTAGGTGAGGAGTAATAATCCTATCAAAGCCTGGTTAAAGTAAACCAGACCTTTTTTTTGCATTTTGGAGTAATTTGGGTGGGACTAGCCTAAAGTGACAAGGGAAGAATAGAAACACAACAATTGCAAATATGACAGTAACTATCAAACCAGAGTATAAGACCTGAGTCTGGAACAGTACCCAGAGGAAAGCTCAGGATATCTGTTCAGGGAATAGTTGTCTGTCTTTTCTGAACCAGTTTTAAAGGCTGGTTGACTTACTTGCTGTGTTTTCCAATGGAGTTCAGTCAGCCTCTGTGGTGCAGAATCCTTTATCTGCAAGTGTCCTCTTGACTCAAGTGTAGTGTGTCCAGCCCTTCTTAGCAGTGTACACAACTGTCTCCATGGGATGCAGAATCTGGTAGGGTCCCTGCCAGGTGGGCTTGAGATTCTCTTCTTTCCAGGATTGGATTAAGATGTAATCACCAAGCTGATGTTGGTTTACAGGAAACTCAAGCAGTGATATTTGGCTAGTAGTTGTTATACCTAATGGAGAACATAGTGGAAGATGATTTGAGTATATAAGGAACTGCTCCTTGGTTTCAAAGGACTGGTCACCTTCAGCAGAACTCAGATAGGGCAAACCATAGAGCAGTTTGTATGTATGGTGAGCAGTCCTAATTCTCAGAAGGGCTGTTGGGAGGCATTTGTTCCAGGGTAGTTTCATTTCAAGTATCAGTTTGGCCAAATGCCTCTCCAGGGTTTGAGTCATTCTTTCTACTATAGCAGAAGATAGAGGAGGCCAGCGGGGGGTGATGCTCTCAATTTATTTCAAGGACACCAGATGCAATGAAATGGCTCCAATTATCCGAGCTGATGTTTTCAACTATTCCAAATCTAGACATTATATTTTCCAAAAGTACTTTAACTACATTAGTGTCATTAGTTCCTGGTAAGGCCACTATTGCCAGTAAAATATCTTCAGCAGCCCATCTTTGGCATCTCCATGTGGCCACTTGCACATTTTGAAATGGTCCTAACCTTGGATTCCTCCCTCCAGAAGCTTGCCACCTCAAGGCTTGTTTACTTATTTTAGACCAAGCAAGACCCCCTTAGACAACCTCTTTGACTAGAGAATAAATGCCTATTCAACCCTAAGGACTATATCACACATGGTTTGGGGGTCCTAGTGACTGCCCTGATGTAGATGGTGTCATAACACTTTCTGTCAGTGAGGACCATCTTGCTCCTTCCTCTTGGAGGCCCCTGCCTTTGTCAATTGTTTTTCTTCCTTGGGGGGAAATAATGGGAGATTTAGGATAGAGGAATAGCAGATATGAGACACAAAAGATGGGCTTCTTCTATGCAGCCCTTTGGTGACTTCCTCTGGTAAATTGTCACCCTTAGCTTCAGTGATGTCTCTGTTGATGGGCAGGGACATGTATTACTGCAGTCTCCTCAGGCAGCATTAAATTGTCTAGAATCTGAGTGACAAGTTCCTTGCCCTTTATTGTTAATTAGACTCCATTTAGCTTAGATCTCCCTGAACATTTGTACTATAACAAATGCATATTTTGAATCATTCTATATAGTTCCTTCTTGACTATTGAGATATTTTAGAGCCTGATTTAATGCAAAAAGTTTACATGTATAGGCTGAACACTTAGTTATTTAGTCTCCCTAATTCTATAGTGCTAAGGCACTCTTATCCACTATAGGGCACTCTTTGTCTTTGATTTTCAATCATCCTAGGAGATCCATCTATAAAGAGCCCAAGTTGGATTGATTTTAAATTGAGTTTCTCTTAGGTTGGGTGGAACCTTAGTTTGATATTCTATGACGTCCAAACAATGATGTTCAATTTCTTATGTACTTTATGAAAACTTCAGCTAGATCCAGGGACTTGTCAGTAGTCAGAGTCAAGTGTCAAGTCATTCTGTTCTAAAAGATGGCCTCACGTTTTAGGACCCAAGATCCTGTGAGCCATCTTTCCCACTCTCTGATGTAGGATGTTCATACCCGATGGGGAGTTCTAACTATTAGTCTACCCTCAAAGGTTATTTTTCCACTTTCTTCACTTTTCAGTAGCTGAGTATGGTGCTGCCTGTCTTTAATCCCAGCACTTGGGAGGCAGAGGTACGTGGACCTCGGTGAGTTCCACACCAGCCAGTGATACATAGTGAGATCCTGTCTGGAGAGATCAAGACTTCAAGTGCTTGTCCCTTTATTGACAGTGGAAAACAAATGAAATGACTTTTCTTTTTTTGGTCCTTTTGAGACAGGGTCTCCCTTTTAGTTCCAGCTGGCCTGGAACTCTGTGGACCAGGCTGGCCTTGAACTCACAGAGCTCCACCTGCCTCTGCCTCCTGAGTGCTGGGATTAAAGGCGTGCGTAGGGCTAACACCATAACTGGGGTTATGGATGGTTGATAGCCACCATGTGGATGCTGGGAATTGAACCCAGGTCCTCTGGGAGAATAGCAAGTGTTCTTAACCACTGAGCCATCTCTCCAGCCCCTTAGTTACATTTTCTTTTTTTTTAAAATTTATTTCTGTATGTGTATGAATGTATTGCCTGCATGCAAGTTTGTGCACCCATGTCGTGCAATGCCGCGGAGGTCAGAAGAGGGTGTCAGATTCCCCTGGAACTGGAGTTCTCCTGGAATTGGAGTTTCAGACGGTTCTCGGCCGCCATGTGGGGCTGGGGATCGAACCCAGGTCCTCTGTAAGAGCGGTCGGCGCTCTTAACCACTAGGCCATCTCTCCAGCCCTAGTTACATTTTCTTTAGAGCTATCTTTATCCAAATTGATTCCCATCCTGAGCTTCATGACAGTAGGTTTATCATTCTAATGGACTTTTCTCATGCTCTGATAGCTGATCGAAATCTCAGTCCCTTTTAAAGTTTCTTGCACCCCAATTTTTCACACTTTGTACCTCTCCAACTGATTCCCTTGTGGGGCGGTGTCCTGTGTTTGGTGTTTCTTAGCAATAGGCAGGTTGGTACAAAGCGCTGACTGGCAGAGGACAGCTGGAAGGCCATGTGAAATCACTAAGGAACCGACGTCATCTATCATGTATGGAACTGCAGATCAGGACTCCACCCTTGCTTTGTATCAGAGATAGGTCTCATTCACTCTCCTCTATCCTTCAGGATGACTTGACCACCAGGGAGTGCTTTATAGTCCCCACGGTGTTTCTTACCTTGATCTGAGAACAAAGTTGCCTGGTCCTGTGGTGGTTTCTTCACCAGTCTGGGGTGGCGCCTAAGGCTGGATGCCTGAGGCCACGGCAAAAATGCCACAGGACAAATCTCTCCCAGAAGGGGGTCTAGACAACTCCTCGGGTGGGCTAGAATCTTGGGATGAGCTCTCGTGTTCTTAAAGACAAAATTGGGATCACAAATCAAGAGACCACCACAAATTAAGGGATCCTTAGTAAGGAAATCTTTATTTCTATGCAGAAGGGTGCATAGCCACTGAAAGCTGAAGAGCAAGCACACTAAGCAGAAGATTTGGTAGGTTTTTAGCCTAATGCAAGAGCATTGTCTTTTGCCCATTAGCTAGAGTCCAACCTCACAGACTTTCAAGGTTGGCTAGTCTTAAAAGAATCCTTGCTAAGGAAAGGAAGGAAAGTGGGAAAAGGGTTGACTGTTCAGGCTATCGAGTTCTGGGAACGCAGCAGAGCCTTTGCTTAAACAAAAGCTTTACAAGGTGGGGAGATTACAAAATAGCATTACAAAGGTTACATCCCTGTGATCATTCTTTTGATAGAAAAGATTTGAATTCCTTGTAATTATTTCCCTCATAACCTACTTGGCCAGATCCAGGCCAAGAGATCCTATCTTTTCTTTCTTTCTTTTTTTTTTCTTCATCTTTTTGAGACAGGGTCTCTCTGTACCTCCAGCTGGCCTGGAGCTCCCCATGTGGACCAGGCTGGCCTTGAACTTATAGTGATCCACCTGCCTCTGCCTCTGCCTCCTGAGTGCTGGTGTGGTGGCTCATGCCTTTAATCCTAGCACTTGGGAGGCAGAGGCAGGCAGATTTCTGTGAGGTC
Organism: Rhizomys pruinosus; assembly: GCA_009823505.1. Taxonomy (NCBI): domain Eukaryota; kingdom Metazoa; phylum Chordata; class Mammalia; order Rodentia; family Spalacidae; genus Rhizomys; species Rhizomys pruinosus. The sequence continues at coordinate 842,081 of VZQC01009251.1, forward strand.
AAGGCCAGCCTGGTCTACAGAGCAAGTTCCAGGCCAGCTGGGGCTATAGGGAGACCCTATCTCAAAAAGACAAAAAAAAATTAAAATCATGCACTCATCTTTTACATAAACCATTAAATCATAATTATTTGTACATTCTGACATGGTGCTGAAAATATTTATTTAATAAATTAACAATGTTTCATTAAATGAATATGCCATTATGACTTATTTTGTCATTATGCAATGAAACAATAAATTCCCCAAATAATGTCTTTTTAAAAACATTTATTTATTTATTTATTTACCTACTTACTTATTATTTGTCTTTTTAAGAAAGGGTCCCCGTGTAGCCCCAGCTGGCTTGGAACTCACTGTGTAGATCAGACTGGCCTTGAACTCAGAGATTGGCCTGCCTCTGCTTCCTGGAGGTTAGATTAAAGGCATGGGCCAACACGCACAGGTTATTTATTTATTTTTAATAGTTTTTTTATTATTTTAATTTTATGTATCTGTGTGTATTGCCTGTATGTATGTAAGTGCACCTGCGCCCATGTTGTGCAATGCCTGAGGAGGTCAGAAGAGGGCATCAGATCCCGAGTTACCAATGGTTGTTATCCACCTTGAGGGTGCTGGGATACAAACCCAGGTCCTCTGCAAGAATAGCCAGTAGTCTTAACTGCTGGCCATCTCTCCATCCTAGTGTCTTAAAAAAAAATTAATTTATGTGTATATGTGTGAGCCTGTGTGAATTTATGTGTACCACATGTGTGCAGGAGCCTGCTGTGGCCAGAAAAGGGCATCAGATTCCCTGGTACTGGAGTTACAGGAGGTTATAATCTGCCACATGAGTGCTGAAAACCAAACTCAGATCCTCTGCAAGCATAGCAAGTACTCTTAACCACCAAGCTATCTCTCCAGTCCTAGAACTAATGTCTGAATCCTAAATTTCTAGAAGTTAAAATTTTAAATTACAATTTTTTTTTTAATTACAGATCAAATTACTCTTGCAGTTCCTCTAATTTTCCATCATCTACCATGAGTGAGGGCTTCAACTCTGAATGTTTCAGTGATTTGACTTTTTGTGTGCACTGGGGATTGAACTCAGGGCCTCATATATGCTAAGCATGCATTGTCCCACTGAACCACACCCATAGCCTCAGTGATTTTGACCTGCACTAATTATGGAATAGCTGCCTTTGGTGTAATTAATCATTTGGAAAGCAAATAAAAGAGGAAGTCAGCTCATTTACTGCACACATTGTTAAAGAAGCTCAGTTTACTATCAGATTATGAGAGAATGATCTAAGATCCTATATGAGATTATAATTACCAGACATATTAAAAGGGAAGTCAGGAAATGAAAATTACTGTTCTTGGTCTAAATGCTCTGTCTGACTCCTTGTAAGAGACTCTCTGATTATTGTGAAAAAAATATACATTTTAAAGACAAGTCTCTTCTCATTTGATTACATTTTAACCTTGCTGGAAAAAAAAAAAAAAAAAAAAAGCTCCAGGGCTCCAATGCCAAATCCTAAATCCTGGTTCAGAGGTAATATGAAGGATGCATGAAACAGCTAGACCCCAGAAGATACACAGGCTTCACATGCAGAGGACCTGGGTTCAAGTCTTTCTTTGTGGTAAAACTTCATTTTCCAAATCACTTACCTGCCTTGTGCAATTTACAAGGCTGTTTATGATGGTCAGGAGATTCCTTTGTAAGGGCTCTGCACACAGGCGCCTCCTTAACATGGCTTCCTGTCTTGCTTTCTCTTTAATCTGGGCTCAACCCTTGCTATCCACCAGTAATGGATCTCCCTGGCCACTTGATGAGTTTCTGTTCTATGCCTTCACCACTGGGTTTTCTCCATTAAGTTCCTTTTCTTCATAGCCCCAAATCCTATCTAAGACCTAAGGAAGGAGCTTGTCCAGGGTGATCTCCCCAGTGAAAATGAATTTCTTGTCTTGCCAACACACCTTTCCAACAGGATTGCAGTGTGTGTTGTTCAAAGCCATGTCCTTTGGAAGCAGAGTTGTGTCTCGAGGTGCTTTGTATCGCTCTATCACCTACCAGGAGCCCCGACTCAAAGTAAGGAATGACTTATTGCTTTTATTTAATTCTATACAATCAGACTTTATGATTTTTTCCTTGCTCTCTCCCCTCTGCCTTTATTCTTCATATTTCATACACAGTGACATTCCAAGGTCACTGTCAACACTGGAGATAGAAGGCTGTCAACATCCTCTCACCTCTAAACAGGTGCACAAAAATCCCAGTAAGTAGATGAAGTGAGTTTTAAAGAAGGGAGGAGGGGAAGAACCTAGCCTGTCAGAGGAGCAGCTTTCACGTGTCTAAATCTGCCTGTTTTGGGAAGTAAGCCAAAATCAAGGGTCTAAGACTATTCCAATTCTATTGCATTCCATATATTATTTATACAGTGCTTATTGCTGTAGTCACAGAGCGCTTTCCAATGAAATACAACATACCTTTGGGAGCGAAGAAGGAAATGATGAATGAGAGGAGGGGGAGGTGCTGGAACACTGCTTATCATGTGAGATGGAAGGGCCTTGGCCAAGCCAGGAGATTCCTCCCTTGTCTGACACAGGTGTGAATAATGCATTGTTCAATATCAGTGACGGAAACACTGTGAGCTGGAAGCCAAGCCTCACGGGAAAGCCTTTCTCAAAGTATGCACAGCCCTGGGAGGTAGGGAATGGGCCACTACTTCTCTGGTATCCACCCTGAAATTCAAAACCTTGTTTGGAACATAAGTGATACTAAGCGCCACCACATATCCTCATTCTTCAAGTTTTAGGGAGTTGTGTATGTTTTCATTTAGCTTTGGTTCCTGTGGTAACAGCGACAGCAACTACTAAAACTTCTGGAATCTGAGTTTTGATCATATGGTTCAGCGTCCTAAAGCATTTGGAAATGTCAAAAGAGGGAAGAAAGGGAGAGTCAGGCAATGCCATCAGCACACTTCCAGAGTACCCCTGGCATCTGTGTATGCAGTTGGGGTCCAATACATGCTGTTCTTCAGACTGAGTGCGATCCTGCAGATGCACCCTTAGGACTCAGATCCTTAGGTTCCCTCTGAAAATATAAAAGCTGTCCATGTGTTTTGACACCAGGCAACAACATTTTTGATGGATTGAAAGGTGATCCTTTGGTCAACTCTCCCTTTCTTGGGTACAGACATGGGCTTCCATACGCATTTCTGGTCATGTAAATTTCTTCGAAGAAACCTTGTACCGATGAGTAGGTTAAATACAGCTGCCTCAGCCTCTGCTGTCAATATTGTCTTTAATGATTAAAAAGGCTGACTGCACTGGGAGCAGAACCCATGCTTCAGAGATTATTATGCGTTGAAGCATTTTTCTGTAGGAGTGTGAGGGGAGGGGACTAGGGAATGAGACCAAGAAAGATGTCAGCTTCGGCAACGAAGAGGTCAGAGGGTTCAGCTGCCCACTGGAGGGACGGCCATTACCCTGCAGGAAGAAGGCTCTCGCTTGCTTGCTTGCTTACGTGTGTGTGTGTGTGTGTGTGTGTGTGTGTGTGTGTGTGTGTGTGAATGTGCATGCATCTGTGTGTAACACTTCCTACTTAGTTCTTATTCATAATCATAATTATAACTCTGCAATCCGGCCAGACTTGGAGAGGAATAAGGACAATATGGAGCTAAGAACTACAGACAAAGCACGAACATTATGGGATACAGCGAGCTGATGGGCTGAAGGGCGCTGTCCTGATCTACGGAAGGAAGGACTGGTCTGGTGGTGACCCTGCACACAAGTCAAAGCTGTTAGTGCTGTCCACAGTAGCGATCCTGCTGCTCAGTAATTCCTGACCCAAAGCTCCATGGGTTGCACAATGCTCACGTCAGTTTTCACCTTCCCCAAGACCATGTCCTTGCCATCCAACCACTCAGTCTCAGCAGTGCACAGGAGAAACTGGGAACGGTTTGTGTTTGGTTCAGCATTTGCCATGGACAAGACACCAGAACCTGTAAATTTCTGGATGAAATTCTTATCTTTGAATTGCCCCTCATGGATAGACGTGCTGCTGGTGCCTTTACAGTGTGTGAGGTCACCACCCTGGCACGAGAATCCTGGAATAACTCACAAATCCCAGGCCAGCCTGGGATACACAGGGAGACCTTACTTTTAAAGAAATAAGTAAAAAAAACATAATATGAAAAATAACGTTAAGCACAGACATACCTTTTAGCATTGCAGGAACAGAGGCAAAAAAAATGCATGTGTCCATGCTAGGAGGGAGAGGCAATGGAACAGATGTGAGCACAAAGGTAACTGGGTAAAGGCCTGGAGCGGTGTGTTCAGCAGGAAAGCACAACAGCAGTCAGGTGGGCTTGCAGAGCATGTGGACGCGGCCCTGGCTTCGAAGAGCAACCAAGGAAGATGGATGAGTTAGGAAAAGAAAAGAAAGAATTCAGTTGAAATGATAAACTGCTTGGAATAAAAACCACTGAAGTGTGAATGCTTTTGTTGTTTTGTTTTGTTTTGGTCATTTTGAGACAGTTTCCTTATAGCCCCAGCTGGCTTGGAACTCACTCTGTAGACCAGGCTGGCCTTGAACTCACAGAGATCTACCTGCCTCTGCCTCCTGAGTGCTAGGATTAAAGGCATGCACTACCACGCCCAGTCATGAATGTTTTTTAAACCAGAGGAAAGAAGGGAAGGGAGTAAAGGAAGAGAGTAAGTGAAGAAAAGAAACCTGTTTGTCTATTCCAGCATCTTCCCTGGGCTGGTTCTACTCAGAATGGATCCTGGGGAGGAAACAGAAAGATCCATATATCCTGGAAATGGCCTTTAATGATGGGATGGAGTGAGTAGAGGTCAGGGAGGTGTGGGTTGGGGGATCTCCATACAGTTAGGTGCTAAGTTCCAACACTAATGTCCTCTGACCCCCCCCCCCACCATTTTGAGGGCTTCAAAGGTGTTACTGTGTATGACTTTCCCCAGGAAGATATGAACAAATGTCTCCTCATCCTCGATAGCTCACAAATGATAGTCCAAAGTGACCATTCTGCTCAAGCCTAGCTTGGTGAACCGATGAATTTATTGGGCTTACTTACAAGAGTGTGTGAGAGGCTACTTACAGAGTGTGGGTGACCCCAAACAGTTATCTTGTGAAAAAGTCCAATCCCAGCAAAGGGACGACCTCCAAAAACTGCATAGATGGAGGAGTGACTGGAAGGTCAGGTGGGGGTCTAGAAATGCTCCCCGCCACCTCGTTCTATGAGAGAATGTTAACAGAGCTGATCTTGTGAGGGTTTCATGTAGTTAATCATAGCTCTGATTTCAAAAATGTGACTATGCTTCTGGGGCACGGGTTCAAGCTTGGTCACTGTCTAGGCATCAGGTTCATTTTCTCAGCCAACTAAAGAATTAAAAAGCAGGGGAAAAAATCTCAGACCAGTACAGAGCAACAAGCAAACAAGCTTTAATTGAAATATAAATACAGGAGGGCTGGAGAGATGGCCTAGTGGTTGAGAGCGCCGACTGCTCTTGCAGAGGACCCGGGTTCGATCCCCAGCACCCACATAGCAACTGAGAACCATCTTAACTCCAGATCGAGGGGAGTCCGACATCCTCCTCTGACCTCTGTGGCATTGCACAACATGGGTGCACAGACCTACATGCAGACAGTACATTCATATACATACAAAAAATAAATAATAATAATAATAATAATAATAATAATAATAAAATAGTTAAAAAAGAAATATACATTCAGGCCTAGAGAGATGGTTCAGAAGTCAAGAGCATTGGATGTTCTTGCAGAAGACCTGTGTTTGAGTCTCAGCAACCACAGTGCAACTTAAAATATCTGTAACTCCAAATCAGGGGATCTGACACCCTCTTCTGGCCTCCCCAGACATTGCATGACATGGGTGACCTTACATACATGCAGGCAATATACTCATACACATAAAATAAAGACAATAAATAATTTAAAAATATAGAGGCACACACATACACACAGAGATGCCCTTTACAATTGAATTTGAAAACCAAGATCCACTCCCCCTGCCCCCAAGAGGGTCTAGGGTTTTAAATGTTTTAGTGAATTCCCTTCCCTTAAGTTTTGATTGGTCAGTTTAAACAAAGAAGAGAGGCTGATAGGGTTATGGCTTCAAATGATGAGCTGTCCAGGTCTGGCCTCAATCTTATTTGAACTGGTTTGAACAAGTCTGCTGGTAAGATAACCCTGCTGCTTGGAAGATTTGGAATGAACTTGCCACCCGACCCAGCTGTACCACTCCTAGGCATGTACCCTCAAGACTCACCCCACTACAGAGATACATGCACGGCCATGTTTATTTCAGCTCTCTTCACAATAGCAAGGAGCTGGAACCAACCCAAATGCCCCTCAACTGACGAGTGGATAGAGAAAATGTGGTACATCTACACAATGGAGTTCTATGCAGCAGTAAAGAAAGACGACATCATGAGCTTTGCCGGAAAATGGCTGGAGCTAGAGGACATCATGCTGAGTGAAGTAACACAGTCCCAGAAAAACAAACGACGAATGGTATCCCTCATCTGTGGATGCTAGTGCCAATTACCTAGTTGTAAGTATTTCTTGTGCACGGCCCCTTGAGCTTTTGTCCAAAGCAGTTGGGAGTGATGCATATTGGAAACAACAACAACAACAGAAAGGACTGCATCGAAGAACTGACTGAAACAGTGAACTTCTGCTCAAAACAGTGAACTTCCACATGGAGAATATTGAGAAAGACTGAGAAAGAGATGAAAAGCATGTTTGGCAGAATGCATGAGCTCTGGTGGGGTGGGGGAATGGGGGGGACACAGGTCTAGATTTGATAAAACAAATAAATAAAATAAATTAATTAATTCAAAAAGATAACCCTGCCGATTAGAGGATGAACTCCCAAGCATTTGACTCTGATCAAGAAAAAGACCAAAGTACTCCATCTTTATTATGTATCAGTAGTCCATTCCTGATCTATCTGCCTATCCAAAAATATGGCTAATTCCTAGTCTGCCAATGTCATGTCCAGAGGTCAGCGTCCTGCAACACTTATGGCTCAGTATATTAACTAGCTATGCCGGGTTGTATTTTAAAAGAAGGCATACCCAGTAGATAATACTTGACCCTAAAGAATGACCAAGCAAACAAACAGCTATGTAATTTAGTGTATACTTGGGACTTTCGTTCAAATCATTACAAATTTTTGATCCTCATCACCCCATGAAGAGATAGCAAAGTCACTAAGCCATCTGCAGAAGAGGTGAAGGCTCATGTCTAGAAGGAAAGGTGTATTTAGGAAAGGAAGAGCCAAGTTCTGAACCACAAACCTTCCCTCTTATGCAGACTGCTTTACAATCACATCTGGCTAGCTGCAGTCCGCAGCATGCAGGTGGATGATTCTTCATTGGGACAAGAGTTGTGTGCTACAGGGTGTCTTAGTTTACCTGGTATGGGAAGCTTGTTGGAGGCACTTCATGCACAAATACGGACCTAGGTCTTCTGATTTTTCAAGAGAAGCTAGACATTTACATTTTTTACATGAAGCCTGATCACTGAATGTTGGTGCATTTGAAAATAAAAATAAGCCCGAATCCTGGGCACCAATGGCAGACTTCTTTGCGTTTGCATAACTGATTCTCTCTGGGTTGTCTCCAGAAAGAGCACAGAGGTGATGTGACCTCTGCCTGCACTCGAGTCTCCTCCTCCCTCGTCAGCAGACCCTCAGCTGCCCCGAAGAGCTACCTATAGATCCCTTTTCTCTTTTGTCAAATTCTATGACTCATGTTTACTTTTTGGTGGGAGAAATTTGGAAATGAAGATGTGGAAAGGGAAACTCAGGTTTGGGGGTTTGTTTGTCTGTTTGCTGTTGTGTATTCAGAACTGAGTTGATGGGAGTTGGGACCCGGTTAAGAGGAGCAAAGGGGCATGGGAGACATGCCCAGGAAATGAGTGGGGAGAGGAGGAAATGGAAGGACGGGTCCACATTACTGTTAATAAATATTAAATAGCAGTGAAATAGTAATAATCTACAAAGGAAAAGCTGTGAGCATGCTAACCTTTTGCCCTGATGGGTTCCAGAGCATAATGCATTCGTTCTGACCCTGTGCTTGTAGCACAAAAGCCAGTAATGCATAAAAGACAAATGTGTCTGCTATTAAAGAAACAAAGATGTGGTAGGGATAGAATGACAGAAAAAAAAGAAAGGAATTTTATTTTATTTATTTATTTATTTTTGGTCTTTTCAAGACAAAGTCTCCCTATAGCCCTAGCTGTCCTGGAACTCGCTCTGTAGACCAGGCTGGCCTTGAACTCACAAAGATCTGCCTGCCTCTGCCTCCCACATGCTAGGATTAAAGGTGTGTGCCACCATGCAAGGCAGGAATTTTATTTTTATTGTTCTAATTAGACGTATTTTTTGGCAGAGAGGATTCCATTAATTGGCAGCAAGTGATTTTTGGATATAAGCAAAGCATAAATGGTCTGCATTTGAAAATGATGAAAGCACTTTGAATGTGATGCTTTAGCCACACTATTTTTTATTTAAAAGTTTTAAAATATAGTTATTTGCTCTTGCGTGTGTGTTCGCATGTGTAGCAGGTGGAGAACAACTTGCAGGAACATTTCTCTCCTTCTACGACGTGTGTCCTGAAGATAGAGCTCAGATCATCAGGTGGCAGGTGCCTTTACATGCTGAGTCATCTCACCAGCTCCAGACACACAGTTTCTTAGTTCTGATTGTGCACAAAATGCCAGGCACGGTGGTGAGAGGAATGGTGGCTAGATCCCTTCTAAGCAGTCCACGGTGTTAGATTTTGAAGCCGGGTGATGCTTCCTGCAAAGTCCATGTCAAATCTTAAACAGTTGCAAGCAGTAAAAAATACTCTGTGACAGACACCTCTCCCAGAAACATCATTGCACATCCACATAAACAGAATTCCAACCACATTTACTGGACTACAGCTCTCTGTCTACAGCCACTTTGTTTTTGTTTCAGCAACATAGGCAGAAAAAAGAGCAGAACAGAAGAATGAATCCCTTGTGCTGCCAAAATAAGACAGGTTCCATTACCGCCCTCATTCTTTTTTTTTTTTTTTTTTTTTAAATTTTTCCACTGTTCCCCCAGCAATGTCAAGAGAGATAGTTCAGGGCCACAGAAATGTGTTGAGTCCAGAGACATCAGTTAGCAACACATTCATGTTAGACCTTATTATCCAACTAACCAAAAACTTGTCTTATCTCTGAATATGCACATTTCCGACCAAGTCATCCCTGATAGGAAATTCACCATCTGTCTCCTTGGCGGCAGCAGCAGCAGCAGCAACACTGTGCAGCACACGTTCGGACTCCGATATCCATGGAAGCTGGACCCTGTTTTCCAGACACACATAAAATTCATGTGGTTTTTTTAACTCACTTTTAGGTAGATCCTGACCTAGTATAATGAATTGAGAACAGGTGACCAATGTTCCCAAAGAATGATAAAAATTCAGAGCATTTTAAAGAAGAAATATCTTCAGGGAAAGCTAACTGAAAATTCAAAGTCAAGAGCCAGTAAATGGCAGTGTTTAGAATCAATTGGTTAGGAATGGGATATAGCTCAGTGGTGGAGTGCATTTTAGTTGGGCAAGGGTCAGTGTTAAGGATCAAAAAAAAATCATAAAGTTAATAAAAATAGGACTTTGAAACCATGTGATTTGCAACCCATTCTTTAATCAACACTGCTAAATCTTGAAATCTGTATGCTTCAAAATTTTTACTCACATCCTTCCAATTCTTTCTAAAACTACAGAGCATGGCCAAGACTGCCTATCTGGTTGCCACCCAGTAAGAATGCTTGCCACCAAGTCTGACCACAGCGATCTACCCTTGAAACCCACATGGTAGGATGAGAACTGACTCCTGCAAGCTCTCCTTTGACTTCCACGCAAACACACACACACACACACACACACACAAATTATAAATTAAAAAATAATTTAAAGCTATTGTACTGTTACGAGTCAATACAAATGTCTTAAACTTTTAAGTGTAGTGGAAGAATAGAAAAATGAAAAGAGCTTAATTGACCCCACTGGCTTTTCTTGTTTATTTAAATTAAAGGAAAACAAAAAGGCGCTAATTTGTTGAGTGCCATCCATTGAAATGTGACAAATTAATGCCTTAATACCTCTTCTTTCTTGTCTTTTCTCAAGTAATTTTCATTCATTCATTCGTGCTAGCATCTTACCCAGGTTCTTGCCAACGCTGAGCTATGTCCCTAGTCCCCCAGCTATATTGGCGGATCTTTGGTGAGTTCAAGGCTAGCCTGGTCTACAGAACGAGTTCCAGGACAGCTGGGACTACAGGGAGACCCCGTCTGGAAAAGACAAAAAAAAAAAAAAAAAAAAAAAAAAAAAAAAAGTCATTCACAGTGCACTTTGCCTACTGATAGCTTAAGTTATACGTATTTACCTGTTTGTTTTTGTGGGCGGAGACTAACCCCAGGACCTTGGGCATGCAAGGCAGACACTGTTTCACTGAGCTAGACTCCAGTCTTATATTCCCATTTTGAGTAACTATTTGAACTCCATCATTTGATAAATTATCTCACATTTATGTTATTAGTTATCTTTGTAAACATGTTTCTCTGACATGGCATTCTCTGCTCCTAGCCAAAGGGCGGGTCTCCACCAGGTACGTGGCGTGGCTTTGCTACCCTGGGCTGGGATCCACAGGGCTTGGGACCAATAGAAATGCCTAGGGGAAGGAAAGCCTGTACCCATGGAGGGTTTGGCTGCCTTGTGCAAGAAGAAAAGTCAAAGCCTGACACGGTAAAACTTCGTTAGGATACTTTCCAGGGAACTGAGCATTTTGAACAGTCGAGCAGGAACACATGGACCAGGTAGGGGCCACCGTGCCGAGATTTTCCTATAGGGCTGCGGGCTTAGCATTCCAATGCTGGCCCAGGACAGTAACAAACTGCTCCAAAACGCTTTCCTGCATCCCCGCCCCGCATCTACGGTCGCACAAACTGTGGATCACTTCCGGCTGGAAGAACATCCTCGATCGCTTTGTTGGTACAGGTGGCCCAGAAAAGGCAAAGCTGTGCCTCTGTAGACGAGGGCCTCACTTGAGTGAGCCAGCATCTCTGAAGGATCAGCGCCACCTTCTCCAAATGCCAGCTGTTACTTTTTCTTTGTGCTTTTCCTCTATGACATGCTTATTCAGAGATGGTTTTCAGAACATCAAGTGGACATTTTCGTCTCTACCCTCTATACTGGGCTGTGTAGCCACTGGGGGGCTGTGTTCTCCCAAGCACCGGCAGAGACCACGGCACCATAGAGAGCCCCTCTGGCCTTATTGTTCTGCAGAGTGTTTTCCAAAGAGTGTTGCAAACTCTATTTCACTCGGGTGTTCAGTTAACTAAGAGCATCTTGGTACTTTTCAGATTACCGAGAATCTGTTGTAATGTGACTGTGTCACAGTCGATAAGGAGCTCGAGATAGATTTCGCCTGCACACTCAGTTTCCTAAGTATGCTTGATAAGCAGTTGATAAAAATGTAACCAACTTAGAACAGACTTTGAATAGGAAGACTGTTTCTAATTCAAAGTCTTATAAATTCTGCCCTTAAGAAAATCAGAGAAAAATTGAAAACTACGAAATTAAGCTAGAAGAGTTGATTAGGGCTGGGGCTGGATCTCAAAGTACTGTATTTGCCTGAGTATATGAAATCCTAGGTTAATCACTGAAAAAAAAGTATTACTGAAAAGATGAATGTAATATAAAGAAATAAATCTATGCATATACATGTTTTTCTTTCTTGTTAGACTGAAGTAACTTTAAAAATGATTTTATTTATTTAATTTTACTATTATTTATTTTTGGAGCATGGCTCACCTGGAACTCACTATATAGAACAGGCTAGCCTTAAACTCACAGGGATATGCCTGCCTCCCACTCCTCCTGAGTGCTGAGATCAAAGGTACCTGGCATTTATTTTTTGATCTAGCATTTATTTTGTTTTTTAATTGTATGTATGTTTGTGTGACAGTATGTTGGTGGTATGTGTCTGTAAGTGTAGATGTCCCTTGAAGCCAGAAGAGCCTCTTGAACCCCTAGAGCTGGAGTTACAGGTGCTTGACATGGCCACTGAGAACCAAACTCTAGTCTTCCGTAAGAACAGTATTCCTAACTGTATTCCTAACCACTGAGCCATCTTTCCAGTCCCAAGATAGAGTAGCTTTTTAGAGTAAATTTATTTGAGTAGATTATTGAGTTTGACAGTAACTTTTTTAATAGTTCTTCAAAACACTTTTTAAAACACACACAATTGAACAGGAGGTGCTGGCGCACACCTTTAGACCCAGCACTTGGAGGCAGAAGCAGGAGGATTTCTGTGAGATTGAAACCAGCCTGATCTACATAGCCAGTTTCAAGCCAGCTGGGGCTACCAAGAGACTGTCTCAAACAAACAAATAAATGAAGAAACAGATAAACAAAAGAACAAAAAAAAAATACACACACACACACACACGATTAGACATTTGTTTTAGAAAAATATAACAAAAACATCACATTTTAAAATGCAAAGTTTCAGAATATAAGTGTTCTAACAGAATTCATTGTCATTGAAAACTAAATGCTCTAAAGGGCTGCAAAGAACACAAAAAAGAGGCAAACACATATCAAAATCCAGCTAATAGTCAGTCCTCACCCAACCCTACCTGGATGGATGGGTCATTCTTCTAACACGTGGCGGGTGGTATAAAAGCCAGTTTTGATGGCTCAGAGAAAGAGGCAACTTTACAAACAACTTAAATATTCAACATCCCTCTATTAAAGCACCCCTGGCCATACCGCTCATTAGGTTTCTTATTGGCTAACTGTAATTGGCAGCCATGTTTAAATGGTCTCCCACCAGCCCCCCTCTCCCACATCTCTACTTCCTGGTATTCACTCCCTTGAGTAATTCATAAATGAATTATGGTATTGGTTCCATGTCTGTGACAAAATACCTAATAGAGCAGTACCAGCGAGGGAGAGGGTTGTGGTGTCTCATGATTTGGGGGTTCAATCCATCACAGTGGGAAAGGCACAGTAACGGCGCGGCTCTGTCTATACTGACAGTGCCATATGGGCAGCAGCTTACTCACATAGTGGCTGGCCCAGGAACAGAAACAGCCGGTGATGATGTACCTCCAAAGACCCGCCCCCAGTAACCTACTGCCTCCTACCAGGTCCCCCAGACTCCTAAAGTTTCCTCAGCCTCCCCAAATAATACCATTAGCTAGAGACCAAGTTTTTAAATACATGGCCCTGTGGGGAGATATCTCAGACTCAAACCATAATGAAACTTCACACCCTGCAATGTGAACTGGCTTTGAGACTTCCTAGCAAGTAGAGTGAGGCAGATGTGGGATGTCACTTTTCAGAGTAGGTTATAACATGGCAAGGTCAATAGATGACTCAGTGGTTAAGAGCATGTACTACACTTGCAAAAGACCCGAGGTGGTTTCCTAGCACCCACATCCGTGGTTCACACGCTGTACCCTCAAATCACACAGCAAAATGAACCCTCCCCTCTTTACATTGCTTTTGTTGGGTATTTTATCACAGCAACAAGCGACTAATTCTAAATGCACAGAAACTGTGAAGTAATAAAACATTTGTTAGTGCCAGGCATGGTTGGGGCACACCTTTTATCCTAGCACTTGGGAGGCAGAGGGAGGTGGATCTCTGTGAGTTCAAGGCCAGCCTGGTCTACATAGTGAGCTCCAGGCCAGCTAGCACTAAAGGGAGACCCTGTCTCAAAAAGACCAAAATAAAATAAATTAAAATATTTGCTATTTTAACTCACTGAAGTTTAGAGCAATTTCCTCTGCAGCTATGGATAGTGTAAGACTGAAGTCAACTTGGACCTGGAAACCCCAAGAAGTGTTCACCTTGACCACCATCCTACAATCCTGGAAAAGGTCACTGTAACCTTGCTTGGCCTCTGTGAGAGAGAAAAGCCCCGATAACAACCACAGAGCACCCTGCCCTATTGCCCACTTCCTTGGAGGGCCCACCGCCTACTGCCCAGACCCTATACCCTCTCCCCACAAGTGCCCACACACCCTATATCCCACTTTCCCCTGAGAGTCTGCCAAAGCAGCCATGTGCTTGTTGGCACTCATGCTTCAAGACAGAGACACCAGACCACTGCACCCTAAAATAAACCCTAAATCTTTAATGGAGTCCTGAGTATTTTTGCATGGCCAGGGTCTCCCCTCTCATAAACCTAACATCTGGTGCCGAAAGCCAGGAGAAGGTCAAAGCCCAGGCTGCCTTTGGCCTGGTGTGGCTGATGGACTCCAAATGGACCAGATGCCAGGTACAGACTCTCCACTCACCATGGATCTGACTTTGTTCAGAGGTACAGGTTTCCCTTACTATCTCTCTCTCTGTCTCTGTCTGTCTGTCTGTCTGTCTGTCTCCTCTCTCTTCTCTCTCTCTCACTCTAAAGTTCTTTCCCTTTTTCTTTTTCTCTCTCACTCTCTTCTGTGCTCTCCTTCCTCTCCACACAGTCTTCCCTAGACTTGAGAGAAACACTTTATCCTCCCTCTCCACGTGGCCTTCCTTAGGCCTGAGTGGAACACTCTCACTTTCTCTCTCTCTTTTTCATATGGTGGTCCTCTCTCTCTCTGGGTCTCCCATGGACTCCAAGGTCCCACTCTTTAAAGCTGCTCCAGAATGCCAGGTGACCTCACAGCCCTTGGGCTCTCCCCCTGCCCCCTGTTGGTTGATAGGACACCACCCTGAAGCGTGCAGAACACTCACTTGGGAACATCTACCAGGCACGGACGCGTCCTGGAGGTCACTTCTCTACTCCCTGCAGCCGTCAGCCTCTACTTCTACTACTCAATTTCTCCTCCTCATCTTTTATCTTCTCTCCCGTCTCCTCCCAGGACTTCTGATCTCTTGCCCTCTCAAGACCTGCTGTCTGTCTCATCTCCTTTTCTACATCCTTATCTGGACTCTTCCCTCTTTCTTTTTCTCTTCAACTATGGCTTCCTCCCAGTCCAAGGCTGTCTCTCTGACTCCTGTGGAATGCCTTCTCCACTGCCTACAATCTCTAGGACTCTGGGAAACTCTTGGAATCAAGCTAATAATTAAGTTTAACTTAATTGGGTTCTGTTCTAAAAGTAAAAAGGGTTGCTGTATATATAATATATAAATCTGTGGGACTTGTATCCTGGTGGGAGATGGGCTTGTTTTATCATATAGCTGAATTCAATAAGGCATCCCTGTGTTTAGGTCACCATCATGGCTAGTCACCTCACCAAGAGGGAAGCAAGCATGTGATCTGGTCTCCATTTTGGTTAATGGCATCATAGCCACATGGCTTGGTTGCCATCTTGGATAGTAACATTTTCAAAATGGCAGTGACCTGTGTGAACTTGCCACCATCTTAATGCAACCACATGGCATAATTTAAAATGGCGACACCCAAGAACTTACCAGTACTAGTGAACTTAAGGGCATTTCGATAACCTGGGAATTCCCTGAACTATAAGCATTTAATCTTTTGTTCTAAAGTTCTTGCAATTTTTTGTTTTGGTTTTCACTTGGATTCTTGATGGGATTATAGAAAAGCAAGAGATTCCAACACAACCTCTAGTGTCTTGTAACAAGTTCAATGCATTTGCATGTCGGATTAAGGAAGTAAAAAGTGCCAGTCCCTCCACTGCACTGCTTTTTCTCTATCCTTTCAAATTTAACTCCTCTCTCTTACCTTCATTTCACTCAGCTGCTTACTTGTCTTTCCTAAGGAATCCTGTTTCTCCACAGGTTAGATTCCAGCCCCAACTCCTCCCTTTCACCCCTGCCGTCACTGTCACTGCATAAACTTATTGTAAACCTCAAATCTAACTTTTTCCTCTTGAAGTTTTTCCCCTCTATCCACTGCCTATCATCACCCTGAACCAAAACCTTTTTAACTATGTTTTCTAAAACCCTACAAAGCTCCTCAACATGCATCAGTATGCTTGTCTTTCCAAACCACTGCCTTCTTCATAATGTTTTTTATCTGTGCCTACTTACAAAAGATCATCATAATCAAATTTCTTTTTTAAATTTAAATTTTATTTTATTTTTTAAAATTTCTTAGTTCGTATAATTATGTATGACCATCATTTTCGTATGCCACTTCAAACCTTCTTGTAATGCCATGTTTTTGTATGTTTATCTAATGTAGTTCCATGTATGTAGAGAGAGATCTCATGTAATTTTATTAATTGTCTTCATGTGTTACTTGTCTCAAAATAATTTTACGCTGTGGCCACTTAAACTATGCTTCATTTGGGGGGCACAAGAATTATTAGTTTAATTTTTTTTAAATATACCTTTTTAAAAATTTTTTAATTTATTCTTTTTGTGTATGAATGTCCTGTCTGCATGCAGATCTGTGCACCCATGTCATACAATGCAGTGCAGGTCAGAAGAGGGCGTTGGATTCCCCTGGAACTGGAGTTAAAGACAGCTCTCAGCCGCCATGTGGGTGCTGGGGATCGAACCCCAGTCTTCTGCAAGAGCAGTCGGCGCTCTTAACTGCTAGGCCATCTCTCCAGCTCCTATTAGTTTAAATTTTTTTAAATCTCACCACACCTTAAGACTTTTGCCTGAGAGTAAGGCCCTGATGCATTCCTGAATCTTGTGGCTTTGGGCAGCTTCTTTTAAGAGTCTTTTAAACCCGCTGGGTATGGTGGCCCACATCTTTAATCCCACCATGTCTTTAATCCCAGCCCTTGAGAGGCAGAGTCAGGCAGGTCTCTGTGAGCCCAAGGTCAGCCCACATGGTCTGCTACAGGGAGACCCTGTCTCAAAGGACTAGAAATAGACTGCCTTTTGGTAGATATTAGTAAAATTTTCATCAGCAGTTAGTCAGGAATCTTGGTCTGGCTTGGGTGAAGGTCTTCAGAACTCAGAGAATTCCTGAGCTCCTTGGAGTGCCCACGTGGTGGCTGTGTTTCTATTTCTCTGCTAGAGATTAGGGTCTGGCACCTGGGTCAGTAGGGGTGCCATATGGCTTCTTCTGGGGTGCATTATAGGAGCTGATCTCCGGGAGAGCTTGGGCCAGCCTGGTCTCTTGCCTCCAGGGGACGAGGGAGGGCAGCCTGCAACAGCTGTTGGGCTTTGTTGTGTTTTTGCAGTGATTTTGTGTCTGTTCCCCTCCCTTCTTCTTCATAGGATTTAAATGTCTCATGTGTGAGTGTGTACACATATGTGTTTTTATGTGTATGACATATTCTTGGCATTTAAGAACTCTGTAATATACTTACAACTTATAAAATGTTATCACTGAAATTAATTATTTTCAATATGTTCATATTTAATCCCAAGGAAATGTGTCCCACAGCTGGATGCTCTCAGTACTGTGTAAACCCCGAATATTTAAATGTGTTATTTTGACTGTTATAAATTTAGAGTCAGTCAAAATAACACATTTAAATCTTATTCCTCTATGGCCTGTGCTTCAGCTCCTTCCTCCAGGTTTCTGCCCTGAGTTCCTGCCTTGGGCTCCCTGAGTGATGAACTGGGACCCAGGAGATGTGAGTTGAATAAACCCTTTCCTCCCCAACTTGGTAGTGGTCAGCATGTTTTGTCATAGCAATTGAAAACAAACTAGAACAGAAATTGGTACCGAGAGTCGGGTATTGCTGTGACAGACCTGACCATGGTGTTTTCGGGGAGGATTGTGGAAGCATTTAGAACTTTGGACTGGAAAAGTCATTGAGTGCTTGGAGTTTGTTGCTGTGGAACTTGGAGCAGTTATGCTGACAGAGCTATAGACGTTGGAGGCCTGGCTTGTAAACCTTCGAGAGGAAGCAGAGACCATCAGGGCTGTTGGTATGACATTTTTGAATTGAGAATCTGTGGGTTCTGGTCAGCTGGGGCTGAAGAATCAGCTGTAAGTAACGAGACCAGAACCTGAAATGAAACCTTTGTTTAACTGGGACAACTGATGCTGGTTAGCTGGGGCTGAAAAAAATCAGCTGTAAGTAACAAGAGACCAGCATTATTGTGGTGAAATCTTCTGGGAAGAATTTCTTCAGGGTCAGCACACAGAAGCTGTGGTTCAGAGGGGGCCTGAGACTCCATGTCAAGCCAGCAGCAGGACTTGGTAGTGTGTAAGAGTCTCCTATATGGTTCTGGTGTTGAAATATGAAGGGGTCACAGAGAGCAGCTGAGGCTTGGTACTCTGAGAGGTCAGGAAAGACCATAGGTGGAAATGTACCCTGGTTGTAGTGAAGACCCCAGGATTGCAGGGGGCATGGAGAGAAGCTGAGGATTGGCACCAGAAGTCACAAGAGACCATTGGTGAAGGTGCAGCCTCAGTTTCAGTGATGACCCCAGCTTTTTGAAGATGCCATGATCATGGGATGACCACCAAGAGCAGCAGCTGGTCCTGGCCTGGGCCCACAAGACGAGCTGTGTGTGCCGTGGACAACAGAGTCAGGGAAATGGAGCTGCCAAAACCCTTTGGAGTCCAGAAGATCGTGAGTGAATCCCAGATGTCCAGCTTTGAGCTACTTTGCTGGACTTAGGTTTTGTTTAGGTGTGCCTGATTCTTCTCTTTGAAATAAGACAGTACTTGTTTTACATTTTACAGCAGCCCACAGGTAAGAGACTTTTAACAAACTGAACTTTAAAGTGCTTGGACATTTTAATGACTGTGGGGCTTTTAAGGTTGTACTGTCTTGTGTTGTGATTAATGTTAACACCATACCTTGGGGACGAGAACTGGAAAGGTGGTGGTTTAATAGTGATGTGTTTTGTGTGTCAAGTTGACAACGGGTCAATTGTGCTGAATAGCTTTAGTGTCAACTTGACGCACCTGGGTTGAGGGAGCCTCAACTGGGGAATTGGCTGCATTAGACTGGCCTGTGGCCATGTCTGTGGAGTATTGTCCTGATTGTTGAGCAATGTGGGAGCACCCAGCCCACTGTGGGTGGTGCCACCCCTGGGAAGGTTGTTGTGTACAGTATAAGAAAGCAGGCTGGGCAAGGGCCAAAGGAGCAAGCCAGTAAGCAGCATTCCTCCATGGCCTGTGCTTCAGCTCCTGCCTCCAGGTTCTTGCCTTAAATTCCTCCCTTGGGCTCCCTGAGTGATGACCTGTGACCCAGGAGATGTGAGCTGAATAAACCCTTTCCTCCCCATCCCCCACCGGGAAAAAAAAAAAAAAACTAGAGACATTTTACTCTGATTAAAACTTTCAGCAAGGTGTCTATGTTTTGGTTTTGAAATTAGTTTGTCATAACATTGTTGTTAGGTTGGAGGCCTGGGATAAAGATCAAGATGATGTGCACTGGGAGGTCCCCACTCTTCTCTTCCAGTCAGGACTCTGAGTTTGCAAAAGAGTGGGAGGAAAGCCTATGCAAAGCACCTGAGGAAGCCAAAACTTGATTCTGGATTCCAAAGAGACCACTGGATTTGAGTTTCACCTTCAGGGATTTCACCTGGCCTAATTGGCCAGATTCCAGCATGTCACTATTTCCCCTCACTTGCCCTATAAGAGATTCCTCATTCACCCTGGAGGCCCACTCTCCCTTGGCCTTTCACACCCCGTGGGCCATCAGGTTCATCCAAGAGTGCATTTTCCCTTGGAATAAAGGCTGACTTTGCTTTTAATTCAGACTGATTCAGCCTTTCTCTCTATGTTGGGAACCTAACATCTGTGTCTAACCACAGTGTTTATTTTATGGGACTGTTTAAATGTGTAGACTCATTAATACTAAGGGAGCAATTATTAAAATGAAAAATGAGTTATTTGATATCAAATTGACTTTAAATTGTCATGAAAGCTAAGATTGTTAAATTACAGTATGGTTCCTGGTCCTTTTTTTTTTACTTTATTATTTTTTTTCATTTTTTAGCAATAAGTAATAACTTATGAGTACAAGCATCCTTCATGTAAAACCACTTTGCTCCCAAACCCACACAGCCCAAGGGTCCCACCATCCAGCTGAGGGGGGGCTTATATGTACAATCAAGTTGATCAAATAAGTGTCCAGTCTATATTGCTGTAGTTTCACCATTCGCCCCCATTGCAGCCCTTACATTCCACCACACCCCCTCTTCTGCAGATTGTTCCCTAGGCTTAGAAAAGGGGCACAGGTGGATGAGAAGCAAAACAGTCACTTTCTCTGGAGCTGTTGTCTTGGACTCTGGTCAATTCTGGCTGTTTCCTTTCCTGGGCTGACAGTTTGTCCAGGAATAACCTTTCAATCCTACTAATGAAGCACAAGCAATTAGATATATAGGTATTTAAACAGTACTAATTGTTATGCTAGGTTACTTTGGTAATAGACACAGATATTTGGATGGTATGTTAATCCATGAATTATGTTTTTTCTGTAAAATATGACAAGGTCATACTGTGACTTATAACTTCTCCTAACCACTAGAGGATGTAAGCTTGTGGCATCAGCCGTGGGTTATTCTTCCAAGGAGAGAGCTAATAGCCAATTAGACTTGGGATATACAGACATATGGCTGCTACTGCTGCACAATATTTCCAGGCAGGTGAGGTGTAGCTGGTGCTGATGGAGAAGTCTTGCTTAACTCAAGGAGACCTATATTTGCTTTATTGGTTTAGTGGCCTTTGGTAACACTCTCTGGTATTCCAGAGACCAACTGTACACTTGCAAGTGAGATCTCAATGCATCTTTCCCATGCTTACTCAGGTCCCCTTTGACAGCAGGGCCGTATCGCCTCTCCGTTACTTGCAGTTTAATCCCAGTTTGCAGGCAAGAAACCTTTACCTTTTTGGGGGGGCTTGGATCCTCTGACCATCATCTCCTTGGTAGAATAATCCATTGCCTGATATCAGAGCTCTCCTGTATTATATATTTTGCTTAATGCCAGCTTAAGAAAACTTTAGTATTATATTTGGTTTCTGAATAGAGAATAATAATCCTTTTAGAGTTTCCCATTCTATTATCAATTAAAGAAGGCGTTTTTACCAGTTTTATAAGTAAGAGATTACCTCTATAGTGAGTTCCAGGACAGCTGGGGCACAGGGAGACCCTGTCTTGAAAAGACAAAAAAAAAAAAAAGAGAATTACCTCTATAACAGTTGGCTGCCAATTTACAGTTAGGGAATACCTCATCATCATCATATTCCTCCTTGTTCTATGAAGGGGAGGTAAGAAAGTCTCTCATTATTAAAACTTTGTGGCAACTAGAAAGGTAAGTTTCGTTAGGACTCATATAAACAGTTGTTACAAATAGGATCCACAGAGGGGTTTGATTCCTGTAGCAGTCTGAGGCGTTTTCTTTCATTTTCAATGTTCATATGGGCCAACCTTTCTGCTGGCACTTCCTGGGTACATCCTACCCAATGCAAAGCTGTATCTTTTCTTTCTCAGATCGTTAAGTCGGTGACGTTTTGACCTGTGGTAACATACAAATCTTTTTCACGTAGTTAGTTTTAAGATTTAAAAAAAACTGCAAAGTTTTTTGACAAAAAGGTTTCATATTATCTGTTATCCCCCTTTTTTTATTTTAGGAGGTTTTTATTTTTTGCCCCATGAATCTCAAAAAGGCATGTATGTACACATACCTATGGCAGGAATCAAGGTGCAGATTTCATCAAATTAACCCCAGCTGTTTTGGGTGACTAGTCTGTTAACTTGGGAAGCAAACTAATTCCTTAAGTAAATCATCCTACAGGTAAAAGAAGTGCTACAAGATTATCTGTACAGCAGAAAATGATAGAAGAACATGGGTATAGAACAATCCCAAGTTATTGTTATAACAATTTTTATAAAACAAGTGGTGGACAACAATAATTTATTTTCCAATTAACTCAGATGCATTAACCATATTTTAAATCAAAACCTTTAAACCAATGTTGTTTAAATTATACACATATTTACTTTTTACTAAGTCCAAAACACCATGTAACCTGTAGACAAGTCTGGGCAAAAATTGGATACTTGTTGAACTCATATCAATTAAATATACATTAATCGAATATAGACCCTGTCCCTCCCCCCCTCCCACCCCCCCACCCCCCCCCCCCCCCCCC
>VZQC01009251.1:868035-918579 GCA_009823505.1 Rhizomys pruinosus
AAAAAAAAAAAAAAAAAAAAAAAAAAAGAGAATAAGTTAATTTTATGGGATGATTACTTCTACTCCAGGGTGCAATTTAATTCTGCATTCAGATAGTTTTATATGAGAAAATATTTGACAACTAGGTAGGGCCTCTTCGGAGTGAACAGTTTGCCAGGTTTGTTGAGGTCCATATCTTTGCCAAGCCTGGGTAAAACATTTGGAGATAATGGGTCATTTAGAACCTGCTCTAAAGCTTGCAAGGACATCTCAAAGTTTATACTTTATTTATTTATTTAAACTTTTATTTATTTTTGTATGTGTATGAGTGTACTGTCTGCATGTAGTTTTGTGCACCCATGTCGTGCAATGCCGTGGAGGTCAGAAGAGGGTCTCGGGTTCCCCTGGAACTGGAGTTCTCCTGGAATTGGAGTTACAGACAGTTCTTAGCCGCCATATGGGTGCTGGGAATCAAACCCAGGTTCTCTGCAAGAGCAGTTGGTGCTCTTAACCACTAGGCTATCTCTCCAGCCCTCAAAGTTTATACTTTATAATAGTATATTCGAGATAACTTTATAATAGTAAATTCGAGATAAAATAGTATATTTGAAATAAGTACTATAGGCCTGAAATTGTTTCTTAACCTACGGTGTTATATCTGTCTTCCAGAACACCGTTATTGTTAATTTTCAGTCTACTCCTGGCTTATACTGGACTCCCAGTTACAGATTTGGATTAAATGAACACAGACAGGTTTCAGGTTAACCACACTACTGAAAGATGTTCTTTACATTGCTCTGTATTGTGCAAGTGTTACTTGTGATCTTTCTTTCTTTCTTTCTTCTTTCTTTCTTTCTTTCTTTCTTTTTTCTTTCATTTTTTTGTCTTTTTGAGACAGGGTCTCTCTGTAGCCCCTGATGGCCTGGAACTCACTCTGTAGACCAGGTTGGCCTTGAACTCACAGAGATCTACCTGCCTCTGCCTCCCAAGTGCTAGGATTAAAGGTGTGCACCACCACGCCCAGCTTAGCTGCCAATGTGGGTTCTGGGAATCAAACCCAGGTCCTTTGCAAGAGAAGTTGGTACTCTTAACCACTGAACCATCTCTCCAGCCTCACTTGTGATATTTCTTTTGACCGAACTGGATAATTTGGCTCAAGAGAGGCTAGGTTTTGTCTCCTTGAACCAGTGGAATGCAGTCCAGAAGGAGACAGTTTGGGTGGGCTTGGTAATCCTTATCAACTTATTTCCTGTGTTTAGATATGTGATATAGCTCCTCCTTCTGGGAAAACTATAAATCAGGATATGGGGGTCTTGGAAAGAAAAGAGACTGCTTCTGTTTATAGTAAATAGTCTTCACCTGAAATAGGCCTGAAATTGTTTAAATCTTTTTCATAGGCGATGCCTAGCTTACCTATGATGTTAAATATCTTTTTCAGTAAAAGCCTGTTTGAGTTTTGTTCAAGCTTGATCTAAATACTACATAGTAATTAAAAGTATCAGGCTGGTGAAATTTAGCCTTTCTGGATGGTTAACAACCATACTTAATGCCCATACCAATTCAGCCAAGGCACTTAAGGGAGAACTTTATTCCTTGTCTTCTGAGGTCAACTAAGTCCTACAGTACTATATATGGGAGTATCTCTTAAAATGTCTTTTGCCAAGCGTGGCAGTGCACACCTTTAGTCCTAGCACTCAGGAGGCAGAGGCAGGAGGATCTTTGTGAGTTCAAGGCCAGCCTTGTCTACAGAGTGAGTTCCAGGACAGCTGGAGCTACAGGGAGACCCTGTCTCAAAAAGACCAAAAAAAAAAAAAAAATCCTGTTTAAGTGTGAGTCACCTGTCTTCTTGTTCAGAGAGGTCATGGAGGCCACAAGAAGGACTCAAACCAGTGTCCAGTCTAAAAAGAGGGAGGTCAACACAGAGGAATGTCTCCTCATCCTTCAAAGGGAAGCCTGGTCAAAAAAGACCTGACTTTGTCCTCACGTAGATGGAACTGGTAAAAGGAAAGCCAAAAGGAGCCAGGGCCCCCCACAAAGCCTGCGTGACCCCTGAGGACTGGATCCTCAACTGACCTTGAGAAAACCAAACTTAATTTGGGCTAATTGTATAGACTTAAATATGCAAAAGGAAAGTATAACCAGAAATTAGAGTAGTAGGTATATTTCTTTAAAGGCCTAACCAGAAATAAGTTATCAGTATATTTCTTTAAAGCCCAAGAAATTATACTTTGGGTGTAAAACTTCAGATCTTAGTAAAAGAAACTCCCCACAAAAGTAGCCAGTTTCTTAGCTTGAAGCCAAAATGTTCTTGAGTCTGTGTCAAAGGCTGGGAATGCCAAAATTGTGTCTTCCCCTGGGCTTTGGGCTGGGGAATCCTGGACAAGAATAACCCTATGTCTGTATCCCCTAATTGGACTGTTAGTAACTTTGGGCCTCATCCTGGTAATAGCTCCCTGCCTTAGTTGGTGCTTACAAGACCATATCCAGCACTCTCCCACACCAGTTTTAATTAACTTTTACTTACTCTCCCTTCAGACAAGTCAGCATGGAGGTGTTCATATAACAGTGACACCCAGGTGTAAAGCATCTCACCCTCTTGGGTCATTAACCTTCTTTTCATTGCCCCCTATCAGCAGGAAGCAGCTGTATGGAAAAATGTTGCCCCCAATCCTTATAACACAAAAGGGTGGAATGTAAGCCCAAAGTTAACTCAGACCTGGAAACCCCGAGAAGTGTTAACACTTGACCACCATTCTACAGTCTGGGAAAAGGTCATTGTAACCTTGCTTGGCCTCTGTGAGAGAGAAAAAGTCCATATACCAACCACAAAGCACCCTGCCCTATTGCCTAGTTCCCTGGAGGGCCCACAGCCTGTATCTTCTTCCCCATAAGTGACCACATGCCCTATATCCTACATTCCCCTATGCACTGTGCCTTATTGTCCATACCTATTGCTACTTTCCCCTTAAGAGGCTGCCAAAGCAAGCTTGCTGGCTCTCCTGCTCCCAAGACAGCAATGCCAGACCACTGTGCCCTAAAGTAAAATAAAACCTGAGTTATCCTTAATGGGGTCCTGAATATTTTTATGTGGCCGGGGTCTCTCCTCAAAATGAACCTAACAGATAGCAACTAGTTTAATTTTTGCCTAGTATTCCCCCAACCTAACTTTTCTTTTTTCTCTTTCCTTCTGCTGAACCCCTTCTCCCATAGATCGTTCCCATACCCACATTCCTGCCAATTATATTGTAGAACCAGTGAAACTACCTCTGTTTATTGGCTACTAAGGGCATGCCCTCAGGACTTCTTCACCTTAAATGGCCTAAATAAGGCACATTTTCAACCTAAGAGAAACTTTAGTGATAGCTATTACATGGACAGTTTCCTTTCAACTTACATTAAGAATGTGAGCTGCCCCAAATAAATATGTATGTATGATTTTACTAACTTAAAAAGACTTTAAACTCTGTACATTTCATAAAGTTAGGAGTAAACATTTGGATGTCTAAATAATCAACTCCATGAGTATTTGTATATGTCAGCCAAAATAAATTAAAAATAAATAAATAAATATTTAAAAATCTTCCAGCCAGGCGTGGTGGCACACGCCTTTAATCCTAGCACTTGGGAGGCAGAGGCAGGTGGATCTTTGTGAGTTCAAGTCTAGCTTGGTCTACAGAGTGAGTTCCAGGACAGCTGGGGCTATAGGGAGACCCTGTCTCGAAAAGACCAAAAAAAAAAAAAAAAGAAACAAAAATATTAATTTGAGCCTACTGTTGTATTTTGATTATTGTTCTGTGTAGTATGATTGTCCTTTCATCTGAATTCTCAAGTTTCCAGCCTTCTGGACTCAACTGCTATTTCAATACCATAACTATCACTACCCCATGAATTATCTTGGAATGTTACAGCAGAACTTGACTAGAGCTCAAATTATTAAAGCAGTTGGCTAGTCAACATGAAGACCTGGGTTTGATGCCCAGGACTGCAAAATTAGTTAAATAAACAAAATTAAAGGGGACCAACAAGTTAAACCAAATTCAGCATTTCCTGAAGTTAGGTTTTTTTTTCCCCTCCAGGTTCCAAGGTGAGTGCAGAATATGGGAGCCCTCCAGAGAGCCCCTAGGAGCCTGCTGTTCTTCCCCTGCACTCCCATTGAGCTCTAGCTTTCTTTAGGGGTGGGCCCCTGGCATGTTGCCCATGCTCATTGGACAGACCTACACCCACTTGCAGGCAGGCAACACTAACTGGACTCAGCAGGTTCATAATTATAAAGAGGACATGGAGTTGTGGGGGGAAAGTTAGGAAGAACACAGGAAGTGTTGGAGGGGAGAGGAGGGAGGGACTGCGCAAAATGAAATGCATTCTTTCATGAAGGAAATAAGTAATAAAAGATGCATTTAAGATAAATTAAGAAAAGAAATATTTTATGATAAATTTCTGTTTACAGTAGTTTATGGTAAATCTAAAGTTTGCTCATTTCTTTTAATTCCAAAAGATAGTAACTTTTAAGTCCTTGAGTGCCTAAACACTATCCACTCTGCTCTCAGTCTTCACAGTCTGTAAGGTCACAGATTTCTTCTGCTGCATTTGGTTTTCTCTCAGAGTCTCAGGGGCAGTACTTTACAGTCTTAAAGCAGTAAGTTACTGGTGAGGTTTGACTGCCTAATACATGTCACTTGGACATCACTCTGAATCTTTTCTCTGAATCTTTTTTTCTTTTTTTTTCTTTTTTTTTCTTTTTTTTTTTTTTTGGTCTTTTTGAGTCAGGGTTTCTCTGTAGCCCCAGCTGTCCTGGAACTCACTATGTAGACCAGGCTGGCTTTGACCTCACAGAGATCTTCCTACCTCTGCCCCCCCAAGTGCTAGGATTAAAGGCATGTGCCACCATGCCTGGTCACTCTGAATCTTTTGTCTTAAGAATTCTGCAGTTCTGAGATGTTTTATTCTCTTTTTCTATATGGGGTATACCCTCTGAAACCAACAATGTGTGACCTCCTGTTGTTTAATGGAAATCCTATCTTCTTGGATTTCTAAGTGCATAAGAATCCTGTTTTAAAACAAATTTTTAAGAAAAACACTCAGGGGCCAAGCACTTGTGACAACATAGGTCAGGACCCTGGTGTATTTCTTGCTACTTATATTTTACTAAATGGATGTAGTATTAAAATGACACTTAATGATTTATTAGTGCATCTCTCAACACTGGTCAGAGAAGCTTCTTGCAGTAGAAAGCAATTATCATAGAGGGCCATAGCTGGTCAACATACAGAGAACAAGAGACTTTAAGGGCTCAGTCCTAAATGGGACATCCATACCACCCCCTCGTACCTCCCCCCCAAGGTTCAGGCATCTTTGTGGATGGGGGGAGGAAAGACGTAGGAACTAGAGGTGGTGGATAACTATAAAGAAATAGTGTTTTCGAGGGGAGACGCCATAACGCGCCAGGCCAGACATGGGAACTGTGGAAGGGATTACTCTCCATTCAGAACCAAATATAATACTAAAGTCCTAGGGCTATGCACTCAGACAAAATATATTAATACAGGAGCTCTGACATCAGCAATGGATTGTTCTACCAGGTGGATGTTGGCCAGGGGATCCAAGGCCCCACAAAAGGTAAGGGCTCCTTGCCTCTAGGTTGGGATACCTACAGGAGGAGAGGCAATAAGACCCTGCTGCCGAAGACCTGACGTTAACATGGGAGGGATGTATTGAGACCACACATGCAAGTGTACAGATGGCCTCTGGAATGCCAGAGAGTGTTACCAAAGGCCACTAAACCAATAAAGCAAATATGGGTCTCCCTGAGTCAAGCAAGACTCCACCGTCAGCACCAGCTACACCTCACCTGCCTGGAAATACTGTGCAGCAGAGGCAGCCATGTGCCTGTATATCCCAAATCTAATTGGCTATTGGCTCTCCCCTTGGAGAAATAACCCATGGCTGATGCCACAAGCTTACATCCTCTACAGGTTAGGAGATGTTATAAGCCACAGTAAGACCCTGTCATATTTAACAGGGGGGAAAATTGTAATTCATGGATTAACATATCCAAACATGTGTCTATGCTAAAGTAACCTACCATAACTATTAGTGCTGCTTAAATACCTATATATCTAATTGCTTGTTCTTCATTAGTAGGATCGAAAGGTTATTCCTGGACAAACTGTCAGCCCATGAAAGGAAACAGCCAGAATTGACCAGAGTCCAAGTCAACAGCTCCAGAGAGAGTGGACTGTTTTACCTCTCATCCACCTGTGCCCCTTTTCTAAGCCTAGGGAACAACCTGCGGAAGAGGGGGCGTGGTAGAATGTAAGGGCTGCGATTGGGGTGAATGGTGAAACTACAGCAATGTAGTCTGGACACTCATTTGATCAACTTGATTAAACAAACAACCTGTCACCCCCCACTGGATGGTGGGGCTGTAGGTGTTTGGGCACAACAGCCTGCAGATAGGTTTTGCATGAAGGATGCTTGTACTCATGGATTATCACTTATAGCTAAAAATGAAAAAAAAAAAAACTGAGAGAAAGATGCAGGACAGTTATGGCAGAATGCATGATCTGGGATGGGGTGGGGGTGGGGGGGAGGGAAAGGGAAATAAGCCTGAACTGAATTGGAAAAAATGTATGAAATGCACAAAGCATCAATAAAAAACTAATTAAAAAAAAAAAAAAGAAATAGTGTTTTCCAGATCACAGACCAGTTGCATATATGAACTATATGGCAGCATGCATTAGACCTGTACAAGCTGACGTTAGGCAAAATCCCAGCACTGAGGGGCAAGGTGGGTGTGAAGTTCCATGCCTAGCTGAGGAGCTAAAGGCATATGCCAGCTTCTGGCACAGGAAAAGACAGCTTTACTTAAGGATGTGGCCCTGGCAGAACGACCCCCTCCCCGGGCTGGTTCCATACTCAAAGGTGTAAGGGCAACACAAATTGGACTTGATGGGGGGTATGGAGTTGGGGGTGGATCTGGAAATAGTTGGAAGAGGGGAAAATGTGATCAAAACACACTGCATGAAACTCTCAAAGAACTTAATAGAAGCCTTTTAAAAAGGAAATGCTACTGAATTTTGCCAAAAAATAATTTTTATTTTTTTTTTTTTTTTATTTTTTTAATTTATTTTTTAAATGAAAGGGTCTCATTTGGTTGTTTTGATTTTTTTGTTTGTCTGCTTTGTTTTTGAAATAGGGTCTTGGGGCTGGAGAGATGGCTCAGCAGTTAAGAGTGTCAACTGCTCTTGCAGAGGACCTGGGTTCGACTCCCAGCACCCACATGGCGACTAAGAACCGTCTTTAACTCCAGTTCCAGGGGAATCCAATGCCCTCTTCTGACCTCCACGGCATTGCATGACATGACAAAAAAGAAAGAAAGAAGGAAAGAAGAAAGAAAGAAAGAAAGAAAGAAAGAAAGAAAGAAAGAAAGAAAGAAAGAAAGAAAGAAAAGAAAAGAAAGAAATAGGGTCTTACTAAATATTCCAGGCAGGCTTTGGACTCTTGTTCTTCCTTCCTTAGTTCCCTCAATACTGGGATCATGGACATTTACCATCATGTCCAGCCTCCTAGCTTCTCACTATGAAATCTTTTAGCTTCTTTCTATGAAACCCAGGCTGTCTCAAGCTTAGGACCTTTCTGCTTGTAGAAATAACCAAGTGCGGCTGGGTGTGGTGGCCCACGCCTTTAATCCTAGCACTCAGGAGGCAAAGGCAGGCGGATTTTTGTGAGTTCAAGGCCAGTCTGGTCTACAGAGCGAGTTCCAGGACAACTGGGGCTACAGGGAGACCCTGTCTCGAAAATACAAAAAAAAAAAAAAAAGAAATGAACAAGTCCTGGCAAGATTGTCCTACCACGCGGTTTATAGACGCCGACGCGCTCTTTTGCAAGCGCCAAGGTTCGCATCCCCCACCACCGCATATGGCGGCCCGATGAACCGTCTGAAAACCAATTCCAGGAAACTCCCAGTTCCAGGGAATCTGACACCCTCTTCTGACCTCGCAGCATTGCACACACGGGTGCACAAAACTTGCATGCAGACGAGACATTATATACACATACAGAAAATAAAAGAAAAAAGAAGAAGAAAGAAAGGAGAGAGAGAGAGAGAGAGAGAGACGAGGAGAGAGAGAAAGAAGAGAAGAAGACCTCGAGAAAGAAAGAAAGAACGCCAAGACGCACGAAACAACGAAAGAAAGAAAGAAAGAAAGAACCAAGTGAGGGCTGGAGAGATGGCCTAGTGGTTAAGAGCGCCAATCGTTCTTACAGAGGACCCGGGTTCGATCCCCAGCATCCACATGGCGGCCGAGAAATGTCTGAAACTCCAATTCCAGGAGAACTCCAGTTCCAGGAGAATCCGACACCCTCTTCTGAGCTCCGCAGCATTGCACGACACAGGTGCACAAACTTGCATGCAGACCAGTACTTTCATACACATACAGA
The DNA here is from genome assembly GCA_009823505.1 of Rhizomys pruinosus. Taxonomy (NCBI): domain Eukaryota; kingdom Metazoa; phylum Chordata; class Mammalia; order Rodentia; family Spalacidae; genus Rhizomys; species Rhizomys pruinosus. The sequence goes on from VZQC01009251.1 coordinate 876,454, forward strand.
AATAAATAAAATTAAAAAAAAAAAAAGAAATAACCAAGTGCTGGTATTTCAGGCAAGCACAGCCGTGCACAGCAAGACTGATTCCAACAACATCCCCCCTGGTCTTTGAACAATATTCTCTGCAGAGATTGCTGATTAACCATCTGTTCATTTGATCTTGACGTTCCCTCACTAGAAGAGCACTGTCCCAGTTGGTGTGATCTGATCTGATGCTGGGAGAGGATGATGAGTGACAGATGTCAAGGAGTCAGTGCCAATAAAACATTTCATGGCCACTTTTAAGCAGCTCAGAGGTATGGAGGGAGTAGTTTCTCAAACGTGCTGCTTGGTTACTTCTGTTAGAAGTTGTGCTTCAGTCTAGCGTGGTAAAGTAAATACCTGTTGTGCAAGCATAAGGACCAGAGTTTGAGCCCCCAGCACTTACATAAAAACTGGGCATGGTAGCATATGTCTGTAACCCTGGTGCTGGGCTGGGAGGAGTTGGAGATATGTGGATCCCTAGAGCTCGCAGACCAGCCAGTCTGGCCAAATCGGTAAGCTCTGGGTTCAATGGGAGACCCTGTCTCAAAAAATCAGGTGGAGAGCGATAGAAGAGAGACGCTTGACACTGACCTCTGTCGTCCATGTGCACATACAACAAGGCACACACACACGGCACAGACATACACCTCTACAGATATGTTAAAAGACAGTAGTTATAAAGCTTTGCAAAAAATGTGGCATGAGGGCTGGAGAGATGGCCTAGTGGTTAAGAGCGCCGACTGCTCTTGCAAAGGACTCAGGTTCAATCCCCAGCACCCACATGGTGGCTGAGAACCGTCTTTGGCTCCAGTTCTAGGGGAATCTGACGCCCTCTTCTGACCTCCATGGCATTGCACGACACAGGTGCACAGACCTACATGCAGACAGTACATTCATACACATAAAAAATAATAAAATAAATACAATTTTTAAAAATGTGGCATGAGAAAATATTAAAAGAAAGTGAGTTTAGAGCCAGGGAGATGGTAATCAGGTAAAAGCACTTGCTGCTGAGCCTGATGACCAGAGTTCGATACCTGGAACCCACATGGTGGAAGGAGACAGCCAATTCCTGCAACTCATGTGACCTCCCATACACAACTCTGGCCCTCATTTAAACCTAAATCTCATGTTATAACCCCAAAGATAGAGTTGGGGGAAATCACTGGATGTCTTTGTTTCTCTTCTCACATTGAATAGGTCTCCTTTTATAGCTTTTTACAACCCCAAAGATAGAGTTGGGGGAAATCACTGGATGTCTTTGTTTCTCTTCTCACATTGAATAGATCTCCTTTTATAGCTTTTCACTATTATTTCTTCTTTTGTTTTGTCTTATTTTTCAGTCTTTTTGAGGCAAGGTCTCCCTGTAGACCCGGCTGGCCTGGAATTTGCTATGTAGACCAGGCTGTCCTTGAAATCATAGAGCTTCACCTGCCTCTGCCTCCAGAGTCCTGGGATTAAAGGTATGCACCACCACATCCATTATTACTATATTATAATAGCAGCTCACTATTATTTAATTAATGTCTTGTAGTTTGGTGGGCTAGCCTAATTTGTTAGAGCTGCTAGGGCCACCCTCTGATCTTAACAACTCAAGTAGCAATCCTGGCAACTCAGTCAGGAAAAAGACACATTTTGAGTGTCAGACACTCATAACAGGTAGGCCCTGGATGGAGAGGAAAGATTGACTGTTCCACATGACTGATGGAATCACTTTATCCATTTTTAAAAGTGGGAAGACTTGTCTTCCCACTTCAGCTGCCATCTTTTACCCCTATTGAGTGAAGCAGAAAAATAAGTAGCTAGACTCTGTTTTGGACTCCAAACAAACCTGACACTTAGTAAGTTTTTTCCAGTCGATAGACACTGGGCTTTGTTTTCCTGTTGGTTTAGAGGTTCCTTTGAACTGTTTGGGTTCTTTTTTTGTATTATTTCAGGATGTCATTTGGTGGCTGTCTTTGTCTTTCAGTGTTTTCTTAAACCGTTTTTTTTCGATGGTCTATTTGGGCTGTTAAACCATTTGTATGGAAAGCCTTGTCAATCTGGAAGCTTCTTTGAGCAAGTTTGGAGTTCCATTGCAGGACATGGGCATCTGGTGTGTGGCAGGGAAGGTTGAAATGTATTGGTCTTTGGCTTTGTTGAAACTTTAGGATTCTATTAAACAAAATTAAATTTTTTTAAATTGTATGTGTATGAGCGTTATGCCTGCATGTATGTAAGTGCACCCATGTCATACAGTACCAGCAGAGGACAGAAGAGGACAGCACATCCTCCTGGAACTGGAGCAACAGAGGATTGTTAGCTGCCATGTGCATGCTGGGATTTGAACTCAAGTCTTCTGCAAGAGCAGTCAGTGCTCTTAAACTCTGAGCCATCTCTCTAGCATCTCTGTTGAACAACTCGAGACAACAGAAACAATGGTGTTGAGAAGACCACTAGTGTGATTGTGTGGCCATGGAGAATACTGAGTTTGTCCTATCTTGGTGTGCCCTAGTGTATTAGTCACTTTTCTGTTGCTGTGATAAAACACCATGACCAAGGAACTTATAAAAGGAAGAGTTTATTTGAGCTTACGATTGACGGTTCCAGGGAATTAGAGTCCTTTGTGGTGGGAGGCATGGCAGTTGGAGCTGGAGCATCATACCGAGGGTCACATCTCACAATGAGCACAGGAAGCAGAGAGAGGGGGAATGGAGACCGCAAGGCTTGTTTGTTTTTTGTTTTGTTACTGTAGACCACGAGGCTTGTTAAACTCACTAAGCCTGCCCCCAATAATGTGCTTCCTCTAGCACGGCCACACCTTCTAAGACCTCCAAGAACAGTGCCACTGACTGGAGACAAAAATGTCTGAATACTTAAAGCCTATGGGGGACACTCATTCAAACCACCACACCTAGGTAGAATAATATCTGACCAGTAGGTAAACTTACGATGGTTTCTAAGAGATCATGTGGCAAGACTTAATCTTCTAGAGTTCCTGAAAATAATGAATAACAAACTTCTGGATGCTTCATTTTTGTGTTTGTTGAACTTAGTGTAAATTATTCTTGGCATGCCTAATTTGGTATGTGTGCGTGTCAGTATATGTAGTATATGAATATGTATATTTGGAGGGTCATTTGTGGACTCCTTTAATATGTGCACCTATGGTTTTTCTCTCTTTCCTTGAAAATGTAGCTAAACTGTAAGAACTGAATTTTATACTATAGAATTTGAGACTGGAAAAAAAATCCTACCTAAATTATGTCTAATTAAAATGGTAACTAGTTAAAATGTAAACTTTGAATTTCCTTCTTGGTTGAATGATTAGGGCCTGGAGTTTTCACCTGTTAATTGGAAACTAAGGCCAAGAAAAATTACTATTACAAGATTTACAAGTATTTTAGAGAAATAATAAGCATCTAAGACACTTTCCAAAAAATATTTATTTAAAGCAAATTTCATTGGAGATATAAAATATAGCTTGTTAAATTATAAAGCTTTGTATTAGCTATGTAGATTTTTACTGAGGATTTTATTCCAAAACAGATTTTAGAAAAATCTAAAATTTTATTAACTTTTTAAATAGGATAACAGAAAATGAGGATGTACAATTACTTTTGTTAAACACTGAAAATTTCTAACTCTTTCTTGCTGGGCAAACTTAAAAATGTAAATTTAGAAGATTAGTTTTAGGGGCTGGAGAGAAGGATCAGTGGTTAAGAGAATTTGTTGCTCTTGCAGAGGACCAGAATTCAGTTTCTGGTACCCACCCACAAGGCAGCTCACAGCTGCCTGTAATCCAACTCCGGTGGATATGACCCGTCTCTTCTGGCCTTTGTGGGCACCTGTACGCAAATGTGTATACACACATGCATAATTTAAAAAATTAAGATTAATTTCAGGATTCATGTATATGTAAAGGTACTTTTTCATTATTGCTGGACATTAGACAATATGAAGGACATATTCACCAAGTATTTGACTATTTGGTCAGTTGGTGGTGCTGTTTTGGGAAGGCCACTTAAGCCTTAGGCCTTGGTGGAGGAAGCTCGGCACTAGGGGTGCTTTGAGAGTTCAGGGCCACCTCTTATTTCCAGCTTCTTCCTCTGCTTCCTGTGCTAGCTTGAAGATGTGAAGTGGGCATTGAGTTCTTTTTTGCTTTCTGCTATTTTTTTTTCCTTTTTAGTTTTATCTTTTTTGTCTTTTTGAGACAGGGTCTCCCTGTAGTCCCAGCTGTCCTGGAGCTCGCTCTGTAGACCAGGCTGGCCTTGAACCCACAGAGATCCGCCTACCTCTGCCTCCCAATTAAAGGCGAGCGCCACCACGCCTGGCTGCTTTCTGCTATTTTTAATCATTGCCACTGAGATTAAAAAACAAACAGGGGCTGGAGAGATGGCTCAGCGGTTAAGAGCGCCAACTGCTCTTGCAGAGAACCCGGGTTTGAGTCCCAGCACCCACATGGCGGCTAAGAACCGTCTTTCACTCCAGTTCCAGGGGAATCTGACACCCTTTTCTGACCTCCGCAGCATTGCAGGACACAGGTGTACCAACCTACATGCAGACAGTACACTCATACATATAAAAATAATAAGTAAACAATCAATCAAAAAACAAACAAACCCCAAACCTGGCATTTGGAAGCTGGGCTAAATCTATTTATTTTGAGTAAATAAATTTGTTGTTATCGCAGAAATGAGACACGAGAGAAAACGAGTCTGTTTGTGATCACAAGCCCTAAATTTATAAAAGTTTTAGTGTTTATCTTTGTCATACCTGTATTCTCCTGAGCCATAAATTCTAAATTTTGTTTCAAAAGTAGAAGCAGAGTTAACATATATAAAACACTCTGTGTAATCATTCCAAATAATGATTGTAATTGTTACTGGCTCCTTTCTAAGCTAAATATGTTTCTGTCCTGTTGTATTATATAGGCATTCTAAGATGCAAAGCTTAAAGGCACTGTACCAAGTTGGTGTACTCCAAACTAGAATTACCAATGCTGCTAACCTTTTCTGAGTTTATGTTTGTGAATTCCTAATGGTATTATGACTATGCTCTTCAAGCAAAGATAGACATGCCCTAAGACTACGCACTGTAAGCAAGGCCTCCTAATAGGGAACCAGTATTGGACATTGATCAACTAAGGATTATATCTTTAATCGAGCGCTTAATTTTAAGATTAGTTTCTTTTTCTCTATCCTTTCTTATTTTGAATTTGTTGGGTTCAACAGAAGACTTGAAGGTTGGAGTGGAAGAGTTAATCATTACCACTGAGATTAAAAAAACAAACAGGGGCTAGAGAGATGGCTCAGCCATTAATTCCCTGTCATGACCCTACCCAGTCAGCAGTGCGCATGTTAAGTGTTGAGAAGTACTGTCACCCAAACTTGGGTTACCCTTTTGTTACCACTGCATCTGAAATTAAGAAACGGAAATTGACAGAGGAAAGTAGACTGATGTAACTTTGGCCAACCTGGGAAGAAAAAGTCTCCTAGTTTCTCTCTACCTTTCCTGTAGCAGTTATATGAACAGAAATTTAAGTAAAAGTCAAGGACTAGGCATATATTAGTTTGACTGTGAAGTGGGATGAACTGTCAGAACAGTGTGAAATCTCTTCCTGGGAGGCAAGCCCCTCCTCTTGCTGGAGTCAGCACTCAATCTTTTCTTTTCCTCAGCGTGGGATTCCTGGAGAAATATTAATTCTTCAAGATCCGTTGTTTACGATGGTAAATGGGCTTACGAGGCTTTGGGCTTCTTTTGTAAGATAAACATATGGCTTCATTCCCTCATGGCCCTTCTTTCCCTGATCCAAAATAATGTAAATGTGTCTATATATTTTGTGAAACTATCAGTGCTGAGAACAACAAATATCATGGGTCTATCTCATTTGTGTTGCAAATAACGGGTGGGATTAGGTTGATCACATCTATTTATGGTGTTTACACATTAGTTTTAGGTCAGTAGGCATCAGAAAGGATTAATTCCTGATTAGACAAATTCTACTTCTCCTTCCTATTTCATGCTGTATGTACTGCTTCAGTAAAAAGAGGACAAGTCCTTTGTTCAAGAACAGTTTCAGGACAATGCAGAACGAATAAGTTCTAAGAACAGATCAGGCCCACTCTTAGCTTTAATGGATGATAAGAGTCAGGCTGCCTTTGTTCAAGCACCAGCATAATATGGCATCTCTCTGCTGCAGGATTCCGATGGCACTTAGTGAGTGGGAACAAGTATCAGCAGAAATTTACCTCGACAAATGATCAGTGTGCAGATGCACTTAAGCAAGACATGTTTAAGCAACAGCCACATACAAGTTTAAACATAGAGGCTGGAGAGAGGATCAGTGGTGTGTGTGTGTGTGTGTGTGTGTGTGTGTGTGTGTGTAAGGCCCAGGTTTTATACTGCAAAACAAAACAGACAATTTAGAGGGTAACAACTTGCAGTAATATAGAGAAAGAAGGAGGACATTTGAGATCCTTGGGGATTCATGCTGGATGGAGATGAAGAAACAATTTGGAAGAGAGTTGACTTGCTGTAGTTATAAGTATGGGAGGGATATGAAGCTGAGAGAGGCTAAGATGGGATGCTCGCCAGCTCGTTAATACACTCTGTGAAGTTGCAACAGCACCCAGAGGCGGTTCTAACTATCATTGGTTTTCATTTGGGATAATTTTTATCATAAAAAGTAGCATCTGGGGCTGGAGAGATGGCTCAGCAGTTAAGAGCGCCAACTGCTCTTGCGGGGGACTCAGATTCTATTCCCAGCACCCACATGGTGGCTAAGAACCGTCTTTGAGTTGGGCATGGTGGTGCATGTCTTTAATCTTAGCACTTGGGAGGCAGAGGCAGGCAGATATCTATGAGTTCAAGGCCAGCCTGGTCTACAGAGTGAGTTCCAGGCCAGCTGGGGCTATAGGGAGACCCTGTCTCAAAATTTAAAAAAATAAGTAGCATCTTGAAAATATGAAGATTTAAAACTAAATTTAAATTACCGAAAGTCAGACACGGCCATGTTTGGGGATAAATTTTCTCATGAATATATAATAAGACAAAATTTTGACACTACACTTTGTAACTCACCTCAGCAGTAAAACCTGGTCATAATTCTGTCATACCATAGGTGAAGATACTGAAAAGACTTTTGGAAAAGTGTCTGGAATAGCTACAGTGTCTGGTACACAGCAGTAACAATTATATTTGTTCATGGATCTATGAAGAAAGCCTCACCAGAAAATTTAACTGATATTGGTATGTATTAGTTACTTTTCTGTTGCTATGATAAAATATCATGACTAAGGCAACTTACAGAAGAAAGAGTTTATTTGGACATCAGGTTCCAGAGGGAACATGCGTAACAGTGGGTCAGTAGAGCAGGAAGGTAAGAATCACATCTTCAACTGCAAACCTGAAGCAGAGAGAACAAATTGAAAGCATGGAGAGCTTATAAAACTCCCACAGACATTACACAGGCCAAGCTAATTTAGACAGCCCTTCATGGAGACTCCCTTCCCATGAGATTCTAGATTGTATCAAGTTGACAAATAGCACTAACCATCGCAATCCCCCAAGTTAGAATATTGGAATGTGGTATAATTTAAGCAAATTCTGACCTCCAGTCACCTGGACACATCACTCACTGCTATATTCTTAAAGTTTTAGGTCATAAAAATGTATAGCTTGGTTCTTTTTGTAAATGTTAGAATAAGGTATTTTTTCAGGGCCACCCTGTCAGCCCCTGCAGTTTTAACTGTTGTGATGATCAGCTCTGAAGAAGCTGTTTAATTAATGAGGAAAGAGAACAGCAAAATTGCCTTCATGTTGAACAGTAATTTCTGGGTTCGTAGTGATTTCTCTAATAGGAGTGGACTAAAGGCTAGCAAAGCCTAGCCAATTCCCTACAACGAGTTCAGTAGCTGTCACAATATTTTAAGACAAGTTTGGGTCTTAATTTTGACAACTCTATCGCCTGTGTTTCAGCACATACAAATCCGCACCCAGCTGATACTATTACTTCATTGTTAACACTGTTGCTTAGTCACTCACTTCTTGTTTTCTCTGCCTTGTTCATCTGAGTTAGAAAGCCGGGGTCAGCCACATTCTTCACAATCACCTCAGCAAGGGATCCATGCCTCCTTCTCCTTCCTGTCCTTGCAGACTGGATCAGGAACTTCACTTTCCCAGCTTGATTCTGAAAAGGAGGGGATGGTCCTTGAGTATGAAGGAGACATTCCTGTGGGCTGTTGACCCTGCGGTTGGACAGACTGAAGAGGGCAGGCACCAGGGCTAATGGCCTTGCAGCCAAACATGCAGCTTTGGAGCTGATGGTCCGGCAGCCATGAGGCTATGGGACTGATGGTCCCGTGGCCAAACACTCAGCTGTAGAGCTTCTGGCTCCAAGATCAAAGGAGCTGAAGAGCCAGCTGTGTGGTTGATGCCCCACAACCACGCACACATGCAGGAACAGCCCAGGGACCACATCAGGTGGTACAAATCTGTGAAAATCCATTTATTCTATGTAACAGGCTGCTTATATAGGTTTGGGGCAGGTAGCCACTACATCACATGACATCACCGCCCAGTGGCCAATCTTAGACCTCCACACTATCACACAGTCATCCCAGCTAGTGGGGTGTATTCAGAAAAGGGGTGTGCTAACAAGCAAGCAGACTTGTGACTTCTGAGTGTGTGCTAGCTGAAACCAGAGCATGCCCTGCATCCTTTGCTCCACTTGGTATGCTAAGCAGACTGGTAGCCTGCATATGCTCAAGATACATCTGAGTCCAGGATTGGACTACACGTTCCCTCTCCTCTCAGGTGAGCACCACTCAGAGCACTGGGGTTCTGGATAAATTAGCATTCACCAAAGCAACCCAAGCCAGTGAAAATGAAAAACGAATTTTATGGACAACAATGAATTTGTTATAGGATTATAGGTGAGAGCTTGAAAGTAAGAAAGACCTTCAACAGAAAGCCCCTCATTCTTTTTTTTTTTTTTTGGGTCTTTTTGAGACAAGGTCTCCCTGTAGCCCCAGCTGTCCTGGAACTCACTCTGTAGACCAGGCTGGCCTTGAACTCACAAAGATCCGCCTGCCTCTGCCTCCCAAGTGCTAGGATTAAAGGCGTGCACCACCATGCCCGGCAGCCCCTCATTCTTTTATAAGCCATCTGTTCTTCTAAAAAAGAATGAGGGGCTTTCTATTGAAGCTCTTTTTCCTATACTGTTTAGGCCTCTTGTGTAAACATGGGACCAAAATTTTTTGTTAAGTGTGGACTATATCTCATACCTTTATTAGTAGATTTTTGTCTGCAGAAAACTTTTGTTATGTTTGTAGATAAATTCATAGGCGTTCTAGATTAACTTAAAATTTTTGTTTATTTATTAATTATTTATTTTTGGTCTCCTTGTAGCCCCAACTGGCCTGGAACTTATTCTGTAGACCAGGCTGGCCTTGAACTCACAGAGATCCGCCTGCCTCTGCCTCCTGAGTGCTAGGACTAAAGGCATGAGCCACCATCCCTGGATATTTTATTTTTTATGTGTATGAATGTATTGTCTGCATGTATGTAAGTGTACCTGTGTCATGCAATGCCCACAGAGGTCAGAAAGAGATGTCGAAATCCCCTGGAACTGGAGTTATGGACAGTTGTTAGCTGCCATGTAGGTGCTGAGAATCAAACTTGGGTCCTCTGCAAAAGCACACAGTGCTCTGAACTGCTGAGCTTTCTAGACTCTTAACTTTGTATTTTTTTTTTTTTTTTTTGTCTTTTTGAGACAGGGTCTTCCTGTAGCCCTAGATGGCCTGGAACTTCCTATGTAGACCAGGCTGGCCTTGAGCTCATAAAGATCTCCCATGTGCTAGGATTAAAGGGATGTGACACCATGCCTGGCAGCTTTGAATTTTTCAAAAAGGAAACTGGAAGTTTTATTTTAGAGCAATTATTATATGTTTGTAGAAAATTGTAGATAATACAAAGAGTTACCATAGCCGCCAACTTAAGAGTTTCTACCACTGTGCTCTCTAAAAATATTTTTTTGGGGGCTGGCTGGAGAGATGGCTCAGCGGTTAAGAGCACCAACTGCTCTTACAGAGGACCCAGGTTCGATTCCAAGCACCCACATGGCTGCTAAGAACCGTCTTTGACTCCAGTTCCGGGGGAATCCGACACCCTCTTCTGACCTCTGCAGCATTGCAGGACATGGGTGCACCAACCTACATGCGGACAGTACATTCATACACATAAAAAATAATAATAATAATTTAAAAAATATTTTTTATATTAACATCTTGCATTGATGTGATTCATTTACTCTAGTTGATGAATCATATAAATATATTTGCTTTTAATTTTAAAAATCCAAGAAAGAAGCCAGAACTCCTGTATAGCAGAAACAGGTAAAAGAAGCAGGGAACCACTGAGCTTTTTATAGGATTCACGGCAGAAACAGAAGTGAGGCATGGGGTGGGGAGGGGGAGGAGCCGGTTAGTCCAGGTTAGTCCAGGGACCTCCCGGTTTCCAGCACATCCGTCCTTCGCATACAGTTTCCAGGCTCATTTAGAGGAAGAGAGATAATAACCAGTCTTCCCTTCTGCCATTTCTGGCCTCTGGCAAGAACATACCTGCTGACAGGAGCGAGGACATTTTCAACTTCTAGCCAAGGACAAGTTGAAACTGCTCACTTTCAAGGTCGCTAATCTGAAATTACCTGACCAGTTTCTATCTCCTGTAGTCATCAATATCAACAGATGCCTGTGGGTGCTGGGACTCCAGGCTTTTTCCATCAAGCCTGCTCTTCAGCCAAGTGATTTTAATTTCAACCCAGGACAAGCTAGACCCTAATCTATCCCCCTGTACTTCAGAGGTACGCCTGGCTATAGCTTCTTGTGTGGCTTACAGGTCTCTCAAGCCTCACTCAGCAGCTTTCTGATATTGTTAGGATTTCCTAGGATGAGACCGTCTTGGTTGCCAGCCTGTGGTAGAGCCTTTAGGAGGTGGAGCCTTGTGGGAGAAAGTTAGGCCACAGGAGGAATGCCCTTGAAAGGGGACATCATCAGGACCCAGCCCTGCCTCTTTCTTTTTTTGCTTCCTGTCTTGAGTAAGCAGCTTTGCATCATCAGGTGTTCTATGTCATGAAGGGCTACGTCGCCACAGGCCCAAAAGCCACACAGATAACAGGTCAAACCCCGGAAGCATGAGATAAAATCACCCCTCCTTATAGGCTGATTGCCTTAGGTACAGAGCAAAAAGATGGCTAACAGGACTCCAGTACTGTTGAGCATGTGTTTCTGCCATGCACTGTGCCGTTCACTATTTCACTTCTCTGGCTGTCCCTGGATGACGTCCCAACCACATATTCCTCTGGCTACCATCATTCTTTTCTTTAATATTTTATATTATTTTTTATTTACGTGTCTGAGTATGTTGCCTGCATATATGTAAGTGCACCTGTGTTGTGCAATGCCCTCAGAGGTCAGAACAGGGCAATGGGTTGCTCTGGAACTGGAGTTACAGATGATTGTAGGCCAACAAGTGGGTGAGGGGAATTGAACCCTGGTCTTCTGCAAGAACAGCTGAGCCATCTTTCCATACCCTGTCGTCATTCCTTAAAACAGTTCAGATATCACTTCTTCAAAGAAATCCTAGATCCCTACATGTGAGTGTCACACACCATTCTACTTAGGGGAATGTGATCTGTTCTCACGACTCAGGGAGGAAATTAGGTATTTACTAAATGTATTACTGTAACCATTATTGCTCTTAGAACATTTTATAGTCATTCTTGTGTGACTCTGCTTTATTATTAATATGTCATTGTTAGTTTTTTGGTCAGTGATATTTATAAAACATTATTTTTATGTCTGTGTGTGTGTGCTTGAGTTTATATGTACCACATGCATGCGGGAGCCTCCAGAGGACAGAAGAGGGTACTGAATCCCCTAGAACTGAAGTTATTGATGGTTGTGAGCTGCCACATTGGTACTAGGAACTGAACTCTGGTCCTCTGCAAGAGCAGAAAGTGCTCTTAACTGCTGAGCCATCTCTCCAGCTTTATCAATCACATATTTTTCAAATTAATGTTTTAGGTTAGCATACAAAGAAATGGGTTTCCTCAAGGTATTTTCATACTTTATTCTCGTTTATGACCCATCCCACTGCCCTCCCCCCTTATGTAAGTCTCTTTGAAATGTTAGGTTATTTATTTATTTATTTATTTGTTTGCTTGTTTTTTTTTTGAGACAGTGTCTCCCTGAAGCCCCAGCTGTCCTGGAACTCTCTATGTAGACCAGGGTGGCCTTGAACTCACAGCGATCTGCCTGCCTCTGCCTCCCATGTGCTAGGATTAAAAGCATGCACCACTATGCCCAGCAGTCATTCTTTTAAAAGTAAGATACAAAAAGTCAGCCTGGAAGAAAATATGCAAGTGGTTAGACTAAATGATTCATAGAAAATAATGGGATGAGCCGGGCGTGGTGGCGCACGCCTTTAATCCTAGCACTTGGGAGGCAGAGGCAGGCGGATCTTTGTGAGTTCAAGGCCAGCCTGGTCTACAGAGTGAGTTCCAGGACAGCTGGGGCTATAGGGAGACCCTGTCTCAAAAAGACCAAAAAAAAAAAAAAAAAAAGAAAATAATGGGATGGAAGTGTAGTCAGGACTAGAGCACTTGGTATACAAGGCCTTGGGTCCATTTCCAGCCTGAGGATGTTCATCCAGGCATGGTGGCGCATGACTTTAATCTTAGCACTCGGGAGGCAGAGACAGGCAGATCTCTGTGAGTTCAAGGCCAGCCTGGTCTACAGAGTTCCAGGCCAGCTGGGGCCATAGAGAGCTTGTCTCAAAAAGACGAAAAAAAAAAAAAAAGGATGTTCAAACATGCTTAAAAGAGAAATATAAATTACTGTATACCTGTTACATGGGCAAAAATCAGTTTTACAACAACATTCTGTGATCAAGGCTTGTGCGTAGCATTCTCATAAACTGGGTAGGAATTCAAAATGATACAATTTATGGGGTGGGTCAGTAAAATTCTATATGCCTTTTCCCCTTCGACCAGCAATATTGCATCCAGCACTCTAGCCCAAAGATGTTGGCCAAACATGAGCAGATGGATACAGAAATTATATCTTAAATAAAAAACTGAAAAAATGGAAATAGTTCAGATGATCACCATCAGAGGAATGGTTGAATAAATTATGACAAATGCACTGAATTAAATATGTTCGAGTCATACCCCCAAATGAAAGCCGTCTTTACATAATGCTATACAAAGTAGATTGCTCACCAGCTGCGCTATGAATATAAAGCATATTTAGCATATCGCCATTTCTTTGGAAAGGAGGGGATGTGATATAAATACACACATAGTTATAATTGTAGAGATGATTCTTAAAAAGAAAAAAGATTATGGGGCTAAAAAGGCTAAAATATAGGCTCCTTTTGAATATTCTTTATTTTAAGAATTTTACTTACAAACCATGTAAATATTTTCCTTTATATAATTATAGAAAATCCCTAAACAATTGACATAAAGAAATGAACCTAAATACATGACCTCGTGAGTGACCCAGAAGAGAAGACTATGTCCGGTTTCTTTACTCTCCTTTCCTTCAGCATTTTGCTGTCAGAGTTGCTAACCCTAAACCTACAACAGCTTAAAAAGTTTGGGACGGTCTTAGAGGCAATGCTGAGGCTGCATCCTCCATGAGGGCTAAGCGGGCCACACTCAGTGAAAAGCCAAGATCTTTTCTTTTTTTCTTCTCTATTTAGGTTACAAACAGTTACTTTTCTTTATTTAGGTTTCCGCATCTTTTTGATCTTTTCAGCATCATTAAAACCACAATTAAGGGGCTGGAGCGATGATGGCTCAGCAACTAAAAGCACTGGCTGCTCTTGTGCAGGACCCAGGTTTGAATCCCAGTGTCCACATAGCGGCTAACAATGGTCATTAACTCCACTTCCAGGGAGTTTATGCCCGTAAAATAATTTTTTAATTAGAAAAAAAACACCTACAAATAAGCCATGTGCAGTAGTACATCTGGTTGGCCCAGTGATTAGAGAGGCTGACATCCCTTCTTTCCATGAGTTCCAAGCCAGCCTGGGCAACATACCAGACCTAGTTTCAAAGTAGCAACAAATACAAGGACATACCCAATGGGGCGGTTCCTATCATTCTTTGTATTAAGTATCCTAGGCTAGCCTCGAGCTTGATGCAGCCGAGAATGATTGGACTTATCCCCCTACAGCCCCTTCCTGAATACTGGAATTGCAGGTGTGTGCCAGCAGACATGGTTTTAGGTTTTATCTTCTAAGAACTTTCCAAATTGGATACCTTGGAAAATGGTTCTTCCGAGGACAGGGAATTTTCTAGAGAGATGATTTCTGTTAGGATCCAGTGCCCTTAAATACAGTAATCAGAATTCAATAGCCTCAAAGAGAGTAGAAAATCAAAGCGTAAACCAGTATGCAGACAACTAAGAAAGCAATGCAGGCTGGACCAAAGAAAATGACAGCCCAGAGGGTCAGGAATGCATGACTGGCTGCAGCTGCCCATACTGAGAAAAGGTCAGTTCTGGATGGAAGTATTGGGAGGTTAAGGTAGAAAGTCTTCTGTCTAGTTCTCTTAGCACTGGGTAAGTGTATTTTACGTGGTGTTTTTGGGTTTTTTTCTTAATGTTTAATAATGTTGCAAGTCTGTTTTGATTGATTGATTGATTGATTGATTGATTGATTTCCATTTGTCCCTGTAGAACATTCTTTAGAAATGCTGAAGCTGAGTGTGGTGGCACATGCCTTTAATTCCAGCACTCCGGAGGCAGAGGCAGACAGATCTCTATGAGTTCAAGGTAAGCCTGGTCTACATAGTGAGTTCCAGGACAGGACAGCTGGGGATATAGGGAGACCCTGTCTCAAAACAAAACAATAACAAAAGAAATGCTGAAAGACACTGGTGGTGGGGCCTGCTAGACTGTTCTAGGAGTCTTCCCTGGACAAGTCTTCTGGATGTACACCGGCAGACAAGGAACAGTTGTGGTTGGATATAGCTGCTGGGAATGCTCTTAGAATCTGGAATACAGAGCTCTTATAGAAAGAACATTGATCCTGTCATAACATGTCCTTAGCAACCACCCAGCCTAGGTCAGAGACAGGAAAGCAGAGACTGCCATCTTTGCTTCTTACTGGTGCAGACTCGCTGGTGTGAAGACACCGAGGGAGGAACTCCTGCATTATAGGTTAGACCTCAGCTATGGCGTCTTTATCACACCGCGAGCCTCTCTTTGAGACGGTGGGAAAGCAGATGATCGTCACAGGTAAGCAGAGGGCGTGTGGGCACTGCCACAGAGATCTAAACCGTCATCCCTCAGATAATGAATGTTGACAGTGAAATAATCGCATGTGCTTATTTTACACAAGATAATCTTATCACAGTTGGCTGAACATTGACACCCTGTTGCTATAAACATATCTATTGTTTCAGTCACTCGGTCAGAAATAACTTTCGATAAGTAACATTTTCATTAGTATACTATTAATGACTTGTAGAAGAGGAATTTCCTGTTGCTAAAAAAAGTATACTTAGTAAAATTTTCATTATTACTGAATTGATTTAGGTTTCTTGCATCTTTTAAAATTTGAAAAAAATAAAAATAAATAAATAAAAATAAATAAAATTTGACATATTTCATGGATAATAATTTAAACAAAATTAATTCTACTTTTAAAATAAGAATTCTCAGCATTATTTACTAACAAAGATAGTTGAAAATTTTTTCAAGAAATAAAACATTGGAAATGTGCATTAAACTTCATTTATTGTGCTTTATTTCTTCAACTTATACCTTAAATGATTTGGTCGTGTGTGTGTGTGTGTGTGTGTGTGTAGAATTATAATCAAATCTAAAAAAACTAAAAAAATGACTGTGTCAAGTCCTTAGGACATAAAGTAAATTGCATCTTATTTCCTTCATTTCTCTCAAATTATGAACAAAAGAATAGCAATCTTACGAAAAACAATCCACTGTTATGATGAGACTTCTGAGTCTCGGCTTTTGCTGCCACTTCCTCTTGTATGGCATTAGGAAAAGCACCATTTCCACTTCTGTACAGAAGAAAGTTTGCTTTGCTCTCAGCTGTCTTCAGAACAGGTGGAGCTCAGAGCCCAGACTAGGCCTGGCTCGCTTCATCTGGCTTCACCTCCCTCTGCAGAATGGCTGGCTCAGGATGGAGCAGGTCCCACGTAAAGCCAGACGTGGCAAGCAGATCTCATGCCCTGCTGTGGGCGTGGCATCCACAGTGGGAGTCTGCGGGGGGTGGTGTCCTACATGGAGGATGCATGAAAATCTAGGAAGATGGGGGCTGGAGAGATGGCTCAGCCGAGAGCACTGACTGCTCTTGCAGAGGCCCCAGGTTTGATTCCCAGCACCCACGTGGTGGCTAAGAACCATCTTTAACTCCAGTTCCAGGGGAATCCGACGCCCTCTTCTGACCTCCAAGGCATTGCAAGACATGGGTGCACCAACCTACATGCAGACAGTACACTCATACACATAAAAAATAAAAAATATTAAAAAAAGAGAAAATCTAGGAAGACCATGGCAGAACCAATCAGGAAGAAATGGGGGAGGAGTGGCTCCTTCTGGTGTTCTCACCACAAATTGACCTGAAATGTTCCCTACCAGTAAGGCCTCTTAGTCTTTTAATTTTTTGCCTTAAATATTCATTTATTTTAGATTTTCTATATTTGAAAAAAGGTTACAAACTTAGTACGGAGCCTTTTCAATCTCGACCCTCAATAGTTTCCTTAATTATTTTGTTATATTTAGTATTGGGCATCAAATACAGGGCTTGAGAATGCTAAGTGTGTGCTGGACCTTAGTTAAGAATTTATATTTAGGGCTGGAGAGATGGCTAGCGGTTGAGAGCGCCGACCGCTCTTGCAGAGGACCCGGGTTCGATCCCCAGCACCCACATGGAGGCTGAGAACCGTCTGAAACTCCAATTCCAGGAGAACTCCAGTTCCAGGGGAATCCGACACCCTTTTCTGACCTCCGAGGCGTTGCACGACGTGGGTGCACAGACTTGCATGCAGACAGTACATTGATACACATACAGACATAAATAAAATTTTAAAAAAGAATTTATACTTAGGAGTGGAAGAGATGGCTCGGCACTTCAAAGCACTGGCTGCTCTTACAGAAGACCTGGGTTTGGATCCCACATGGCAGCTAACAACCATCCTCCACTCCAGTTCCAGGAGATCCGACTTCTCTCCTGGCCTCTGTGGGCATTGCATAACATGGCTACACTTAGATACATGTAGTCAAAACACTAATAGACATAAAAGAACTTATTCACTCATGATTCAGTAGTGACGCATCATGATTAACTAAAATGCACATTTACTCAGGTCTCCTTAGTTTTGACTGACTCCCTTTTCTATTCTAGGAGTCTACCTAGGAGCCCGAGTTACATTCGGTTGCCTTGTCTCTCCAGTGCTTCATGTATATTGTGTGTGTGTGTGTGTGTGTGTGTGTGTGTGTGTCACATGCGTGTGGGTGCCTTTGGAGCTTCCAAGCAGTTGTAAGCTGCCTGAAGTAGGTGCTGGAAACTCTGGTCCTCTAGAAGAGCAGAAGTACTCTTAACCACTGAGGCATCTCTCCAGCCCCTCAAGAGATTCTTCTGACTCTGCCTCCTCAACACCAGGATCACCGACATGTGCTGCTGTGCCCGGTTCAATCTGGGGGCGTGAACTTGGGTCCTCCTGCTCAGGCAGCAATAACTTTCTTGGCTGAACCATCTCTCCAGCCCCTCTTTCTATTATTTTTCTTATGGTATATTTATGAGGAACAGAATTAACACATATGATAAAAATAGATATAGAACTATTATTAATGACATGACCTTTAGGAAATTGTGTATAAATTTAGAGTAAATGTATTTAAGGCATCAATATTTTAAAAGACCAATTTTCTTTTTTATATAGATTAAAAAATATTTTTATTGGGATTTTGTACATTTCATACAACAGTCCTTAATCAAATTTAGACCCGTCAACCATTTGTACCCAGATGTCCTTTGTTGCAAGTTCATCCACTGGAGTCTAGTCAGTCTTTCTAGAAATCTCGTTGGTTGTTATAGATCTGTTTAAATTATTTGTCATTTTAACTTTAGAAGGCTATACATATCTAGAAAGATATCAGTTTCTTTTAGATTTTCTCATTCAGTGGAATATAGTTTTTAAAAATATGCCCTTACAGTTTTCTGAATTTTCTCAGGGTCTGTTGTAATGGTTCCCTTCTCAGCTCTAAGTTAATTTGAGTCCTGTCTGTCTTTTGGTTACTTTGGCTAAGGGTTTGTCAATCTTGTTGATCTTTTCAAAGAACCAATTCTTTATTTCATTAGTTCATTGTATTGTTTTCTTCATTTCTATTTCATTAGTTTGGGCCTTGATTTTATTTATATCTTCCCATCTACTCTTGTTAAGTGTTGTTTACTCTTGATTTTCCAAGGCCTTGAGGTGTGTCATTAATTTATTTATGTGAGATATTTATAATTTTCTGGTGTAGTCTATCACTTTTCTTCTTAGGACTGCCTTCATAGTGATTGACAGGTTTTGGTGTGTTGTGTTTTCATTTTCATTAAATTCTAAGAATTTTTACATTTCCTTCTTGATTTCTCCCTTGACTCAGTTTTCATTGGACAGTGTGTTGTTTAGCTTCTGAGTTTATGTACTTTCCCCATGTTTATTGATAGCTAGGTTGTTTTTGTTCTGGTCCTTTTGAGGCAGGGTCTCTCTGTAGCCCCAGCTGGCCTGGAACTCACTATATAGACCAGGCTGGACTTGAACTCACAGAAATCTGCCTCCTGAGTGCTGGCACTAAAGGTGTGTACCACTATACCCAGCTTGTAGGAGAGTTTTATTCCTTTGTGGTCAGATAAAATACAGCATGGTATTTCAGTTTCCCTAAATTTGTGGAGACTTGCTTTGTGTCCTAATATGTGTCCTAATATGTTTTGGTAAAAGTTCCATTGGCTGCTGAGAAGAAAGTGTATTCTTGGTGTATGAGTGGAATGTTCTGTAGAGGTCTGTTATGTCCATTTGATTTATGGTGTTATTTAACTCCAGGATTTCTCTATTTAGTTTTTGTCTGATTATTCTGTCTACTGACTTCAGTTGGGTACTGAAGTCACCCGCTATCATTGTGTTGTAGTCAATGTATGCTTTTAGAACTACTAAAGTTTTTTCTTTTTTATAAAGATGTATGTCCCTGTGCATGGTGCTTATATGTTTAGGATTAGATTTTCTTGGTGTATTTTTCCTTTATTTTATTTTATTTTTTTATTAATTTTTTTTATTTATTTCTGTATGTGTATGAATATACTGTCCGCATGCAAGTCTGTGCACCCGTGTCATGCAACGCCGCGGAGGTCAGAAGAGGGTCTCGGATTCCCCTGGAACTGGAGTTCTCCTGGAATTGGAGCTTCAGACGGTTCTCAGCCGCCATGTGGGTGCTGGGGATGGAACCTGGGTCCTCTGTAAGAGCGGTCGGCGCGCTAACCGCTAGACCATCTCTCCACCCCCCCCCCCTTTTTTTTTTTATTTTTTTTTTGTATTTTTTCCTTTAATAAGACTAATACTGTATTATGCTATTTTTATTTAATTTATTTATTTATTTATTTATTTATTTATTTGATTGCTTCTTGTTTTTAAGGGAATTTCTACAAGTATCATAGCACAGTTGTTTTCAGATAACATTGACGTTACTCAGTTTGCCATACAATTAGGTAATTGGTGCATTTTTTTAAGTGAGCCAAATTATTAAGCATAAGCAATGAATGTAAGTAACATTCATGTAAAACCAATTTGCAAGTATCTATGTCCAAATTTTGAACAACCCAAGGATCCTATAGTCCAGTTGGAGAAGCTTGTATGCACAAGCATGTTGATCAAATAGGAGTCCAGTCTATATTGCTGTAGTCTCACGATTCACCCCAATCTGGCTAGTTTTAGTATGAAGCCTATTTTGTTGGATAATAGTTAGTTCTGTTTGCTTGGAGTATTTTTTTGCATCCTTTTATTTTAAGGTGGTATTGATCATCCTTGCTGAGACATGTTTCTTAGAGACAGATCCTGTTTTCTAATTGAATCAGTCTGTATCTTTATACTAGGGATTTGAGACCACTAATACTAGACTTATCATTGAACAATGTTCATTCATTCCTGTTATTTTGATGTTGTAGTGCTGTTTTCTTAGGCCTGTTGTCTTTTGGTTGACTGTTCTGGGTTAATTTGTTTATTCTTCGTGTCTTCTTGAGAGTGTTTAATATTCTCTTCAGACTGAACTATTCTAATGTATTCTCTGTAGAGCTAGTTTCATGGGCAGAAATTCCTTAAATCTGTTTTTTTATCATGGAAAGTTTTTCTTTCTCCTTCAATTACAACTCATAGTTTCACTGGGTGTAGTAGTCTGGGCTGGAATCTAAGTTCTTTCATGATTGTAGAACTTTGATCCAAGGCCTTTCATAATCTTCACTGAAAAGTCAGCTTATTCTGATGGTCCTGCTTTTATATGTGACTTTATCTTTCTCACAGCTTTCAATACCTTTTCTTTGTTATGTACATTTAATATTTGGATTATTAATTATATGACACATGGAATTTTTTTCTGGTCCTGTCTACTTGGTGTTCTGTATGCCTCTCATACCTTGATAGACATATCCCTAGATTTGGGAAATTTTCTTCTGTGATTTTATTAAAAATATTTTCTGTGCCTTTGACCAGGGTTTCTTCTCTTTCTTCTATGATTATGATTCATAGGTTTGGTCCTTTTACAGTGTCCCAGAGTTCTTGCATCTTCCGTTCCTGGGTTATTTATTTGATTGAGCAATCTATTTCTCCAAGCTTGTCATCCAGATCTCATAGTCTCTGTTCTATTTCACCACTTCTTTTTGCTTATTTCCTCTGAAGCTTTTTGTTTGAGTTCCTGAGTTTTTAATTTGTTTAATTCAGCTTGGCTTTTATAAAGAAATTCTATGTCTATCGAAATCTAATTTCACGTTTTGAATTTTTTAGTTATTTCATTTAACTGTTCATGTTTTCGCTGTCTTCATTCAGTTTTTATTTATAGCTTCTTTGAACAGTTTTTTTTTTTTTGTATTTTTGAGATGGGGTCTCCCTTTAGTCCCAGCTGGCCTGGAGCTCATTCTGTATGCCAGGATGGCCTTCAACTCAACAGAGATCTGCCTACCTCCACCTCCTGAGTGCTGGGATTAAAGGCATATATCACCATCCCCAGCATTAAAGATAGTTTTTAGCCAACATGTGGGTACTGGGCATTAAACCTGGGTCCTCTGCAAGAGCAGTCAGTGCTCTTAACCTCTGAGCCATCTCTCCAGCCCTTCTTTGAACATATTTATAATTGCTACTTTGAAATCATTGTCTCATGAACCCTTTAGGTTGCCTCTCTAGAAACATTATGACGGCAGTGCTAATTTCTATGGTAGACATATTATGTTGGCTATTCATGTTGTTTGTGTCTTTTTCTTTTTTTTATTTATTTATTTTATGTGTATGAATGTACTGTCTGCATGTAGGTTTGTGCACCGGTGTTGTGCAATGCCACAGAGGTCAGAAGAGGGCGTCATATTCCCCTGGAACTGGAGTTCTCCTGGAATTGGAGTTACAGACGGTTTTCAGCCGCCATGTGGGTGCTGGGGATTGAACCCTGATTCTCTGCAAGAGCAGTTGGTGCTCTTAACCTCTAGGCCATCTCTCCAGCCCCGTTTGTGTCTTTTTCAATGAGACCTAGGCTTCTGGACTTCTGTCATTGATGGCATTTCTTAGTATTGGTAGGTGATCTTGTCTTTGTTGAATGGGTGTTTGTATCTTTTTTTTTTTTTTTTTTTGCTGTTTCCTCAACTGGTCTGGTTATGGCCCAGGTATGTAGTGTTTGGTGTTCAGTTTGGGGTCCACTTTATGTTGATGTGCATATGGGGTATAAGAAGTGGTCTCAGTTAGCTAGGGACAGGTACAACTATTTTGTTGTTGTCTTTTTGAGACAGGGTCTCCCCATAGCCCCAGCTGGCCCAGAACTCACTATGTAGACCAGGCTGGTCTCAATCTCACAGAGATGTGCCTGCCTCTGCCTCTCTAGTGCTGGGGTTAGTTGACAGGTCAGGCTCAGTGAGCTCACAAGTCTCGGGGCACAAGGATCATAGAAACGATAGTGAGTCCTGAGAGCTGAGAAGATGGAGTGCCAACAGGTATGGGGAAGGAAACTCACCACTGGGAAAGTTCAAGGGCCCTAGCACGGCTGAGATGGTGGGCTGTAAGCAGGTGTAGGAAGGGGCAAACCAGGCATTTTTGACAACTATGAGTTGTTTTATTTGTTGAGACAGGGTCTCGTGTAGCTCAGGATGACCCACTTCTGAGTCCATTGGCAGCCGACATGGTGCCTGTGATTGATCTCAGGACTGTGCAGGCAAGACAAGCATTTTAACAAGTGAGCCACTTCACCAGCCTCAACTGTGAGTTTTAATATGATAAAGCTGAAGTAGGGGCTGGGGAGACAGTCAGTGGGTGAGGTCCTTGCTGCACAAGCACGAGGACCTAAGTTTAGATCCCCAGCATCCGTGAAAAATGGTGGCATGGGCCGGTAACCCCAGCACTGGCACGGGTAGACATAGGCAGATTTGGGGTTCATTGGCCAGCTTCTCTAGCCAAAACAGCAAGCTCTAGGTTCAGTGAGAGACTCTGTGTTCTAGTTTGCTTTCGATCGCTCTGACAAAACACTAACCAATACCAACTTAGGGAGAAAAAAGTTTGTTTGGCTTACATCTCCCAGGTCATAGTTCATCACTGAGGGAGCCCAAGGGAGGAACTCAGGGCAGGAACCTGGAGGCAGGAGCTGAAGCACAGGCCATGGAGGAACACTGCTTACTGGCTTGTTCCCCTGGCCCATGCTCTGCCTGCTTTCTTTTTTTTTTTAATTTATTATTTTTTTATGTGTATGAATGTACTGTCTGCATGTAGGTTTGGGCACCCCTGTCGAGCAGTGCTGCGGAGATCAGAAGAAGGTGTCAGATTCCCCTGGAACTGGAGCCAAAGACAGTTTTCAGCTGCTATGTGGGTGCTGGGGATCGAACCCGGGTCCTCTGCAAGAGCAGTCAGCACTCTTAGCCACTAGGCCATCTCTCCAGCCCCCTGCCTACTTTCTTTTTTTTTTTTTTTTCACAGCTTTGAATATTTTTTTAAAATATTTATTTATTTATTTATTTATTTATTTATTTATTTATTTATATGAGTGTACTGTCTGCATGTAGGTTTGTGCACCCGTGGCATGCAATGCTGTGGGGGTCAGAAGTGGGCATCAGATTCCCCTGGAACTGGAGTCAAACACGGTTCTCAGCTGCCATGTGGGTGCTGGGGATCGAATCCGGGTCCTCCGCAAGTGCAGTCGGTGCTCTTAACCGCTAGGCCATCTCTCCAGCCCTGACTACTTTCTTAACCTTAACATAATAACCTGCCCAGGGGTGGCACCACCCACAGTAGGCTGGACCCTCCCATATCACTCAACAATCAAGAAAATACCCCACAGACATGAACATAGGCCAGTCCAATGGAAGCAGTTCCCCAACTGAGGCTCACTTAACCCAGGAGTGTCAAGTTGACACTAAAGCTGTTCAGCACACTGTCTCAAAAAATACAGTTAAATGTGATGTGGAACAAGTATGAATTTCCAAGGTCTTCAGTATGCCCACCTGAAAGATAGTCCTGACACAGTCTTCCAGTACACTGATGAAAACCAGGAACTCTATACCAAGAGACTTACAGAATGGGCGGCCATCCAGAGCACATCCACCTGGCTCGAGAAGAGAAGGAAGGGTGACAGAGGGCTGCAGCCAGTGTCCAGGAACTGGGGGGCTCTGTGGAGCTGTGAATATCGGGAAACAAAAGCTCCCTGCTGACTTAGAGCTAGACCTTCTTCCCATTCTGCTGGGCAAGGTGAACAGTGCTACCCGGAAGAAAAGACTGCACATTTATGGCAGACACATAGCTGGCAGCCGTGGAGGGATGGCTGGGACAGCAAGGCTTTCATCTTGGTGGACTGGGAAAGTAAGTTGTATGACATAGGGTCAACAGATGATAAGAGTCCAGTGGCTGGCTGGACAAACGCCCTAGAAGCCTCTCAAGGCTGGCCACGAGGTTCCTGTCGACATGCAATTCTAGGCCTGGAAGAGCTAACATTTGTCCAGAGGGACGCGTTCTTCAAAGACATGGACTCTGTCTGCGTTTCAGACAATTACTGTCAGGGAAGAATAAGCCCTGCATCACTTACAGCCTCAGGGGCATTTGCTACTCATTCATTGTGCTGGAATGCAGTATAAAGACTTCATTCTGGGGTGTACCGCAGGTCTGTGCATGGGGCTGTGATGGACCTCATGTCTCTGATGAGCTGTCTGATAGATAACAAGGGGGAAAGCCTCATCTTGAGTATCAAAGACCAAGGAGGAGTGTGAGCTCTACTCCTTCGTGGACTTTGTCATGGAGGACTTCACCAAGGATGTGGAAGCCAGGACCCTCCTGCACAGCTGTAACAGCTGCACAACTGGCACACCACTGGCTACAAGCAAGCAGGTTTCAAGCTACTTGACTAAGAAGTTTGTTGAACTGCACAGTCCTAATAAGTTCAAGGTGTACATGGGCTGTGATGGGAAGCCTAGGTATCTGACTTCAACCATCCTCATTACCTGGCTGGGAGAAGAACCCTGAAAATAATGGCGTTGAATCAGACTTGACCAAGGAGCATGGTAGTATCCCTGTGATTTTGACTTTCCAGGAGGCCACAGACAAGAATTCCATGCTGTTGCCAGTGGGGTCAGTAGATGATGGTGCCCACTCCCAGAACATAAATCTCAACAATACAACTGCGTAGAAGGGCTCAAGACTGTGGCTATGCACCTGTATGAGCTGTCTCAGCTGAAGGACTGGGAGGTCCACTTTTCCACAGAATGCCCAGAAGGAATCTGCTCTCCACCCAGGTCTCTGTCTAACTTTCTCAGGAAAAGGAAGTTCCCTCTTTTCTCTTTCTTTCTCAGGTCCCAGGCAAACTTGTAGAAATGGACACAATGCCCCTAGCTGTCTGAAGGGTAGGGTTAGCTGTCCAGGCAGTTGGAGATGTTTAGTCTTGGGACTTAGTCCAGCCGAGTGGCTCTGGTTGGAGTTCTTAGAGGTGGCAGTGTGACTTCATCTCCAGAAAGCTGCCACAGCCCAAAAGTGCTGTGTCCGTTGCAGTTGCCAACTGTCATGGACATGGGGTACACAGGGCTGGTTGGTCTCTGCCTTCTGTCAGTAGTGAGGTTCACTTAGGACATTCAGCAAGGAAATGAGAATAGCCAGGGGCTTCTTACAGCACAGCAGCACCATAGTGACATGTCGCTATGCCGTTATTCTGTCCCTTCTCAAGAGGTTGGCTGTCCATCACTCATATCTCCTTCCTGTAGCAGACAGATTCTGAGGGGAACCTGTCCTAACATCCCTAGTGGAGGCACTGATCCTTCTCTGTCTGAGTTGCTAAAAAAAGGTGACAACAACAATAAAAAGCTGTCGAGAGCGATAGAGGAAATTCCTGAAGTCAACCTCTTGCCTCTGCATACATACACTGGTTAGTGTGCCTGCAACCACACACTGGAGGCCAGAGATACGTGCATCCCCAGAGCTTGCTGGCTAGCCAGCCTCGCTGAAAGTGTGAGCTTTGGGGTTAGTGGGAGACCTCGTCAATAAATAAATAAATAAATAAATAAATAAATAAATAAGAGGTGGGGAGCAATAAAGGAAAACACACACAGCACATACCAGCACACACATGCACTTGTGTACACACACACACTATTTAGACATTGGTATATAAATATATATATATATAAAATATTTGGCATAATTTGTTTATTCAGTTCAAGATCTCAGAATGGTTTAAAGCAAAAAAAAAATACATTTATTTAAAACCTTTTAAAGATAGAGCCGAGGCTTGCATTCCAGGGACTTTGCCCATGCTAAGCTTGTACTTCACCCCTGGGTGACAGTTTCTGCCTCAACCTTCCCTGTTGGGGTCATAGGCATGTCCCCCCCCACACCTAGCTTAAAAATACACTCTTTAGGTCCCCCCCACGCCATGAATTTCCACTTGGCCCAGACTAAAGCTAGTTATTGAACAGCAAATATGGGACATTTACAAATCACTATATGCTCTGAATGCACCTGTGGTCCTAGCCACACCAGAGGATGAGGAAGCGGAGCTAGAAAGATTGCTTGAGACTGGGATTTCAAAAGCAGCCCAGACAACATGGACAGAAACCTTAATTAATAATTAATCCAATACAAGGGACAATAGTACATCATCTGGCTGCTCATCTCTCATGAAGCCAGGAGCATCCTGGGTTCAGGGTTGTTGAATTGTTTACAACGCCCATTTCTGAGGAATGGAAACCCTGCCTGGCCTCTGTGTATCTGTGGTAGGTACTTATGTGCATTATTATTCAGATTATAGGCTACATAAAAATGCTAATGTATTTAGCCAGCCATTGTAGATCTACTAGAAAATAGCCGGTGTATGCCAGGAATATCGCAGAGCTCCATCTTCTGAGGATATGATCATAGTGTGTGACTTTTGTTAGAAGTGCATGACATCAGAATTGCTCTCCAGGAAAAGGGTGCAAACCAACAGGATGAACCCAGCAGCGTTCGTGGTGGGAGATGAACATAAACACACGTGCAATTTTCAGAAGCACTGCTCCATTAGCCTGCGTTTCAGCCCCATTTATTCATCTCATTTTTTTTTTGCCCTGTGAAACTGTCACTCTAATAGTTATGTCTCAAATTCAATTATTTTAAAAATAGAAAACGACTTCACGCTGAATTGCCAGAGGCTTCCTCCCTGAGGAAACAATACAACGGCCCTCCTGCCGCACAATCAGCTTAAGGCTGGAGACTGCAGTCCGACATGGAGATAGCATTTTCAAAACCGAATTCACAGTCAAAGCTCGTGCATATTAATGACACTGGGACACTGGATTGGTGAAACTGCTTTTCGGTTATTTATATTTTATTTTAAACTGCATTCATCCTGTTGTCAGAGCATGCAATTTGCCTCGAGTCGTAATTTGTTCTGTTATTTGAATTGATGTTATGTTTCATATTCATCTCCTTAACACAAATCTTTGGCTTATTCAAATATTTGGGAGTTAGAGGAATAGCTCCGTAGTAGAGTATGTGCTTAGCTCTGGGTTCAGTGCTAGAGATTGAACACATTGAGACAACTAAATAAAATTAAAATAGAAACTTAAGAGGCTGGGGCTATAGCTCAGTGGTAGAGCACTTGCCTAAAGTGAGTGATGCTCTGGGTTCCATCCCAGAACTGTAAGGAGAAGGACAAGGAGGAGAAGGAGGAAGCGGTGGAGGAAGAAGGGGAGGACACACAACAAAATTAGCAATGTAGCTCAAAGGATCTGGTGGAATATACTGAGACATTTGTTTGAAGTAAGCAAGCCTCTAGCTACTGGAGCACACTGCTGAGTTATTTATTTGCCCAGGGCTCCTACCCGAAGACCAAGAGTGATGAGGTGATCCATTCACTATTCCCCTCCAAACATCTTTCATAAGGGTCATTATCATTTTTACAAAAACCTAAGTGTCATACTGAAAGACCTTATCTACAAGGGCTTGAAATTCCAAGTCAATCCCATCTTAAATTTTTGGTCTGATTCAAGGCTTAGGCTGAGACTTCTAAGGGCAACTTGTTTGCTTTTTTTGTTTTTTTTTTTTTTTTTTTTTGGTCTTTTTGAGACAGGGTCTCCATTTATTCCCAGCTGGCCTGGAGCTGGCTATGCAGACCAGGCTGGCCTTGAACTCACAGAGATCTGCCTGCCTCTGCCTCCCGAGTGCTGGGATTAAAGGCATGTACAACCATGCCTGGCAATATTTACTTTTTTATGTGTATGTTTTGCCTTGCATGTACGTAACTACATCATGTATGTGCAATGCCCACAGAGGTCAGAAGAGGCTATTGGATTGGAGTGCTGGGAACTGAAGTGGGCCCTCTGGAAAAGCAGCCAGTGTTCGGCAAGCACTACCACGTAAGCCAACATCCCATCCCCTAGTTTTCTCTTAACAGGCCAACCAAATGCACTTTACCTTCCAAAATCTGAAGCTAAAGTACAGTTTTTGGAGACAAGAGTCTCGCTATGTAGCTCTGGCTGACTTGGAACTAACTGTATAGACCAGGCTGGTCTTGTATTCATCCACCTGCCTCTGCCTCCCGAGTGCTGAGATTAAAGCTGTGTGCTTCCATTCCTGTACATTCTTAAAGCATAGAGGAAGGAAAAGATCTAAGATCATCTGAGGAACAGGTTTTATATCCTCCACGTAACTATGATTCCCGTGAGCCTGCAAGACCAGCTGCCGTCAAGTTCCCGCCAATGCCTGTGTTCGCATCCCAGGGTCCACACAGAGAGTGCAGTAGCAATGGATTGAAACAATCCTGGCTCGCCATCTACCTGCTCTGTGACCTTGGACAAGTTGCCTTACCTTTCAGCCCCTTCGTTGTCTCTTCTAAGCAACTGAATTCAATTCAGTCAGAACAAGAGGTAATGGCGCTAGCAGCAGTGAGCTCCGTGTACGTGCTAAGGATTGACATCTGACCTACAGTACTAGTGATCTGAGTAGGCTACTGATTGCCAGGCCCAAGGGTGAGGTTATTGGTGATGCTACTAATTAAAGGCCCCACAAAAGCATTCCCCAGCCTTGATCACAAGAACACTAAAGGAAAGCAGGTTCTGCTTAAAATACCTTATGGGAAAAAGGAACATTTTCCAGTCTTGGTTGATGGAAACTACCATCCTCTAGTGTGCCTTACTCTGTCAACCTTACAATTACCTGGACAAAAGAAGCTTGACTCTTAATAACTTAAATTAGTTTTTAAGAATGGGCCTGAACTTGGAGGGTACGCATTCTTTCAGCTATCTCTTGAAACTGTCTTGCTTCCTAGAACTGTGCTGCTGAGCCAGACATCATTCACATTTTTTGTTTGTTTGTTTGTTTGAGAAAGGGTCTCCATGTAACCCAGCTGGCCTGGAGCTCACTCTGTAGACCAGGCTGGCCTTGAACTCACAAAGATCCGCCTGCCTCTGCCTCCCAAGTGCTAGGATTAAAGGTGTGCGCCACCACGCGGCTCTACCCTTTTCTTAACAGACCATTCTGCCTTTTCACCCTTAGTTCTAGACTATCTCATTCACCCATAGTCAACCATCCTCCCTAATCCTCACTGTGTGCAGCGAAGATGGTGTGCTGTATTTGAGCTCTTTGATATGTGTTTGTTTGTTTGTTTGTTTGTCTGTTTGTTGTTTTTGAGACAGGGTCTCCCCAAAGGCCCAGCTAGCCTGGAGCTTGCTTTGTAGACCAGGCTAGCCTTGAACTCACAGAGATCTGCCTGCCTCTGCCTCCCAAGTACTGAGATTAAAGGCATGCACCACCACGCTTTTTTTGGTCTTTTTGAGACAAGGTCTCCCTGTAGCTCCAGATGCCCTAGAACTCACTATGTAGACCAAGCTGGCCTTAAACTCACAGAGATCTACTTGCCTCTGCCTCCCAAGTGCTGGGACTAAATACGTACACCACCACACGGAGCACTGATATGTTAATTCTTAGCATTTATTATCTTTTGGGGTGGAGTACCAAATTGAGGCTCCCTGGAAAGGTTCAGGTCACAAGACATAAGGTTCATTGAGCTTGCCAAAGTTAATCGTTAAGTAATAATAGTCCAGATTATGTCCATTTTATAAAAGTCATCCCTACACTCTAGTCGGTAGGAATACTGAGGTTATTGGGGCATCCTGGGTGAGTCATCTTTACATATAGGCATCATCTTCCCTGATAGTCTGAGTCCATTTCCCTTCCCTTTTCTTCCTCTGCACTGTGGCAGAGAAGCAGTTTGCCCTGCTGCCTGTGATCCCAGTCAATTTCATTCTCAGCAAGAGACCCAGGATAATGTTCTTTGCTGTCTTGCTAACCTCATTTGCCAGCAATTAGCTCAGGATAGGTAGACCCTTCCCAGCCCCTATTAAAAGTGTCAAAAAGCCTCTTTGAACATAGTTATCATCTTTTAGAAAAATATACCCCAGGGATCACCTGAGCTGGATAGATTATCTGCACTTTCAAGAATGGTGGCTCTAAAGAGACATCAAATTGGTAGTGTGGTTAGATGGTTTGTCTGGAATTACACTTTCCAAAATAAAAGAGATAATTTGGAGCAAAGTACATGATTGCAGGAGACAGTCAACTGAGGGGAAGGCATGAGTAGATGATGCCTGCTCAGGTTAAGAGCTGAGTTAGAGGAGCAGCACTGAGGGCCCATATACCCCATTCTCCAGCAGTTTTTCCAGGACTCATGACCTAGACAGATGTGACTTAACCCCAGTTTTGAAAAGCTAGCCACAACCTCGGGAAGTCACCTTCTGACTGCGGAAGAAACCTGCTTAATTTCCTCAGCCCAATTCTTGACAGTCAGGTGAACAGCTCTAGAAATTAAGTCAGATAAGAGGTCAGAGCCAGGAACCCAGAGGAGCTGGAACAAGGGCGGGTGGCAGTCTCCAGGGTCCTTAAACAGTGATCAAAATTCAAAGTATGTATTGGGAGAAGTGGCGGCAAGGGAGACAATGAGGCACAGTGTGCTATGTGCGTGTGCCAACCCAATTCCTGGGTCTTTTGAGACTTTCAACTGCCAGTAGTGCTAAACTGTCTGTAGTGGACACGGCATTCTAGAGAAACAGAACCAACATTGTGCCAGGAGAGAGATGGGAAAATTAAAGAGCTACAGGGAGGGAAGCTTTACCTCTCAGCTGGGAATCCGGCTGAAGTCCCTCACCAACCGATTCCAGAATTTCAGCATGATTAACAAAATTTGCCATTACAATTGCTACATAGAAACAATATTCCTTGTTTTTTTTTTTTTTTTTGGTCTTTTTTGAGACACGGTACCCCTGTAGCCCCAGCTGTCTCTGTCTGCCTCTGCCTCCTGAGTGCTGGGATTAAAGGCAGAAAAAATATTCATTTACAGAGTACAATAAGAATGTGAAAATAGTTGGGGCTGGAGAGATGGCCTAGCGGTTAAGAGCGCCGACTGCTCTTACAGAGGACCCAGGTTCGATCCCCAGCATCCACATGGTGGCCGAGAACAGTCTGAAACTCCAATTCCAGGAGAATTCCAGTTCCAGGGGAATCCGACACCCTCTTCTGACCTCCGCGGCATTGCACGACACGGGTGCACAAACTTGCATCCAGACAGTACATTCATACACATACAGAAATAAATAAAATTAATAAAAATTAAAAAAAAGAATGTGAAAATAGCAAAGAATCATGCTTGAGGCCCATGTGTATATGATTTTTAGTCCTTTCCCAGATATAAACCTGAGCATGTCACAAAATGATAACTTTGCTTACAGTCCTAACAAAGGGCTTGGGCTATTGGTGGCTCCGAGCGTATAGGCGTTGCCTAAAGACCTGAGCTCAGTCCTTGGGCCCCAGATGATAGAAGGAGAGAACCAGTGGTCACAAGTTTTCCTCTGACCTCCATAAACATGTACATGCACCTATGTAAGCAATCAATAAATAAATGTAAATAGATCCTATTAGGTTATAAAGGCACAAACCCCCAGATAAAAAGGCACATGAGACTTAAGTCACCCTGGGAACATGATTTACTTCCATCGGAACTGCCAGAGTGGGCCACCTGCTAGCACGTGATAAAACAGAACAGGAACAGAAGCAAGACAGTGACTGGGGCCACCCATCTATACCCATGGGGCAGGACCTCAGGTACAGGGGAAGAGGTCAGAAGATTGACAGCCTCTGGAGGAAGTGGACATCTGTGTGTCTCTTGGAATTCTGGGAAGCCCAGACCTAACACTAACTCCCTGTAACCTGGTACAGCAAGGACCCCTTTGACCCTGTAGCCTGTGGTTTTACCTTATTGCCTCATAATCCTGTCCAAAATACCCTAGGAACCATTCTATTTACTAAAAGAAAAAAAAAAAAAGATGTGTCTGTGTGTCTGTGGGTGTTTGTGTGCACTTCAAAAGCCACCAAAATTGTATATATGGCTGTTACTAAGACACAATTTTATTTTTATTATTTTTTATGTGTATGAGTGTACTGTCTGCATGTAGGTTGGTGCACCCGTGTCATGTAATGCCATGGAGGTCAGAAGAGGGTGTCGGATTCCCCTGGAACTGGAGTTAAAGACGGTTCTTAGCCGCCATGTGAGTGCTGAGACTCAAACCCAGGTCCTCTGCAAGAGCAGTCAGCGCTTTTAACTGCAAGGCCATCTCTCCAGCCCCAAGACACAGTCTTACATGTCTATCTTTAAGGAGCCCAGCCCCACACTTGAATGTGTACTACCATTTTTCTAAGTGTCACTCTCTCTATGAAGTTATCAAATTCCAACTCTGTTCTATATTAACTGTGGTGTGGTCAAGAACCCTGGCTTCTCCTGAGGGCAGATCTTTGAAGAGTTCTTCCTCAGGCTGCCCCGGGTGGCAGCAAGGGGTGCTCTACTCCCACTGACAAATAGGAAATATGTGCAAAGAAAGAAACTCCCTGAGAGAGGCTGGCTGTCATGACGACAGAAGCTGAGAAGTCTGTGGCCTGTGATCTGCAAGCAGAGAACAGGAGAGCCAGTGTTCTGTCCAAACCAGGAGAGCTGTCAGCGGGCTCCAGCAGAGAGCGAGTGCTCCTGAGCGATGCCTTGTGGTTGACGGCTTGTGGGTGGCCCTCTGAGATGTTC
The DNA here is from genome assembly GCA_009823505.1 of Rhizomys pruinosus. NCBI lineage: Eukaryota > Metazoa > Chordata > Mammalia > Rodentia > Spalacidae > Rhizomys > Rhizomys pruinosus. The sequence continues at coordinate 909,288 of VZQC01009251.1, forward strand.
TTCCTCTCTGGACCAGAGCTCGCAGTTTCCTGCAAGCTCCCTGGTTGTTCCAGCCAGTCGGGTCTAAGCCCTGGTAGAGAGGGAGAGGAGGGAGGAAGTGAAGCCTGGTGGGGAGAAAGAGAAAAATAATAAGGAAAGGACAGACTCAAGGACGAGACCCAGAGGAATTCGACGAGGGAATAACTTGGTTTATTGCTGTAATCCGGGGTATTTATACCCTTGCGGGGGTTGGGGCATACAGGATTTTACACCATATACTCCAGATCTCTGCAGGAATGTGACAATGTTTGGCCGGTTTCAAAGGCAAGCAGGAGGTCAGCAGGACTCCAGCCTGAGGGCTGGGGGTTGCCAGCTGACTTCCTAAGTGCTTCTGCCAATCAGAATCCCTACACCTGAGGACCCTGTCTGGGCCCTTAACAGACTGCACTGTGCCCACCCGCAAGGAGAGCATCTTCTTCAGTCAGTCTACTGATTCAAGTGCCAGTCTTCCTGAGACACCCTCTCAGAAACACCAAAAGACAATTGTGATTCTCAGCTATTGAAGCATCCTTTACCCAGATCAAGTTAATATATAAAACCAAACCATCATAATCTCTTTGTAGGAGACTCAACTAACTATCCATAACTCTAAATCAATTGCACTGATTGTCCAAATGTAATGTGTGTTTAGAGCTACTTATAGAGACCGAAGGATGCTGAGTCTCAGGCTCCATTCCCCAAATTTCAAGCTCATTTTTCTCAGCTTCTTGGGATCTGCATATTAGAGGCACACTTCTGTCAAACACGTGACACACTGTGGGACACACAGTAGCCCTGAAAGCGACAGTAGCCTTCCACATTCCATTCTTTGAAGTGCATACACACGACAAGGACACCCATCTTTAAGTCTAACTTGTGTTTAGAAGACTAGAAGGCTTGTTGAACCCACAAACTCATTTTCTTTCTTTCTTTCTCTCTTTCTCTTTTTCTTCCCTCCCTCTCTCTCTTTCCTTCTTTCTTTCTCTTTTTCTCTTTCTTTCTTCTTTCTTCCTTTTCTTCCTTCCTTCCTTCCTTTCTTCCTTTCTTTCTTTCTCTCTCTTTCTCTCTCTTTCCTTCCTTCCTTCTTCCTTTCCTTTCCTTTCCTTTCCTTTCCTTTCCTTTCCTCTTTCCCCCTTCCCTTCCCTTCCCTTCCCTTCCCTTCCCTTCCCTTCCCTTCCCTTCCCTTCCCTTCCCCTCCCCTCCCTTCCCTTTTCTTTTCTTTTCTTTCAACAAAGCCTTGCTCTGTTGCCTAGATTAGTCCCAAACTCCTGAGCTCAAATGGTAAGTCATGAACCCCAATAAAAGGCACATGAGGCTTAGGTCGCTCCAGGAACATGCTTTACTTCCATGTGGGACTGACAGTGTGAGCCGCCTGCAGACACGTGGTTGGGGGCAGGGGCAGAAATGGGGGCNCTGGGAAAATAATTTATTTTTCTCTGTCTTATAGATCTAGGAAAGAGGAAACCAGCTCAGCATGGAACTACCCATAAACTTAAATAAAGATAGAATGTAGAAATCCAAAAATATATAAAGGAATAAATAATCAAATAGATAAAAAAAGAAAAATAAAATAAAACCGGGAAGGACAGGTGGATATTTCTGGGGCGAGATTTTTTTCTTTTCATTCTTCCGACTTCATTCACCAGGAAAGGGGAAACAACACCAGCATGAAATTTGGGTCCATGGACCACAGGGCAATATTTGAGGAGGATGGTACGTACATCATTTTACTGCCTATGTCAAGGGATTGGAGTTCTCAGTGATCTTCAGTGTGTGGGTGCTGTTTCGGGCCTACATAGTCCTGAACTTCTTCGGACTGTGCTAATTCTTGAAGTCAGGCTGCTGAAAACCGAGGTGTTTGTGGGAAAATTTTAAGCCCACAGAACGCTTCCTAATACGTGAAATTGCTCCAGACTCCAGTTTTGGATAGAGAAGGAAGTTGGTTGGTTCCTTGGATTAACCATGAAACTCTAGGAACCTATGCGCCTTGGTCTCAAGGATTGACCCTGTCTATTCTGCTTCCTACTCTGCTTGTCAGGACTGATTTTGTAGATGCTCAGCCTCCATCCCATCTCCCAGGCATACTCCCCTTTTCCCTGCCTACTTCAAGAGGGCTGCCTCCTTTGGGTCACATTGGAAAAATATTTGGCTCCCAATTCTGTCCAAAGGAAACAAACCTAGGACCATTTAAATATCTCCCAACCTGGGTAATATGGCTAAAAAAATAAAAATAAAAAATCCACACCACAGCACTCTTCTTTCCAACTGAACCAAAGCATAGGCCTTGTTCTTCCTTCCACCCACAACCCTGGATAATACAAAAACAACAATAGAAAAAAACACCATACATAAATAAACAAATATATAACTAACACAAGACATTTTAATTTATTCTTTTTTATTTATTATTTTCATTTAGTATTCTTCAATAAAAAAGAAAATAACAACCTAACAATAAAGAAACAGGAAAAATAAAGAAATAAGTAAATAAAAATTAAATAGAAAATGAATGAAAGAATAAATGAATAAATAATAATTTTTAATTTAATTTTATTTATTTTTGTATGTGGATGAGTGTGCTGTCTGCATGTAGGTTTGTGCACCCGTGTCGTGCAATGCCGCGGAGGTCAGAAGAGGGTGTCGGATTCCCCTGGAACTGGAGTTCTCCTGGAGTTGGAGTTTCAGACGGTTCTCAGCCGCCATGTGGGTGCTGGGGATCGAACCCGGGTCCTCTGTAAGAGCGGTCAGCGCTCTCAACCGCTAGGCCATCTCTCCAGCCCCTCAACTTATAACCTGTGTAGTTATCAATGCCCCCTTTCCACACACATGAATACACAAACACAAAAAACGGAAATAGAATAAACCAGTTATGCTAGTAATTTGGGCTGAATAAAAAAGTTTATTTTTTTAAAGCCAAAATGGTGATCCATCTCTCATTCATTTCCTTTTCTGTGGATCGGTGGCCACACAGAATGGCTCCAAGGCTGATGCTCACTCTCCTTCACCACTATGGACCTGCACTAGTGTGTAGGCCATGTGCACACACATGCTTTGAGAGGTAGATGTGTCCAGTGGAAAGCCAGATCTCGTGTTTGCATGGTTACAAAACAAACAAAAGCACTGTCAATGCTGATATCCAGAGATTGCTTTTCTTCCTTTTCTCAGAGAGGGAAGTGTTCTAGACTCCCTCTGGGTGGACTCAAAATAAATGACAGTTTATCATCATTCTTAACTTCTCTACAGATAACAACTGGAATGAATTTTTGGGAAACTTTGAGGTGTGTGAATTCTGGCTCCTCTCTGGATGGGGAAGGACCTGCAGGATTGTGGTCTGTATGTGTGCTGCTCTACATGAAGAAATGTAAAAAAACTCGTCATGTTATTCTTAGGAACTCCCTCCCTTCCTTTTTTGAGTCTTTTTTGAGATAGGATCTCCCTGTAGCCACAGGTGGCCTCAAACTCACTACGTAGGCCAGGCTGGCCTTGAACTCACAGAGATCTGCCTGCCTCTGCCTCCTGAGTGCTAGGATTAAAGGTGTGCACCACCAAGCCTGCCTTGGAACCCCTTTTTATCATGGTTCAAGAGTAAGTTTCTGTGGCCCTTCATTTGGGAGCCCTGTGAAGCCAGAAAGCCCTGGTTGGGAGGAGCTGCTGTCCACAGATCAGTACCTGGGAGTGAAGGTCTCTGCCTTCATGATTGGGAGCTTAACGCCTGGAATGTCCTGACCCATGCTTCATGTGGAGGGCTTCTTTCTTGCTCCTTGTTCTTCTTTCCATTTAATGGCTTTGAAGGATCACTCCAGAAGACTAGGATGCTCACACACAATATTCAGCCTCTATTTTATTTTATTTTTTAATTTTATTTATTTCTGTATGTGTAGGAATGTACTGTCTGCATGCCGGTTTCTGCACCCATGTTGTGCAATGCCGCAGAGGTCAGAAGAGGGTGTCGGATTCCCCTGGAACTGGAGTTCTCCTGGAATTAGAGTTTCAGATGGTTCTTGGCCATCATGTGGGTGCTGGGGATCGAACCCGGGTCCTCTAAGAGCAGTCGGCGGTCTTAACTGCTAGGCCATCTCTCCAGCCCTCAGCCTCTATTTTAAGTCAGACTGACCCAAACACTTTCTCCAAATTAAGAGAGGATTTGTCCAATTACTTCCGTATGATTACATAAGATAAATAGGAAAAAAGCCCTACACATCCAAATACCCACATCTCCACTGTGAGTCCCCTGTAGTCAGCACAGGATGCCTTAGTGCACACTGTGTGCAAGCTGAAGCACACATGGAGCTTATTGTGCAAAGAGTTAAAACCATCGATTTAAGCGGAGTTTGGAGCTTAGAGAATTGAAGAATGAAAGAAAAGAGCTGTTCCCCTGCACACATCCCAGGGCAGGCGGTCCACCGTCCCACATCTCTCCTAGACACAGTTGAGTGGATGTTTTGACATAAGGCACTTTAAAGACTGCTTCTGTGGGATGGAGAGATAGCCTAGCGGGTAAGAGCTCTGACTGCTCTTGCAGAGGATCCGGGTTCGATCCCCAGCACCCACATGGCAGCTGAGAACCATCTGTAACTCCAATTCCAGAAGAACTCCAGTTCCAGGGAAATCCGACATGGGTGCACAAACCTACATGCAGACAGTACATTCATACACATACAAAAATAAATAAAATAAAATAAATGTTTAAAAAAAAAAAGAAAAGACCGCTTCTGTGCTAACACCTGTTCTAGAAATCTGCTCATCCAAGAGGACCACAATCAGAATCTTCTAGTATCTCCGCAGCCTGTGTCTATTTCCCTGGTCTTGGCCATGTCTCCACTATCTTTATCTCAGGTACTTACAGAGGACAGAGGAAGGAGAAAACTACATGGGAATCTCAAACCTGAGTTAGTCTCTCCTTACATTTTCATAACTGTGCAAACGAATATCTAGAGAATCTTAGGGAGAGTCTGAAATACAGCTTTGCAGCAAAACTGACGAACTGCCTCCCCTTACTAACAAGGCAGGTCGGATGGACGCACATTTCCTTGGTCCTCTCCTACAGCTTTAGTTTCTCCTCTTGTCCAAATAGATGCATGCTTCTTTCTTTCCAAAGATGCACATACTCTGATCCTGAGGGACCAATACTCTCAGTTGACCTCTGATGAGGTGACTTCTAATTCACTGACTTTTCAGAGGTAAAATGGGGGTGGTTTACCACCCTGACTGACCTTTGTTGCTAACCTACCCAGGCCCTCCTCTCCAACCCCAGTGCATTCACTTCAATGGTTGGAAACCACTGAGATGAACACAGACGGGATGCGGGCTTCACAGTTATCAAGGTTCTGGGTAAGACTTCNGGGGGGGGGGGGCGCTCTTCAGCCCGCGCCCCGGCACCTTCCAATGGGCTCAGGAGATCTCAGATGATGAGGTGACTTCTAATTCACTAACTTTTCAGAGGTAAAATGGGGGTGGTTTACCACCCTGACTGACCTTTGTTGCTAACCTACACAGGCCAGCCTCTCCAACCCCAACGCATTCACTTTAATGGTTGGAAACCATTGAGATGAACCCAGACAGGATGCAGGCTTCACAGTTATCAAGGTTCTGGGTAAGACTTCTTTTCTGTATAGACCGTTACTAATGTCTTCACTGTAATTAGAGAAAGATGAAGAGCTTCAGGGGGTTCACAAAATATCACTAGATCGATGTACACTTCCTCTGAGTGTTTTCTTCTCTCCTCTCTCTCTCTCCATCCCCATCTCTTTTCTCCCTTTCCCCCTCATTCTCCTGCTCCCCTCCCATCTCCTCTCCTCTCCTCACCTCCTCTCCTTTCCTTCCACTGTGGTTTTTCTATATCCTTTTGCTCAGATTGTCTTCCAATCTGTGAGATCAAAAGATCCTCCTGCCTCAGCCTCCTAGCTAGATGGAACTACCCTGATGAAATCTTGCCCCGTTACAGACAACAGTCCTTGGTTTATTTTCCCCATCTAGTTCGAAGCTGCTATTGCTATTCCCCTTGCCTGAAGACAATTGTATTAATTAGCCTATCCACCGAGTTCACTGTAAACCCAAGGAGAAGGCACCGATGTTATTCTAGATTATTTCCAGCAACTCAATTTCCAGCTACTTCAATTTTTGCCCGGAGCATTAGAAATCTTATTTCACTTTTATTTTTTTCTTGTTCAGTGACAAGCTGATCATGTGTTTATGTAGTTTCTCTCATTAAGGAATATACTGTCTAGTTCAGAGTCAGACTCTGAATATTTAGCTAGGACACATGTTATAGGATTGAACTCTTCACTGCAACCCAAAGGTGAAAGTCCTGTGTTTTGTGAACTAAGGCCAGGCTTATATTTGCCAGAGTTCCCTTCTCTGGATAGTTTTGCAGAGTCTGGGACATGGGAAATTTCAGAAGATTTGGACAGGAAAGCTACGATTTCTACACACAGAGGGTGGTGCTGGCCAGCCCATGCTGTGCTGCTTCTGTGCTCTGCTCCCCTGCTGGGCAGGATGGGCCCACAGCAGCCCTTGTCTGCCTCTCCAGGCTCATGGACTTCTGGGCCAGGTGGTGCTCAACTTCAGGCCTCTCAGCTCATTGAGTCTGGAGGCTTGACATGTAAGAAGCCTATGTTGGTCCAGCCACTTCTGTGGATTTCAGTTTGCAGTACAACTTTAAAGCCACTTTCAGACTGTCAGTAGCACTGAAGGCACTCCTGCAACATGTGCAGCAGCAAGCAACCTGGGTTTTTCAATTTATTCTATTATTTTAATCAGGTTAACTAGCATACAAATAGGTTTCGTTATGACATTTTCATATGTATATCGTTTTACCTTTCACAAATCCCATTACCCTCTCTCCATTTCTCCTTGTCTTCTTTTGCCCCTTTTCCTTTCAATTTCAAATAGCCCCCTTCTGCTTTCATGTCACTATATGTAATGTATATTTAATAATGCATCATAATATAATTTAATAATATACATTCAAATCTACATTCATCTATAAAATGTAATATTTTATCTGTCTTCCACTTCCATTTTGTTGCCCCACTCTTTTAGAGGCCCTCATCTCCTAATATATATATATTTCTAGTTTAGTTCCTGCTACTGTGGTAGAAACCATGACTAAAAGCAAGTTGGGGAGGAAAGGGTGTATTTCAGCTTACAGATTACAGTCCGTCGTGTGGGGAAGCCAAGTCAGAAGCTCAGAGGCAGAAACTGCCCTTGGTCTGTCAGCTACTTCTTCTTTTTTTAATTATATTTATTTTTCATGTGTAGGAATGTACTGCCTACATGTAGGTTTGTGCACCCGTGTCTCATGCACCCGTGTCTCGTGCACCCGTGTTGTGCAATGCCGCGGAGGTCAGAAGAGGGTGTAGGATTCCCCTGGAACTGGAGTTCTCCTGGAATTGGAGTTACAGATGGTTCTCAGCCGCCATGTGGGTGCTGGGGATCGAACCCAGGTCTTCTGCAAGAGCGGTCGGCGCTCTTAACTGCTAGGCCATCTCTCCAGCCCCAAGCTACTTTTCTTATACAGCTCAGGCCTCCTATCATCCACTGTAGGTTCCTGCTGTCCAGGGGACTGCTGACGATCTCGTGGTCAAATGTGTGCCAGGGCTGAAGGCCCCACGGCTGTGAGACTGGTGGTCTCCTAGCTAAACAGCTGTGGAATTGGTAATTCCGTGGCCAACACATTGCTGGGAAGCTGTTGGCTCCCATGGCCCCCACACAGCCACAAGGCTGATGGCCTCATAGCCAAACCTGCAGCTGTGGAATTGGTAATTCCACAGCCAAACCCGCCCCCAAGGCTGCTGGCCTCCTTGACCAACCAATCAGCCAGGGAATTGCTAATTCTCAGGACCAGACAAGCTGAAAAGTTAGCTGTAAGATTAACAGCCCCATGATGGATCTGGCTAAGGAAAACATTCGTGCAATAATACCCGGAGATCTCATCGGGTGGCAAAACTTGTAGAAATTCCCCTCTATTCTAAGCAACAGGCAGCTTATATAGGTTTGGGACAGACAGCCCCCACATCGTGTGACGTCGCCCGGGGCGGGGCAGTCAATCCCCGACCTCTGCCCCATCACGTCATCCCAACTAAGGGGGCACAAACAAGAGGCCGTGTGATTGTTACCCATGACTCTGAAGCATGCTGGCTGAAATGTTAGCCCCTACACATCCAAGCTTGTGTCTGCCCACAATCCGAGGTGGGCTGGGCCTACTACATCAATTGGTAATCTCAAAACTACCTCCAGAGACATTGCCATAGGGCAGTCTGATAGAGGGAAGGTGACTCTAATTTGTGTCGACTTGATAAAAAACTAAGCAAAACACACACACACACACACACACACACACACACACACAAAATATAGATGAAAATTCTGGAATGAGAAAATTTATCTTTCAGACTCTGGTTATTTTGCTTAACAAGATGATCTCCATTTCTATTAATCCTCTTAAAAATGACAGGATTTCATGCTTCTTTATGAGTGAATAGAGTTCCGTTGTGTATGTTTACCACATTGTCTTTTACTGTCCATCTGTTGAAGGACATAGCTGTACTCTGGCCATTGTATTTTTGTGTTTAGTGCAGCAGTAAGCACAGATGTCCAGGTATCTCTGTGGTATGCTAACTTAGATTCATTCGGGCATTTTCCCAGAAGTGGTACAGCTAGATCATATGCTGTGGTTCTGTCTTAAGCTTTTTTTTTTTTAATTTTCATTTTTTTATTGATGCTTTGTGTATTTCATACATCATTTTGCAATTCAGTTCAGGCATATTTCCCTTTCCCTTCCCCCCACCCCATCCCACCCCATCCCAGATCATGCATTTTGCTATAACTGTCCTGCATCTTTCACTCATTTTTTTCATTTTTTTAACAATAAGTGATAATTTATGAGTACAAGCATCCTTCATGTAAAACCAATTTACCAACAGTTGTACCCAAACCCACACAGCCCATGGGTCCCACCATCCAGCAGGGGGGGGATTGTATGTTCAATCAAGTTGATCAAATGAGTGTCCAGACTACATTGCTGTAGTTTCACCATTCACCCCAATCGCAGCCCTTACATTCTACCACGCCCCCTCTTCCGCAGATTGTTCCCTAGGCTTAGAAAAGGGGCACAGGTGGATGAGAAGCAAAACAGTCTACTTTCTCTGGAGCTGTTGTCTTGGACTCTGGTCAATTCTGGCTGTTTCCTTTCATGGGCTGACAGTTTGTCCAGGAATAACCTTTCGATCCTACTAATGAAGCACAAGCAATTAGATATATAGGTATTTAAACA
>VZQC01009251.1:919453-944572 GCA_009823505.1 Rhizomys pruinosus
TTTTATTTTATTTATTTTTATGTGTATGAATGTACTGTCTGCATGTAGGTCTGTGCACCCGCTTCGTGCAATGCAGCAGAGGTCAGAAGAAGGCATCAGATTCCCCCAGAACTGGGGCTAAAGACAGTCCTCAGCCGCCATGTGAGTGCTGGGGATCGAACCTGGGTCCTCTGCAAGAGTAGTTGGTGCTCCCAACTGCTAGGCCATCTCTCCAGCCTCCTGCCTGTATCTTTAAAAAAATATATTTTATTTATATATTTTTTAATTTTAGGAGTATGAGTATATTGACTGCATGTATGTAAGTGTTGCCTACCAATCTGTCTGGGACAGTTTTGCATGAGAGGCAGGATTTCTCCCTTCACTAAGGGAAATCTTTTTGTGATGTGTACATATACACATGGGCTCATTCGTTCACAAATATTCTTTGTGTTAGGACCAGCACACTTCTTGCATTTGTTATCAGTCAAGAAAGACAAAGAAACAAGACACATTCACTTTGGGACTTTCCAGTTCTGTTATTTACATTCTTGTAAGATTTGGAAGTCCCCAAACTGAATTTCCCATAATGCAGTAAATATACAATTTAATTCCCATCACTGTGGTGCTACTATGTGGGAAAGATTAGGCTATAATCCATAGTGAAAATTTCTGAGAATTCACAGAAAGGTAAACGACAAAATACCCTGATATATTTGAAAAGACAACACATACACACACACACATCCATACACACACACACACACACACACACACACACACACACACACCACCTAGGCTGAGGGGTGGTAGGGCGGAAGCACATCCCAGCAACAAGGGAAGTGTCTGTGTTCACAGTTGTTCAGGAGCAACAGACTAAGCAAGGATGAGTGATCTTTGCAGGTATCATACTAAAAATATAAATTTAAGTGCTTTGTTCCTTTTCTTTTCTTTTCTTTTCTTAAAAAGCATGGTAAACAGCATGCAGTTTATAGTTGCAACTGTTTTTATGCATGCAGTGAGATGACATGGACTCTCCTCACATTGTTGTTCAACCATGACCACCATCTGTCTCCAGAATGTTTTTGCACCTTGCAAATCCAAAACTCTACACCCTTAAACATGAGCCCATCGTTCTTCCTCCCATGAGCCTCTCTGGCAAGCACCTGTCTCCTTTCCGTCTCAGTGAATTTGATTCCCTAAGAACATCATATAAATGGAGTCCTGCATTAGCACCTTTGTGATTGGCTTATTTTACTTGATATCAGTCTCAAAAGGTTGTCAAAAGGTCATGTTGATTTGTCAGAATTCTCTTTCTTTTGTGTATGTATGTGTAGTGTATGTGTGTACACATGTTTGTGTAAGGGAACACCTACGTAGAGTCATGCATGCGGAGGCCAACATCAATTATCTTCCTCTAGATCTCCACCTTGTTTTTGAGATCAGTCTCTCCCAGAACCTGGAGGTCACTGACCTGGCAAGGCTGGCTGGCCAGTGAGCCCCAGGGACTTTTCTGTCTCTGTCTTGCCAGTGCTGGGATTATGGGTGCACACTGCCTTACTTAGCTTTTTCCACGAGTGCTGGGATTTGAACTCAAGTCTTCAAACTTAAACAGCAGACACTTTGCCAACTGAGGCATCTTCCCATTTTCTTCTTTTAAAGGCTAAATAATAGGCCATTGTGTGTAGCTATGAAGTGAATCATTGTACCCCATCAGTTAAGTCATGTTAGATGAGGGTATAAGGACTGGTCTTTAACAGAACTAGTGTTCAAAAGGTGAAGGAACTAAGGGTTTCTCACTGTGTACAAGCACGGAGGAAAGGCTGTGTGAACACACAGCAGGAAGGTGGCATCTATAATCCAGACACCAATCCTGATGGCACCTTGACTTACAGACTTGTGAGAGCAGCAAGCACTCGACTGCTAAGCCGTCTTTCCAGCCCATGTTTGTTTTTATTTGAGGATTTCACAAATGAGCACATTGTATTTGCATTATTTCTACTCCTCCTTCCCCTCCAACTTTACAACTCTTCACATGTTCTCCTACCAACCACTCTCTATCCAATCCATGACCTCTTCTACATTTATTCTATCTGGACACACACACACACACACACACACACACACACACACATGTAAAACCTACTGAGTCCAGTTAGTAATGCCCTTATTTGCATGTGTTTAGAGCTGACCACTTAGGATTGGGATCTCCTTCCTGAAGAACTAAACAAAACAAACAAAGCTGGTTCTCTCTCCCTAGATGGCCATTGATTGCCTACAGTTCTTCATCTAGGCATGGGTGCTTGTGAAGTTTCCCTCCATCTGGGATAACAACTGGTATAGTCTTTTCAGGACTTGTACAGGCAGCTATATTGTTGAGAATTCATGGGTGCAACAATCTTGTCCTCTCCAGAAGACATGAGCCACATGGTGACATAATATCCGATTGTGTGTAGCTATGAACTGAATCTGGATCATAACCAGGTCCGCGGGTTCTTACAGTCCTTTGGCAACCTCTTCTGTGATGCTTGCTGGGCCTTAGGTGTAGGGGTTGTGTTGTAGGTGTCCCATTTGGGACCTGGCACTCTGTACTCATTAGTTTTGCATTTTGACCAGTTGTGCTCTTTCCACTAGTCTTCATCACCATCTCCTGCAAAAAGAAACTTCTTGAATGAGCTCCAAGAGCCTCACTCATGTGCAGATTATAAGGATAAGTATTTAGAAGGCAATTGGAATCTTTCGTTATATGGTAGTAGCAGGTCCTTCTGTAGGGCCTATGACCTCTCCAGTCATGATTCGTTGGCTAGGTTTATAGTACCATGCATGAGGTCCCTCTAACTCAGTGAGATTTAGATTCAATTACATACCTGTTGGCTGTCCCCAAGATGTAAATGCCACTTGTTCTAGTTTGTGTTCCATTGCTGTGACAAAACACTCTGACCAACACCAACTTGGGAGGAAAGGGTTTATTCAGCTTACATCTCCCAGGTCACAGTTCATCACTCAGGGAGCCGAAGGTGGGATCTCAGGGCAGGAACCTGGAGGCAGGAGCTGAAGCACAGGCATGGAAGAATGCTGTTTACTGGCTTGGTCTCCACTGGCTTGCTCTCTGGCTCATGCCCAGCCCACCTTCTTTTTTTTTTTTAATTTTTTTTTATTAATTTTATTTATTTCTGTATGTGTACGAATGTATTGTCTGCATGCAAGTCTGTGCACCCGTGTCGTGCAATGCCGCGGAGGTCAGAAGTGGGCGTCAGATTCCCCTGGAGCTGGAGTTCTCCTGGAGTTGGAGTTTCAGACGGTTCTCAGCCGCCATGTGGGTGCTGGGGATCGAACCCGGGTCCTCTGCAAGAGCGGTCGGCTTTTTTGATTTTTTTGGTGTATTTCATACATCAGTTTGGCAATTCAGTTTCAGGCATATTTCACTTTCCTTCCACCACCCCACCCACCCAACCCAAGAGAATGCATTTTTGGCCCTGGTTTAAAATTAACTGTCCTGCATATTTCACTCATTTTTTTCATTTTTTTTAACAATAAGGGATAATTTTATGAGTACAAGCATCCGTTCATGTAAAACCAATTTACCAACAGTTGTACCCAAACCCACACAGCCATGGGTCCCACCATCAGCAGGGGGGGAGTGTATGTTCAATCAAGTTTGATCAAATGAGTGTCCAGCAGACTACATTGCCTATATTGCATCACCATTCACCCCAATCGCAGCCTTACATTCTACCACGCCCCCTCTTCCCGCAGATTGTTCCCTAGGCGTTGTTTTTAGAAAAGGGGGACAAAGGACGAGAAGCAAAACCAGTCTACTTTCATCTGGAGCTGTTGTCTTGGACTCTCTGGTCATTCTGGCTGTTGCCTTTCACGGGCTGACAGTTTTTCCATGAATAACCTTTCAATCCTACTAATGAAGCATAAGTAATTAGATATATAGGTTTTAAACAGTACTAATTGTTATGGTTAGGTTATTTTGGGTATAGACAACAGATGTTTGGATGGTATATTAAGCCATGAATATTTTTTTTCTGTTAAATATGACAGGTCCTTACTGTGGCTTATAACATCTCCTAACCATTAGAGGATGTAAGCTTGTGGCATCAGCCATGGGTCTGTCTTCGGCTTAAGAACCTCTGTGCTGATTTCGTAATGACTGTACAAATGTGCATTTCCGCTAAGTGGTGAGTTTAGGCTCCTCCCCACCTTCTTGCCAGCACTCGTTTAGTTGGCTCGTCTCGTTTTCCCCTTCTGACTGGGATGATACAGAATTCCAGTTTAGTTTTAAGTTGCATCTTCCTGATGCTAAGGATAGTTAGACCATCTGTAATTTTGTTTTTTTTACTTGTTTTTGTCTTTTTGGACAGGGTCCTCCCTTAGTCCTCCAGATGGCCGGGAGCTCATTGCCTGTAGACTAGGCTGGCCCTTGAACTCACAGAGATCTGCCTGCCTCTGCCTCCTGAGTGCTGGGTTTAAAGATGTATGCCACCACACCCAGCTTTCACATATTTTTTTTCATATATTTAGCCCTCTATATTTCTTCCTTTGAGACATGTCCGTTTATCTGCCCATTTATTGGTTAGACAATTTGGGGAGATAGCTAATTTTTGGAATTCTCTATAAATTCTAGCTATTAATCCTGTCTGTTGTTGGAAACTATCTTCTCCCATTACAGGCTGTGCCTTCACTCTGCTAATCATTTCCTCTTTGATGCCCTTTATAATTTCATGTCATTCCTTTTTTGTCACTTCCCAAGATTATTTCCCATGCTATTTAAATCCTTTTCAAAAAGTTCTTACCTGCCTGTATCTTTTTATTTTATTTATTTTTATGTTATGAAAAATGGTACTGTCCCCTGCATGTAGGTCCTTGCACCCATGTGGTGCAATGCAACCTCGGAGGTCAGAATAGAAGTGCATCAGGATCCCCCAGAAAACTGGGGCTAAAGACAGTCCTCAGCCACCATGTGAGTGCTGGGGTCGACCCGGGGTCGTCTGCAAGAGTAGTTGGTGCTCCAAACTGCTAGGCCATCTCTCCATGCCCCCATGTCCATTCTTGAATTCTTTTAAAAAAATAGATTTTATTTATATATTTTTTAATTTTAGGAGTATGAGTATATTGACTGCATGTATGTAATTATGCGACTACCAATCTGTCTGGGACAGTTTTGCATGAGAGGCAGGATTTCTCCCTTCACTAAGGGAAATCTTTTTGTGATGTGTACATATACACATGGGCTCATTCATTCACAAATATTCTTTGTGTTAGGACCAGCACCTGGTCTTGCTTTGTTTATATCAAGAAAGACAAGAAACAAGACACTTCACGTTTGGGACGTTCCAGTTTCTGTTTATTTCATTCTTGTAAAGATTTGGAAGGCCCCCAAACTGAATTTTCCCATAATGCAGTAAATATACAATTTAATTCCCATCACTGTGGTGCTACTATGTGGGAAAGATTAGGCTATAATCCATAGTGAAAATTTCTGAGAATTCACAGAAAGGTAAACGACAAAATACCCTGATATATTTGAAAAGACAACACATACACACACACACACATCCATACACACACAGCACACACACACACACAACCACAAACCACCTAAGGCTGAGGGTGTAAGGGCGGATCAACATCCCAGCAACAATGGTAAGTGTCTGTGTTCACATTGTTCAGGAGCAACAGCTAAGCAAGGATTAGTGATCTTTGCATGTATCTACTAAAAATATAAAATTTAGTGCTTGTTCCCTTTTCTTTCTTTTCTTAAAAAGATGGTAAACAGCATGCAGTTTATAGTTGCAACTGTTTTTATGCATGCAGTGAGATGACATGGACTCTCCTCACATTGTTGTTCAACCATGACCACCATCTGTCTCCAGAATGTTTTTGCACCTTGCAAATCCAAAACTCTACACCCTTAAACATGAGCCCATAGTTCTTCCTCCCATGAGCCTCTGGCAAGCACCTGTCTCCTTTCCGTCTCAGTGAATTTGATTCCCTAAGAACATCATATAAATGGAGTCCTGCATTAGCACCTTTGTGATTGGCTTATTTTACTTGATATCAGTCTCAAAAGGTTGTCAAAAGGTCATGTTTGAGTTTGTCAGAATTCTCTTTTTTCTTTGTGTATGTATGGGTGGTGTATGTGTGGTACACATGTTTGTGTAAGGGAACACCTACGTAGAGTCATGCATGCGGAGGCCAACATCAATTATCTCTTCGCTCTAGATCTCCACCTTGGTTTTTGAGATCAGTCTCTCCCAGAACCTGGAGGTCACTGACCTGGCAAGGGGCTGGCTGGCCAGTGAGCCCCGGGGAACGTTTTCTGTCTCTGTCTTGCCAGTGCTGGGATTATGGGTGCAAGACTGCAGTACTTAGCTATTTATCCAACGAGTGCTGGGGATGGAACTCAAGGCTTCAACTTACACAGCAGACACTTTGCCAACTGAGGCATCTTCCCATTTTCTTCTTTTAAGGCTAAATATAGGCCATTGTGTGTAGCTATGAAGTGAATCATTGTACCCCATCAGTTAAGTCATGTTAGATGAGGGTATAAGGACTGGTCTTTAACAGAACTAGTGTTCAAAAGGTGAAGGAACTAAGGGTTTCTCACTGTGTACAAGCACGGAGGAAAGGCTGTGTGAACACACAGCAGGAAGGTGGCATCTATAATCCAGACACCAATCCTGATGGCACCTTGACTTACAGACTTGTGAGAGCAGCAAGCACTCAGCACTCTTAACCGCTAAGCCGTCTTTCCAGCCCATGTTTGTTTTTATTTGAGGATTTCACAAATGAGCACATTGTATTCGCATTATTTCTACTCCTCCTTCCCCTCCAACTTTACAACTCTTCACATGTTCTCCTACCAACCACTCTCTATCCAATCCATGACCTCTTCACATTTATTCTATCTGGAACACACACACCACACACACACACACACACACAGTAAAACCACTGAGTCCAGTTAGTAATGCCCTTATTTGCATGTGTTTAGAGCTGACCACTTAGGATTGGGATCTCCTTCCTGAAGAACTAAACAAAACAAACAAAGCTGGTTCTCTCTCCCTAGATGGCCATTGATTGCCTACAGTTCTTTATCTAGGCATGGGTTGCTTGTGAAGTTTCCCTCCCAGCTGGGATTAAACAGCTGGTATAGTCTTTTCAGGACTTGTACAGGCAGCTATATTGTTGAGAATTCATGGGTGCAACAATCTTGTCCTCTCCAGAAGACATGAGCCACATGGTGACATAATATCCGATTGTGTGTAGCTATGAACTGAATCTGGATCATCACCAGGTCCGCGGGCTCTTACGGTCCTTTGGCAACCTCTTCTGTGATGCTTGCTGGGCCTTAGGTGTAGAGGTTACAATGAGGATGTGTCACTTAAGGTTAAACATCTCACAGACACTTAGTCTCTGCATTTTGACCAGTTGTGCTCTTTCCACTAGTCTTCATCACCATCGCCGGCAAAAAGAAACTTCTTGAATGAGCTCCAAGAGCCTCACTCATGTGCAGATTATAAGGATAAGTATTTAAAGCGAATTGGGAATCTTTTCGGTATATGGTGTAGCAGGGTCCTTCTTTAGGGCCTATGACCTCTCCAGTCATGATTCGTTGGCTAGGTTTATAGTACCAGGGCATGAGGTCCCTCTAACTCAGTGAGATTTAGATTCAATTACATAACTGTTGGCTGTCCCCAAGATGTAAATGCCACTTGTTCTAGTTTGTCGTTCCATTTGTGACAAAACACTCTGACCAACACCAACTTGGGAGGAAAGGGTTAGTTCAGCTTACAATGCTCCGCTGTCACAGTTCATCACTCAGGGAGCCAAGGCAGGAACTCAGGGCAGGACCTGGAGGGCAGGAGCTGGTGAAGCACAGGCACATGGAGGAATGCTTTTCTACTGGCTTGCTCCCTGTCTTGCTCCTCCACTGGCTTGCTCTCTGCTCATGCCCAGCCCCCTTCTTATACAGTAAACAACAACCGGCCCAGGGTGACCACTCTTTGTGGGCTGGGCCCGCCCACAACGGGCTCAGCCATCAAGACAATACTCCACATGTGGCCACAGTCATGCCAATGGAGCCAATTCCCCAAGTTGAGGCTCCTCAACCCAGGTGTGGGTCAATTGACACTAAAGCTATCCAGCACAATTGACCCCTTGTCAACTTGACACACAAAACACATCACTATTAACCACCACCTTTCCATTTCTTATCCCCAAAGTATGATAACACTAATCACAACCTAAGACAGGTACAATCTTAAAAGCCCCAGTCCTTAAAAAAAGTCCAGTCTATGAAAAGTCTCTTAACTGTGGGCTGCTGTAAAATCCAAAACAGTCGGTCTTATTTCAAAGGGAAGAATCAGGCACTCTCAAACAAAATCTAAGAGTCGCAGGAAAGTGCGTCCAAGGCTGGACGACCTGGGATTCACTCATGATCTTCTGGGTCCAAAGGGTCTCGGCAGCTCCCCATCTCCGACTCTCTCTGCCATCCGTGCACACACAGCTCATCTCGCAGGCCCGGCCGGCTCCCATTCTACACCTGCCGCTGCGCTTGGTGGTCGTCCCAGGGTAACGGCATCTCCAAAGGCCGGGGGGGTCGCCACTGAAACTGAGCCATTCACCAATGGTCTCTTTCTGACCCGTCTCCTGTTAGTCAAAAGCCTCAGCGTTCTCTCTATGACCCCGGCAATCCGGGTTCTTCAACAGCAACCGAGGTGGGCAATTCCACCAAGGGTCCTTTCCCGGACCTGTCCAAAGTGCCAAGCCTCGGCTGGTCTCTGTGACACCCCTCAAATTTCAACACTGGGAACCATATAGGAGACTCTTACACGTTCCCAAATCCTGCTTCTGGCTTTAGAGAATGGAGCTTCAGGCCCCTTCCGGGATCACAGCTGTGTGTGCTTCCTGAGAATTAGTCCCAGAAGAATTTCACCACAGTGATGGCTGGTCTCTTGTTGCTTACAGCTGATTTTTCAGCGCCCAGCTAACCAGCATCAATTGTCCCAGTACAACATAGCCGCTCTTGCAGAGGACCCCCGGGTTCGATCCCAGCACCCACAGGACGGCTGAGAACCGTCTGTAACTCCATTGCCAGGAGAACTCCAGTTCCAGGGGAATTCCAGACCCCTTCTGACTTCCGAGGCATTACACGACATGGGCGCACAAAACGACAGGCAGACATTTTGTACAGTTTTATACACCATAAAAAAAAAATAAATTAAATAATTAAAAAAAAAAAGAAGGTGGGCTGGGCAATGAGCCAGGGGAGCAAGCCAGTGAAAGCATTCCTCCATGCCTGTGCTTCAAGCTCCTGCCTCCAGGTTCCTGCCTTGAGTTCCTGCCCTTGGCGCTCCCAGTGATAACTGTGACGCAGGAGATGTAAGCTGAATAAACCCTTTCCTCCCAAGTTGGTGTTGGTCAGAGTGTTTTGTCACAACAATGGAAGACAAACTAGAACATTAATATTCAAAATATGTAAGTTAAGTTAACAATTACCCAATCCTAATTATCTAAAGCACACATTGCAAACATACAAATATCTATTCTCTCCACATGTCAGCACCCATTTGTATCATGGTTTTGGAAATGAGAGGATAGACTCCCCTTGAACTACAAGGCAGTAGGTGTTTCCTTACAGTTAACATTAGCAAAATTCCTACAAAATAGTAATTAACAATGATCTCTNTTCATTTGACACCTGCAGCTCAACTTGGCAGATGTTCCACAGCCCTGGTATCTCTGATATCTCAGGAACCTAGACTTCACCTTCACCAGGGACGTCTCAGGGCCTCTCTGTAGAGACTCTGGGACTTCCACTAGGTGCCAAGCCTCTGCTACTCTCCATGACACCCTCGGTGTTGAATTCTTCATTTTTTCAAAATCAGTACATTGTGAACAAGTCTTATATTGCCAAGTTCTGCTGAGATGTATTCTGGACCCTTTGGGCCATAGCTGTATCAGATTCTGTGTGCTGATCCTGAGAAAAATACTTTCCTATGGTCCCAATGAAATACCGAAGATTTCGCATCTGTGTTACTGCTCTTTGACAACCACAGCTGCATTTTCAGCTCCAGCATGATCAACACCTGCAAATTCTTAGTTAAAATATCACACAAATAGCCCCAAAGGAGGTTTTACTTCAATGGTGCTGATCTCATAGCTGTTTCTTCAGCCCTAACAGGATAGCACATAAACTTCTTCATCAGAACACCGTGTGAATAGCCTCCAGTCAAGTTAACAACAAAGCCCTGCTGATCCCTCTTGTGTTTTTTATTTTTTTTTTTTTTATTTTATTTATTTTTTTTTTATGGTTGTATAGAATGTACAAGTCTGCCAGCAGGTTTGTGCACCCATGTCGTGTCAATGCCGCGGAAGGTCAGAAGAGGGTCTTCGGATTCCCCTGGACACTGGAGTTCTCCTGGCAATTGGAGTTATCAGACGGTTCTCGGCGCCATGTGGGTCGCTGGGGATGGAACCCGGGGTCCTCTGAAGAGCGTCGGCGCTCTTATCACGCTAGGCCAATCTCTCATGTCCCGCCCCCCCCCCCGGTTTTGTTTAAAGGGAAGAATCCCCCCCCCAGACTCCAGCCTTTTAACATTTGGTACCCTGGTAGAGGCATTGTTAATAGAGGTTATGGAACATTTAGGATATGGAGACTTGTTGGAGGAAGACATCACTAAAGGTAGGCTTTGAGAGCACATAGCCTTGCACCAGTTCTAGGTGTGCCCTCTAGACGTCATGTTGGTGACTGAAGACATGGTCTCTCAACTTCCTTCTTTTTTTTTTTTTTTTAATAGCTTAAGTTTTTATTTTTTTCCAAATAAAATTTATTTATTTATTTATTTTTAACAAACTAGACCCGTGTTCCCGCCCATTCCCCCACCCCGCCGGGAGCTCATGCATTCTGCCAAAACATGCTTTTAATCTCTTCGTCTTCTCAATATTTTCCATGGGGAAGTGACTGTTTGAGCAAGAAGTTCACTGTTTCAGTCAGTTCTTTGCTGCAGTTTTTCTGTTGTTGTTGTTGTTGTTTCCAAAAATGCATTACACCCAACTTCTTTGTCCAAAAATGTCCAGCGTTCCCTAAACAAGAAAATACTTTACAACTGGGTTAATTGGCACTAGCAACCGCAGATGAGGGATACCATCGTCGTTTGTTTTTCTGGGACTTGTTGTTTACTTCACTCAGCTGATGTCCTCTAGCTCCAGCCCATTTTCCTGCAAAGCCGTGATGTCGTCTTTTTACTTCTGCATAGAACTCCTTGTGTAGATGTACCCATTTTCTCTATTCACTCGTTATGTGAGGGGCATTTCGGTTGGTTCCAGCTCTTGCTATTGTGAAGAGAGCTGAACTAAAACCATGGCCCGTGCATGTATCTCTGATGGTGGCGTTAAGTCTTGAGTCCCTGGTACATGCCCCAGGAGTGGTATGCTGGGTCAGATGGGCAAGTTCATTCCAAGTCTTTCCAAGGGTTCTCCACACTGCTTTCCATAGGGCTGTAAGAAGTTTACATTCCCACCCGCAGTGGCAGTGGATGAGTGTCCCCTTTCCCACAACCTCTCCAGCACTTGTATCATTCGTATTCCTGACACTACCAGTCCTATTGGAGTAAGATAATATATTAAAGTGGTTTTAATTGCAATTCCTTAATGATTAGGGCTGTTGAACATTTCTTGGGGTTTCTCAGACATCTCTAATTCCTCACTTGCTAACATTGTGAAGTCTCTGTTCAGTTCTTTTGCTCCATCTATTGAGTGGGTTCATTGTTTTCTTTTTTCTTTGTTTTTTTGAGTAGGTTATCTATTCTGGAAACAATGCTTTGTCAGATTCATCTGCAGTGAAGGTTTCCTTCCCCACTATGTGGATTTCTCTTCACTTCCTGATAGTTTCTTTTGATGTAAGACAGCTTTTGAGTTTGATTGAGATCCCATTTGTCAATCGTCGACCCTTTAATTTCTTGTGCAGCTGCCTGTCTGATTTAGGAAGTCTTTTCTTTTTTTTCTACGCCTATGTCTTATAGTTGCTGCCAACTTTTTCTTCTATCATCTCAGAGTTTGGGGTTTCACATTGAGGTCTTTAATCCATCTGGAGTTGACTTTTGTTACAAGGCGAGAGGTGAGAGGCTGGGGTTTAATTTCATTCTTTACAAGTGGATCCAGTTTTGCCAACACCCACTTGCTGAAGATGCGTCTTTTCTCCCTTGTGTCTTCTTGGCCCCCTTGTCCAAACATGAGGTGGCTGAAAAATGTATGTGCTAGATTGGATCTTGGTTTTGTTCTGTTGCACAACAGGTCTGTTTTTGTGACAGAAAGGCTGTTTATTGAACTATAGCCCTGTGTATAGTTTGAAATCTTGTCTAGAGATCCCCCCCTGTGTGCTCTTTCACTCAGGGTTGTTTGGTATTCGGAGTCTTTTGTTTTTCCCAAATGACATTTAAGCACATTTGTTTCCAAGCCTGGACGGAACACCTCTTGGGGATTGATTGGGATTGCGTAAATCTATACAAGAGTTTTGGTTTTAAAATGGACATTTTTACAATGTTATTTTCCCATCCATGACCCTGGGAGGTTTTTCCCTCTTCTGCGGTCTTCTTCAATCTTTCTTTAAGAGTTTAAAATTGGTTGTTACGCGGTCCTGTTTCTTTTGTTAGGTTTGTTCCAGGTATCTTATTGTTTTGAGGCATTGTGAGTGGGGAAGTCTCTTTGACTTCTTTCTCCAGTTTGCTTGTTTTGGTGTCAAGCCGGCCATTGATTTTTTAAGGTATAATTTTGTATCCTGCCCCCTTTGCTGGAAGCTTGTTAACCATTTCTAGGCGTTTTCTGGTGGAGTTTTTAGCATCCCTTAACGTAAACAATCCTATCCTCAGCAAATAGGATTTAGTTTGACTTCCTCTTTTCTAATTAGTCTCCTTTTAATATTCTTTTCTTGCCTTATTTGCTCTAGCAAGTGTTTCCAAGCACTATATTGAAGAGGAGTGGTGACAGGGGGCCAGCCTTGCCGGCGTTCCTACCTTAAAGGGAGGGAATGTTTCTGTCATTCCCCCATTTAGGATGATATTGGGCTGTGGCTTTCCTGTATATCACTTTGATTACATTTTTGAGGAATGATCACTACAATCCAATTCCTTCTAGGACTTTAAGCATGAAGGGTGCTGGAATTTTGTCAAAGGTCTTTTTCAGCATCAATTGAGATGATGGTGTGGTTTTTTTCTTTGATTCCGTTTAGTGTTTGATGATTTTCATTGATTTTCGTATGTTTACCCATCCCCGCATCTCTGATATGAATCCAACTGGTCATGATGGATGATCTTCTTGATGTGGGTCTGTAGGCGATTTGCCAGTATCCTGTTTAGAATTTTGGCATCTGTGTTCCTGAGTGAGAGGGGTCTATAATTCTCCTTTTTAGTGGATCTTTGCCTGGTTTTGGTAGAGAGTGATGTTGGCTTCATAGAAGGAATTTGGGGAATTCCCTCTGATTGTATACTTCTAAACAGTTCAGTAATAATGGTTGTAGGGTCTTTTTGAAATGTTTTATGAATTCTGCTGTGAAAACGTCTGGGACTGGCTTTTTTTTTTTTTTTTAGTTGGGAGGCTTCTTTCTACATCCTCTATTTCTTCGTATGTTATGGGTCTGTTAAGCTGCTGGTCTCTCTGGCCGAGCTTTGGTGCTTCCAGGATTTCAGATATTCATTCC
The DNA here is from genome assembly GCA_009823505.1 of Rhizomys pruinosus. Taxonomy (NCBI): domain Eukaryota; kingdom Metazoa; phylum Chordata; class Mammalia; order Rodentia; family Spalacidae; genus Rhizomys; species Rhizomys pruinosus. Next base: position 933,138 of record VZQC01009251.1, read on the forward strand.
ATTTCTTCTAGGTTTTTCAAACTCGGTACGAATATAGGTTCTTGTAATTATTCCCATATAATTTTCTTGAACTTTTCCTTGTCCATTGTGATATTCCCTTTTCAATCACGGATTGTATTGATTTGGCGTTTGTTCTTCTTTCTTTTTGTTAAACCTGGGCTAGAGGTCTGTCTAAACTTGTTTATTTCTTTCAAGAACCAATTATGGTTCATGATTTTTGTATCAACTTCCTCTTAGCCACCTGCTGCCATGCCTCCTCCACCATCGTGGACTCTCTAGAACCATAAGGCAAAATAAACTCTCCTATAGTCTCTTGGTTATGGTGCTCTATCACAGCAACAAAAAGTAAACCATCGCGCCCTCTGAACATGATTTGAGCCTCTACTGCCAGCACTCTCAGCTTCTAAGCTTCCGCAAGAATGACTCATTAAGCTCTGCCCACATACTCATGGCTTTTCCAGTCCAAATTTCAAAAGTCTTCCACATTCCTCCCGAAAAATGGTATTGTCAGGTTCATCACAGCAATAACACCACTTTCTCAGTACCAGTTTCTGTTCACGTTTCTCTTTGCTGAAACTCCGACAAAAAAGCAATTCAGGGCAATAAATACCGGGTTTATTTGGTTTATAATTCCAGGTTATAGTCCATTATAGCTGGGAAGTCAAGGCCGGAATCCAACCATCCACAGTGAAGAGCAGAAAGAGCTTGGCGGGGTAGAGCATGCCTTTAACCCAGCTTTCAGGAGGCAGAGCCCAGGTGGATCTCTGAGGTTCAAGTTCCCCTGGTTCTACATAGCACGTTGTAGGCCAGCCAGGGCTACTATAGTGAGACGTGTCTCAAAACAAAACAACAACATACAACAAACAACTAAACAACCAAAAAACAAAGAGAAATTAAACACATCTTTGCTTGCTTGCTTATTTATACTCAGCTAGCTTTGTGGGATTTTTTTTTTATTTATTTCTTTTTTTGTTTTGTTTTGTTTTTGTCTTTTTCGAGACCGGGTCTCCCCCCCCACCCCTTGTAGCCCCAGCTATCCTGGAACTCACTCTGTAGACCAGGCTGGCCTTGGAACTCATTTTTATTTATTTTTACTTTTATGTGTATGAGTGTTTCACCTGAATTGTGGGTAAACGCAGCCATGTGTGCAATGTCTCCGGAGCTAGAGAGGGCATCCAGATCTCTGGAACTGGAGTTAGTGTTATGAGTTAGCCTCCTTGCAGCTTCTAGGAACAGAACCCTGGTCCTCAGCAAGAGCAAACAGTGTTCTTAACTGCTGAGCCTCTTTCTAGCCCCTCCGGTTAGCCGTAAGTTTCTTGACTCAGATAGTTCTAGGCATAGGCCAAGAAATGGTGCCACTTATGTTGAGAGTGAGTCTTCTTATCGCCATTAATATCAAGACAAGGCCCCTGGGCAGCCTGCTTAAAAAAATTTCTACATTGAGGTCTTCTTCTTAGGTGATTCTAAGTGTGGCAAGTTGACATTTATTCTTATTTTTTTTTAATTTTTTAAAAATTTATTTCTGTATGTGTACCAATTACGTCTGCATGCATGTTTGTGCACCCGTTGTGTGCAAGCCGCGGAGGTCAGAAGAGGGTTGTCGGACTCCCCTGAACTGGAGAGTTCTCCTTGGAATTGGAGTTTCAGATGGTTCTCTGCCGCCATGTGGGCGCTGGGGATCGAACCCGGGTCCTCTGTAAGAGCGGTCGGACACTCTTAACCGATAGGCCATCCCTCCAGCCCGGCAAGTTGACATTTAAAACTAAACATTGGTGTGGAGAGTGACTCAGGGCTCTGAGCACGGACTGCTCTTGCAGAGGACTGGGGTTTGATATTCCCAGCACCCATATGTGATTAAAGAACCCATCTTTAAGCTGGACGTGGTCGCACATGACTTTAATCCTAGTACTGAGAGGCAGAGGCAGGCAGATCTCTCGAGTTCAGGCCACCCAGGTCTACAGAGTAAGTTCAGGCCACCTGGGACTAAAAAAAAATTTTTTTAAAAAAAAAAAAAAAACCAAAACAAAACAACAAAAAACAAACAACAAAAAACCCACCAATAATATCACAGGCATCTATGTCAACCCTCTCCCCAAACACAGAGAATATGAGGAAGAGGAGGTGTACTTCATATAACTATCTTCCCCCTGCAAGCTGCATCTGCACATGCCTTCTTCCCAAGTTGGGTTGCACCTGCTTGCCGAGAATCATCACCAAAATTTGATGTTGATGGTCTGCAAAGCAAGGCGGGACAGCAGAGTCAGTCATGCCTCCCAACCTACTAGTTGGCCTTAATTGTACATGGGGGAGGGAGCATAGGTATAAGCAGAAGAAACCGGAGACAGCCAGGTGGTCTCCATTTTGTGCCATTATTGGGATATAGAATTTGCTGTATGGTTTTAGAACGGAAGCCCCCCCCCCAACACTCCTGAAAGTAAATCCTTCACCTACTGCTCTGTGAGTAAGCCCACAAAACTCATGTGAAATCATACCTCCTTTGCTGTTAGGGGCCGAGGGAGGCTGGATGCCACTCACAGCTCCCAGAAGGAATTTTAACAATGAGGTGACAAAATTGAAGAGCTGGAGAATGGGGAGGAGTGTGTGTAAATGCTGTCTTCTGGACCATCGGCATGGCTACTGCATTCATGAACCACAACAGCTGCATGGTTACCTTGCCAGATCGCCAGTAAAATTCAGCACAGAATTGAGGAGAGCTCAGGAACAGCCCCACCCCTAGCTGAGGGGCAATAGGCAAACTGATGCTTCTGGGGAGTGAGATCATTTTATCCTTTGGGGTATAGTCACTGATAGGCTGCCCATGCTCCATGGGATGCCCATACCCATGTGCATAGAAGTAGCATTAGCTGGACACAGTGAGTTGAAGAAAAGGTAGAGGAAGAGGAGGAGGGTAGGATGGGGAAGGAAGGAGTGAACAGACGTGTGAAAGAAGCGAAAGGAGACGGAGATAAGGTTGGGAGGGGAGGACAATATGTCGGGCGAGTCTCTGGCACAGGGGAGGTGTGGGGACCAATATGATACAAAAAACATTTGCCATAGTGCAGGGCAACAGTGTTGTACACACCATTTAATTCCAGCAACTCGGAGGTAGGCAGAGGCAGAGGCAGGGGGATCTCTGTCATTTTCAAAAGGCCAGTCCGGTCTACAGAGCAGCTCCAGGCCAGCTGGGGACTAAAGTGAGACCCCGTCTCAAAAAAAAGACCCCCCCCAAATACATTACATACATACATGGAAATCTCAAAACAAACACAAAAAGATACAAAAAATACCTATACTTAATTTATTGATTTATTTATTTATTTAGTATGTTATTTTAAAATTAGTTAAGGTATATCTGCATGTGAGGTTTTGTGCACCCATGTTCGTGCAACACTGCGAGGTCAGAAGAGGGGCGATGCCCCTGAAACTGGAGTTCTCCTGGAATTGGAGCTACAGATGGCTCTCAGCCGCCATGGGGGTGCGGGAGATTCAAACCTGGGTCTCTGCAGAGGCAGTTCGCAGCGCCTCCGCGGGCTCCCTCAGCCCCATACTGAATTTTTTAAACAGGGTCTCACTATGCTTCCTGTTTGGCGGAACTTTGCGTAGACCCAAGGCTGGCCTCAAATTCACAGAGCTCTGCCTGTCTCTGCCTCTGCCTCCTGAATGCAAGATTCACGGCAATGCCCCATAGTGTCCTGAACCCTTAACTGCTTTCAAAGTAAGAACTACAGGAACCCTGGCATTGCTGGTAAGAATAAAATGGTTGTTTGCTATGGACAATGGAATGAAGTGCCTGAGAAAAATAACAGCAAAATTTACCATAAGATTCGGCAATTCCAGTTCTGAATAGATACATGAAGAGAGTGAAAGCGAGGACTTAAACAGATATTTACACACCAAGATACCCTAAAACAATACAGGCTATTGCCATTTTGTTCTTGGTTGCATGCCAGAATATCAAGGCAAGACTCATTGCTGCAGACACCACAGAGTTCAGACACAGGATCTGAAGGACCGAAGCTGGTACTGATGTGGAAGCCTCCTCCCCAAGGCGGAGCTGTCACAGTGTCGGGTGGTACACAAACTGCCAGGAGGAAAGTTACCAACAGTCCCACCTGTGGCAGTACCTGATTAAGGAAAAATGCCCCTCTTGGAGTCATTTAAACAAAGAGCGAGCCCAATCTATTCTGAGGTATTCTGACTTCTCTCAGAACTATCCTCTCAAAACTGTTGAATAAAAAGGCTTCCTTTCCTATTTATTGAAGAATGTATCAACCACGGTAGAAGAAAGGCATGAGCACTCTTTGATAGGGGTTTTTGCAAAGGAAAAAGTTCTTTTTCTGACCATACTACCTCAGAAGAGTATAAACCACAGATGTCACCATCTGATTCCTACATATAGTTTTCAACATGTTGTTTCCAATGTCATGATTCTTTCAATGGGTGGTCTTAGGTCTAATTACCCCATCCACACACACATATACATTGTCTGAGTCAGGGCCATAACTGAATCAGAAAGGAAATAGAGAACATGGTATAAGATTAAGGCTGTGCCTTCAGCTTAGCTTGTAAGAGTTAATTGCATTGAGAGTCCAAATCATTATAAGGTTGACTGCATTTTTTTTAAAGGTCAGATTAATTCTGAACAAGCTTAATACACAGTGATGTAAACAGAAGAGGTAGAATGCAAGTATGCAGAAATTCAGTTCCTAAGGTAGTTACAAGATTCATTCCCAGAAAAGTCATTCCATGCCTACAAGACTGTAAAGCTTGAGATACACAACAATGACCAGAGCATCAAGATATCCTCAGCCCTGGAATAGTGGTGTGCTGGATAGCTTTAGGTTACTTGACACACCCTGGGTGAAGGAGCCTCATTGGGGAATTGGCTCCATGGATTGGCCTGTGGCCACATCTGTGGAGTATTGTCTTGATGGCCAGCAGTGTCGGGGAGGGCCCAGCCCACAATGAGTGGTGCCACCCTTAGGCAGGTTGGTGTGTACCACTAAGAAGGCAGGCTGGGCATGAGCCAGGGGAGCAAGCCAGTGAAAGCATTCCTCCATGCCTGTGTTTCAGTTCCTGCCTCAGGTTCCTGCCTTGAGTTCCTGCCTTGGGCTCCCTGAGCGCGAATGAATGTGGACCTGGGAATGTAAGCTGAATAAACCCTTTCTCCCAATTGGTGTTGGTCAGAGTGTTTTGTCACAGCAATGGAACACAAACTAGAACAGAAAACTGGTACCGAGAGTGGGGTATTGCTGTGTCCGACCTGACCTTGGTGTTTGGGGAAGGATTGTGGAAGTGTTTGGAAATTTGGGCTGGGAAGATCATTGAATGCCTAAAGATTGTTGTGTGGAGCTTGGAGCAGTTTTTGCTGAAGGAGTTGTAGAGATGGAGGCCTGGCTTGTGAGTTTTCTAGTTTCAAAGGGGAGCGAGATAACAGGACTGTGTAATCTGTGGGTTCTGGTCAGCTGGGGCTGAAGATTCAGCTGTAAGTAACAACAGAGACCAGAACCTGAAGTGAAATCAGCGCTCTTATCCGCTAGGCCAACTCTCACCCCCAGACGCCTTCTTATCCGGTCACAAAACCTGCCTAGGGTGGCACTATTCATTGTTGGCTGGGCCCTCCTACACTGCTTGAACATCAAGACCGTACTCCACAGGAGCCAGCAGAGAGAGGGTGACTGGCGACCACGAGGCTTGTTAAATGTTAAACTCACTAAGCTGGCCCCCAATAATGTACTTCTCTAGCACGGCCACACCCTTCTAAGACCTCCCAAAAACAGTGCCACCAACTGGAGACAAATTTTTGAATACTACAGGCCTTTGGGGGACACTCACTCAAACCACCACGTTCATATTGTTGTTTCATTGAAGTCCTTGAAATGGAATTTTTGTTCCCCCAAACAGTATTGGGTGTGGGTCCATCGTCCTTATGTTGCAGGGCTTGTGGGTTGGCAAGTTGACAGGTTGGTTGGCAAGTTCCTGTGCGGGATGACAGATGTGGAGGAAAAGCCAAAGGCCCAGCAGCAGAAGTTCCATGCACAGGAGAAGGAGCTTGGGAAAACAGGTTTCACTTCAGGTTCTGGTCTCTTGTTACTTACAGCTGATTCTCCAGCCCCAGCTGACCAGAACCCACAGATTACACAGTCCTGTTGATCTCTGCTCCCCTTTGAAACTAGAAACGTCACAAGCCAGGCCTCCATCTTCTACAACTCCTTCAGCAAAACTGCTCCAAGCTCCACAGCAACAATCTTTAGGCATTCAATGATCTTCCCAGCCCAAATTTCCAAACACTTCCACAATCCTTCCCCCAAACACCAAGGTCAGGTCTGTCACAGCAATACCCCACTCTCGGTACCAGTTTCTGTTCTAGTTTGTGTTCCATTGCTGTGACAAAACACTCTGACCAACACCAACTTGGGAGGAAAGGGTTTATTCAGCTTACATCTCCCAGGTCACATTTCATCGCTCAGGGAGCCCAAGGCAGGAACTCAAGGCAGGAACCTGGAGGCAGGAGCTGAAACACAGGCCATGGAGGAATGCTGTTCACTGGCTTGCTCCCCTGGCTCATGCCCAGCCTGCCTTCTTATATGGTACACCACAACCTGCCTAAGGTGGCACCACTCATTGTGGGCTGGGCCCTCCCCACACTGCTGGACCATCAAGACAATACTCCACAGATGTGGCCACAGGCCAATCCAATGGAGCCAATTCCCCAACTGAGGCTCCTTCAACCCAGGTGTGTCAAGTTGACACTAAAGCTATCCAGCACACCACTATTCCAGGGCTGAGGATATCTTGATGCTCTGGTCATTGTTGTGTATCTCAAGCTTTACAGTCTTGTAGGCATGGGAATGACTTTTCTGGGAATGAATCTTGTAACTACCTTAGGAACTGAATTTCTGCATACTTGCATTCTACCTCTTCTGTTTACATACTGTGTATTAAGCTTGTTCAGAATTAACTGACCTTTAAAAAAAATGCAGTCAACCTTATAATGATTTGGACTCTCAATGCAATTAACTCTTACAAGCTAAGCTGAAGGCACAGCCTTAATCTTATACCATGTTCTCTATTTCCTTTCTGATTCAGTTATGGCCCTGACTCAGAACAATGTATATGTGTGTGTGATGGGGTAATTAGACCTAAGACCACCCCATTGAAAGAATCAATGACATTGGAAACAACATGTTGAAAACTATATGTAGGAATCAGATGGTGACATCTGTGGTTTATATACTCTTCTGAGGTAGTATGGTCAGAAAAAGAACTTTTTCCTTTGCAAAAACCCCTATCAAAGAGTGCTCATGCCTTTCTTCTACCGTGGTTGATACGTTCTTCAATAAATAGGAAAGGAAGCCTTTTTATTCAACAGTTTTGAGAGGATAGTTCTGAGAGAAGTCAGAATACCTCAGAATAGATTGGGCTCGCTCTTTGTTTAAATGACTCCAAGAGGGGCATTTTTCCTTAATCAGGTACTGCCACAGGTGGGACTGTTGGTAACTTTCCTCCCTTGGCAGTTTGTGTACCACCCGACACTGTGACAGCTCCGCCTTGGGGAGGAGGCTTCCACGTCAGTACCAGCTTCGGTCCTTCAGATCCTGTGTCTGAACTCTGTGGTGTCTGCAGCAATGAGTCTTGCCTTGATATTCTGGCATGCAACCAAGAACAAAATGGCAATAGCCTGTATTGTTTTAGGGTATCTTGGTGTGTAAATATCTGTTTAAGTCCTCGCTTTCACTCTCTTCATGTATCTATTCAGAACTGGAATTGCCGAATCTTATGGTAAATTTTGCTGTTATTTTTCTCAGGCACTTCATTCCATTGTCCATAGCAAACAACCATTTTATTACCTTACCAGCAATGCCCCAGGGTTCCTGTAGTTCTTACTTTGAAAGCAGTTAAGGGTTCAGACACTATGGGGCATGCCTTGAATCTTAGCATTCAGGAGGCAGAGGCAGAGACAGGCAGAGCTCTGTGAATTTGAGGCCAGCCTTGGGTCTACGCAAGTTCCAGGCCAAACAGGGAAGCATAGTGAGACCCTGTTTAAAAAATTAAGTATGGGGCTGGAGAGAGAGCGCCGACTGCTCTTGCAGAGGACCCAGGTTTGATCTCCAGCACCCACATGGCGGCTGAGAGCCATCTGTAGCTCCAATTCCAGGAGAACTCCAGTTCCAGGGGAATCCGACGCCCTCTTCTGACCTCTGCAGTGTTGCACGACATGGGTGCACAAACCTACATGCAGATAATACATTCTTACAAATAAATAAATATAAATAAATAAATAAATAAATATAAGTATGGTATATTTTTGTATATTTTGTGTTTGTTTGAGATTTCCATGTATGTATGTAATGTATTTGGGGGGGTCTTTTTGAGACGGGGTCTCACTTTAGTCCCAGCTGGCCTGGAGCTTGCTCTGTAGACCAGGCTGGCCTTGAACTGACAGAGATCCCCCTGCCTCTGCCTCTGCCTCCCGAGTGCTGGAATTAAAGGTGTGTACCACTGTGCCCTGCCTATGCAATGTATTTTGTATCATATTGTCCCCACACTCTCCCTCTGTGCCAGAGACTCCCCGACATATTGTCCTCCCTCCCAACCTTATCTCCTTCTCCTTTCCTTCTTTCCCACTTCTGTCTCCTCCTTCCTTCTCCCTCCCTACCCCTCCCTCCTCTTCCTCTACCTTTTTCTTCAACTCACTGTGTCCAGCTAATGCTACTTCTATGCACATGGGTATGGGCATCCCATGGAGCATGGGCAGCCTATCAGTGACTATACCCCAAAGATAAATGACTCTCACTCTCCCAGAAGCCATCAGTTGCCTATTCCCCCTCAGCTAGGGGTGGGGCTTCCTGAGCTCTTCCTCAATCTGTGCTGGAATTTTACTGGCTTGATCTTGCAAAGGTAACCACAGCTGTTGTGAGTTCATGAATGCAGTAGCCATGCCATGGCCAGAAGACAGCATTTCACACACTCCTCCCCATTCTCCAGCTCTTCAATTTTGTCACCTCATTGTTAAAATTCCTTCTGGGAGCTGTGAGTGGCATCCAGCCTCCCTCGGCCCCTAACAGCAAAGTGAGGTATGATTTCACCATGATTTATTTGGGCTTACTCACAGAGCAGTAGGTGAAGGATTTACTTTCAGGAGTGTTGGGGGGGGGGCTTCCGTTCTAAAACCATACAGCAAATTCTATATCCCAATAATGGCACAAAATGGAGACCACCTGGCTGTCTCCGGTTTCTTCTGCTTATACCCATGCTCCCTCCCCCATGTACAATTAAGGCCAACTAGTAGGTTGGGAGGCATGACTGACTCTGTCTGTCCCTCCTTGCTTGCAGAACATCAACAGTCAAATTTTGTGATGATCTCAGGCAAGCAGGTGTAACCAAACTTGAGAAGAAGGCATGTGCAGATGCAGCTTGCAGGGGGAAGATAGTTATATGTAGTACACCTCCTCTTCCTCATATTCTCTGTGTTTGGGGAGAGGGTTGACATAGATGCCTGTGATAGTGAGTTGGTTGGGTTTTTTGTTTTGTTTTTTTGTTTTGTTTTGGTTTTTAGTCTTCTTTGTAACAGGGTCTTCTTATAGCCCCACCTGGCCTGGAACTTACTCTGTAGACCTGGGTGGCCTTGAACTCAGAGATCTGCCTGCCTCTGCCTCTCAAGTACTAGGATTAAAGTCATGTGCTACCACGTCCAGCTTAAAGATGGTTCTTAACCACCATATGGGTGCTGGGAATCAAACCCCAGTCCTCTGCAAGAGCAGTCGGTGCTCATAGCCACTGAGTCATCTCTCCAGCACCAATAGTTAGTTTTAAATGTCAACTTGCCGGGCTGGAGGGATGGCCTAGCGGTTAAGAGTGTCGACCGCTCTTACAGAGGACCCGGGTTCGATCCCCAGCGCCCACATGGCGGCCGAGAACCATCTGAAACTCCAATTCCAGGAGAACTCCAGTTCCAGGGGAATCCGACACCCTCTTCTGACCTCCGCGGCATTGCACAACACGGGTGCACAAACCTGCATGCAGACAGTACATTGGTACACATACAGAAATAAATTTTTAAAAAATTAAAAAAAAATAATAATAAATGTCAACTTGCCACAACTTAGAATCACCTAAGAAGAGAGCCTCAATGTGAGAAATTTTTTACAGCAGGCTGCCCAGGGGCCTTGTCTTGATATTAATGGCGATAAGAAGACTCACTCTCAACATAAGTGGCACCATTTCTTGGCCTATGCCTAGAACTATCTGAGTCAAGAAAGCTACCTGAGGGGCTAGAAAGATGGCTCAGCAGTTAATAAAACTGGCTGCTCTTCTGGAGGACCTGAGTTAGGTTCCCAGCATCCACACGACAGCTAACTCCAGTTCCAGAGGATCTGATGCCCTCTTCTGGTCTCTGCAGACATTGCACACATGGCTGCGTTTACCCACATGCAGGTGAAACACTCATACACATAAAATAAAAATAAATAAAAATGAGTTCAAGGCCAGCCTGGTCTACAGAGTGAGTTCCAGGATAGCTGGGGCTACAGGGAGACCCTGTCTCGAAAAAGACAAAAACAAAACAAAACAAAAAAAAAGAATAAAATAAAAAAAAATCCCACAAAAGCTAGCTGAGTATAAACAGCAAGCAAGCAAAGATGTGTTTAATTTCTCTTTGTTTTTTGGTTGTTTTGTTGTTGTTGTTGTTGTTGTTTGTTTTGAGACACAGTCTCACTATGTAGCCCTGGCTGGCCTACAACTTGCTATGTAGACCAGGCTGAACTTGAACCCTCAGAGATCCACCTGCCTCTGCCTCCTGAAAGCTGGGGTTAAAGGCATGCTCTACCCCGCCAAGCTCTTTCTGCTCTTCACTGTGGATGTTTGGATTCCTGCCTTGACTTCCCAGCTATAATGGACTATAACCTGGAATTATAAACCAAATAAACCCTTTATTCCCTGAATTGCTTTTTGTCAGGATGTTTCAGCAAAAGAAATGAAACTGGAACAGAAACTGGTACTGAGAAAGTGGTGTTATTGCTGTGATGAACCTGACAATACCATTTTCTGGGAGGAATTTGGAAGACTTTGGAAATTTGGACTGGAAAAGCCATTGAGTAATGTGGGCAGAGCTTAATGAGTCATTCTTGTGGAAGCTTAGAAGCTGAGAGTGCTGGCAGTAGAGGCTCAAATCATGTTCAGAGGGCGCGATGGTTACTTTTTGTTGCTGTGATAGAGCACCATAACCAAGAGACTATAGGAGAGTTTATTTTGCCTTATGGTTCTAGAGAGTCCACGATGGTGGAGGAGGCATGGCAGCAGGTGGCTAAGAAGGAAGTTGATACAAAAAATCAATGAAGCCAAAAGTTGGTTCTTTGAAAGAATAAACAAGTTAGACAGACCTCTAGCCCAGTTAACAAAAAGAAAGAAGGAACAACTCCAAATCAATACAATCC
>VZQC01009251.1:955041-1007346 GCA_009823505.1 Rhizomys pruinosus
TTTTTTTTTTTTTTTTGAGACGGGGTCTCCCTTTAGTCCCAGCTGGCCTGGAGCTTGCTCTGTAGACCAGGTTGACTTTGAACTCACAGAGATCTGCCTGGCTCTCCCTCCCGAGTGCTGGGATTAAAGGCGTGCGCCACCACACCCGGCACTAAAGGCGGTTCTTAGTCACCATGTGGGTATGGCAATTGTGTGTGTGGCAATTGAACCCAGGTCCTCCGCAAGAGCAGTCAGTGCTCTTAACTGCTGAGCCATCTCTCCAGCCCTGCATCTGTCTGTTTTTAACCCAGGAATTTTGCCCATGGTCTGTACTGCAGGAGTCAAGGAACTCTCAGCCAGGAGCTCCTAACCTCCCCTCTCCTAGTCTCTCGTAACAAACGAAGTGTCCAACACTGACGAGTAAAGTTACCTTCCTGCTCCTGGTACAGAAAACAGAGGATGTAAGGGCAGAATAATTACTCTCTAATACCACAAGAAAATCTCACTGCTACCCTGCTCTATTGTCTTCCAAGAGAAGATCTCATCTCTACTTTTATGCTGATAGGAATAGAAATTCAGAATTCCATCCCTGGTAGAAGTTGCTTCCCAGTGACCTATAATGCCTTCTTATAAATAGTTCCTGTAAGAGTTTGCAGAATAAAAAAGTAATTTTAAATACTTAGTTATTTTTAAAGATATCAGATGGTGTCTGTGTTATTGGTTGGGAGGCCATGCTTTACCATTGGTTGCTGGTGAGATAGATGAATCAATGCAATTCTGTATAAGAAACCATGTTATAATCAGGACATTGTCCAGTATTTGCATGGGCAGTATGTGAGAGCCAGCTTATGCCTGCTTTACAGAGCCAATTTGAATAGCACCTTTCTGACTTTGTATTTAGTAGCATCACATTGATAATCTGAGATTGGCTACTGTGGAACTTTTCTCCAAGTATCTATTTTTAGGGTCTTTAGTCTACTTGTTTTAGCTTAGTTTTGTTTTTCCAAAAGTGGAATCAAATGGAACATTTTGTTTATAGTATACTTTTCCAACAAAAAATGTGGCTGAGGGTTCTTTTCCATATCAGTGCACATAGTCTTCTTAAGTGCTGCAAACATCCATTGGATGTAATGTACTATGTTTTATTCACAGATACTAATTTTAAAAAACAGCAGGCTTCATTATAACATTTCATATGTGTGTGCAATGTGCTTTGATCATATCCGGTCCGTCCCCATCCTGTCCCTCTCCTCTGTCCCGATGGCTCCTTTTCCCCTCTCAGATCTTAAACGATAAAGCTGTAGCTTTTTCCCTTGCAAGCTAGTTGTAAACATTTACCAGTAAATTATTGCTGTAGACTCAGAGCAGAAAGAACTTGCTGGATGATCTAATGTCTAACAGGAGGGTTTCTCAAATTCACTTCATTCATGGTTTAATGAATATTTCTTCAGTCCTGGCCTACATAACCACAGCAATATTTTTTCAATTATAATGTGTTGAAAGGGCTTTTAAAAAGAGGAATTCAGGAAATAAAATGTATTCTTGGATTAAAGGAGACAAAGAACTATGATTTCATAACACCAAATGTTGGAACTAAGAAATAGCCAACATTTTATAAATGTGTATTAAAAGTATAATATGCAAATGAGCATCAACCCAGTGATTCTTTTTCCAAATTTTTTTAACTTTTTTTTTATGTGTATCAATGTACTGTCTGCATGTAGGTTTGTGCACTCATGTCGTGCAATGCCGAGGAGGTCAGAAGAGGGTGTCGGATTCCCCTGGAACTGGAGTTATGGATGGTTGTTAACTGCCATACTGGTGCTGGGAACTGATCCTGGGTCCTCTACAAGAGCAACCAATGCTCTTAACCACTGAAACATTTCTCCAGTCCCTTAAATATGTTTTAAATAAACGTTAGAAGAAAATACTGCTGGATCAGCACTTTTGTGGACAGTTCCAGAACAACACTGACATTCCAAGGAAAACTGTGACATCCTGGTGGCAGGACTGAGCCATGCTGTACTGGCCAAGGCTAACTCTTGTCCTGCAAGTTCTGCCTCTAACTTGAGCCCTCTTTCAGGATGCCTGGATACTGTCAGGGTTTGCCCCTCTGACCTTCTAATTTATGTACTTCCCTAAAACCTACCTTTTTATGTTTGACATATGTTTCATCTATATTATTATTCTGCTGTCAGTCTGAAGGATCTGACATAAAAACTTTTTTCTCAATTAGCATCTAAAAATGATGGATTTCAGTTGGTATTTTATACATGCATATCATTGTAATTTGCTCATATTTGCCACCTCCCAATTTCCACCACTTCTTTCCCCCTTCCTTCTGCTGCTGCCTGCCTTCCTCTCCCCCAAATCAAAACTCCCCCTTCTCCTTTCATGTCACATATATCTGAAGCTAGGTCCTGCATAGGATAGAAAATGTAGTTGTCTGAGTCTGGCTTATTCCACATAGCATGAGGACCTTCCAGTTCCATCACTCTTTCTGCAAATGACATAATTTCATTCTTAGTTACAGCTGAATAAATCTCCGTTGTATAGAAGTGCCACATTTTCTTTATCCACTCATCTGTTGATGGGCGTCTAGACTGATCTCGTGACTTGGTTGCTGTGAATAGTGCTGCAGTAAGCTTGGGGGTGCGAATGAGTCTTGGTATGCCTCCTTTGATTCCTCTAGGTAGATTCCTGGGATTGGTATAGCTGGACCACCACACTGTAGTTTTATTCTGATTTTTTGAAGACCCTCCATATTGATTTTCATAGTAGCAAAAGTCTCTGCCTTTAAGATTCTTTTGTACATATTTAGCCATAGCTAAAACAAACTGATACTCTTACCTGCCACATCATATTAGTCCAGATGAATCCAGAACTCATCTTTCATGTTCAGTGTTTTGTTCAAAGCCAAAATTGGACCCGAAATGAATATTAGGTTGAGTGGAAAACTAAAAGCTTTCAAAAGCCAGCATATGCAATACATCCTGGAGGGAGTGTAATCACACTTTAAAAGGATCCAACTGTAAGCAATTAGAGGCAGAACCTGGGGATAGGTTTCAGGATGAGTAACAAGTCGAACAGGACATTGTGCTGGCAGGGTGTGGTACATCTGCTCACAGCTTTCGCCACTGGCTTTTCCTCTGCAGAAATGTAGAGGCCCAAATGAGCTTGCTTTGTGTTTTGTGAATGAACCTTCTGTGCTGCCCTGTCTGGTTTTTTAGGTAACTGTGTGCACTAAATATCTTGCTCTCACTAACAACATTGCAACCTGCTTTCTAGACTGTAATGAGCCACAGCTATAATTACCCACTGGCTTTGTGTATTACAGAATTACACAAGTTTCTAAACTGTAGACTAGCACTGTTTAATAGAAATGTACTGGGAACTCCATATATAATAAAAAATTAATGATCCACGGTTTTAAAAAGCCATTAAAATAATGTTAATAACATATTTTTATTTAGTCCAGCATAACCAAAATGCTATCATTTCATTACTTAATAGTGCATCTAGTAACAGCACATTACATTCTTTCTTTTGCACTCTTTGAAATGGGGTACCCTGTGCTTATAGCACATCTCAGTTTGGGCTATCCACGGAATAACTCATATGTGGCTGGTGCTTCCTTCATTGGTGAGTGCTGCTGGAGTCTTGTTAAATAAATCCGGCTCAAGTCAGTGTTACTTTGGAGCACTCAAATATCCAAACAGCCCAACTGACAAATTTTAAACTAGGTTTCTAAAAGTATTAATTAAATGTTGTTGGCCCAATAGCTTCAACTAGTTATGACAAAGTGTCTAGAAGCTTTCTCTCTCTCTCTCTCTCTTTCTCTTTCTCTTTCTTTTTTTTAAAATTTTTTATTATTAATTTTATCTATTTCTGTATGTGTTTGAATGTACTGTCTGCATGCAAGTTTGTGCACCCGTGTCGTGCAATGCCGCAGAGGTCAGAAGAGGGTCTCAGATTCCCCTGGAACTGGAGTTCCTCTGGAACTGGAGTTCTCCTGGAATTGGAGTTTCAGACGGTTCTCGGCCACCATGTGGGTGCTGGGGATCGAACCCGGGTCCTCTGTAAGAGCGGTCAGCGCTCTTAACTGCTAGGCCATCTCTCCAGCCCCTCTCTTTCTCTTTCTTCTTTCTTTCTTTCTTTCTTTCTTTCTTTCTTTCTTTCTTTCTTTCTTTCTTTCTTTTTTTGGTGTACTGTGTATTGAACCATTGTGTATGCTAGGCAAGAGTTCTACCACTGAACTATATCCCAACCTTCTTTTTACTTTTAATCTTGAGACAAAGCCTCATTAAGTTGCCCAGGCTGGTCTTGAACTCACTCTGTAGCCAAGTCAGACCTTGAACTTACGACTCACTCTTCTCATTCTCTTAAGTATCTGAGATTACAGGTTTAACCCACTAGACCCAGCTTAGCAGTTTACTGTATGTAGATAAAAATAAATTTGGCGGGGCTGGAGAGATGGCCTAGCGGTTAAGAGCGCCGACCGCTCTTACAGAGGACCCGGGTTCGATCCCCAGCACCCACATGGCGGCTGAGAACCGTCTGAAACTCCAATTCCAGGAGAACTCCAGTTCCAGGGGAATCCGAGACCCTCTGAACTCCGCGGCGTTGCACGACACGGGTGCACAGACTTGCATGCAGACAGTACATTCATACACATACAGAAATAAATAAAATAAATAAATAAATAAATAAATAAATAAATAAATAAATAAATAAATAAATTTGGGCAGGGGACACAGCTTAGTGGTAGAGCACTTACCTACCATGTGCAAGGCCCTGGGTTCAAAGGCCAGCACATTGAAACAAACAAAAACAAAAGGGAAATTTATTTAAAGTCAGGATAAAAAAACAGAACCATCTTGTTAGAAGCCAGAATTTTAGTGATTTATATTCTGGTAATGTCTACTGGGCTAGGAACCTAGGTATTCATAATGTGGCTCTTTATTTTTAAAGTATGACAAACCTAGAGTTGATTCAGATAATCTCTGATGATAATTGAATCCCTTTTCACTAGCCATCATCTTCTTCCAAGTTATTCTGAGGTAGATATTCTTGCCCTGTCAGCACTCTGAGTGTTGTTATTTCCAATCAGCACATCCTAAGGAATGGTAGAATAGACTATAGCTCTGACTGTTTAGCTGAGGGCCTTGCATTTCTAGTAGCCATACTGTCTATGTAATGGCTAGAAGACATATAATAGGATGTCAATTGTGTCTAATAATGGCATTAGACATCTATTAAATGCCAGGTACAGAAGTAGACATAAAATAACATTGTTAACATGGTTTCATTTTTCAGATAAATAAAGCCTATTATGAAATGGAATTTGGATGCAATATAGTCTCCTTTCCTCCACATCACGATGCCACCATATAGCAAAGCATTATGCCATAAAGCAAAACAAATGAAAAGAAAAATGGTTTGCTATAAACTATAGGAAATAGTGGGTAAAAGGGTACGTTGTGAATTACACACAGAGGGTGATATAAATGTGGGTAGAAATAAAACATTTCATAATTTCCTTCAATAGCAGAGAGAAGAGAGAAAGAAACAGCAAAAGCAAGGGTTTCCTGCTGGGACCAGAAATGTGCTTTCACAGAAGGTGCAATTTTAAAAGAGGAGTGGAAATTGAGGAGATGGGAAAGAGCAAATCTGTAGATGTGACAGACAAGAATTATGGGGAGATCAGAAGAGAGGGAAGTTATGGGAACATAGGTGACCATTACTGCAGCGACGCGGTCCACAGTAAGAAATACATTTTGCATCGGGCTCCAGTTAACAAACGCTGTGTATGCACGTGCTTACAGCAATATGTACCAAAACAAATGTACGAAGACGGCCCAGTAAAGAAAGTAGTCTTTTGCAAATGATGCTAAAACCAGACATCCACATACAAAAATTGAAGTTTAGTCTATTATCTTTCTTTTTTTGTTTGTTTGTTTTTTTTCTATTTTTTATTTATTTTTGTATGTGTATGAGTGTACTGTCTGCATGTAGGTTTGTGCACCCATGTCGTGCAATGCCGCGGAGGTCAGAAGAGGGTCTCGGATTCCCCCGGAACTGGAGTTCTCCTGGAATTGGAGTTACAGATGGTTCTTAGCCACCATGTGGGTGCTGGGGATTGAACCCGAGTCCTCTGTAAGAGTGGTCGGCGCTCTTAACTGCTAGGCTATCTCTCCAGCCCCGTCTATTATCTTTCATATTATCTTTCAATTGACTTGGAATGTGTAATAGACCTATACATAAAACCTATCACTAAAGCTGGGTATGGTGGAATATGCTTGCAAAAGAACTACAAGTTGGAAGGCAGCTTGAGCTACATAACAACACCTCGGGTCAAAAAATAAAAAAGAATAAAACAATAAAAACACAAAATTTGGGGCTGAAATGGCTTGGCAATTAAGAGCATTGGATGCTCTTTCAGAGAACATGGGTTCAAGTTATCAGAACCCACATCTTTGTAACCTCAGGTTATACAAATATTGTTAAGTTATACCATCTAAATTGTAATCCAGTAAACAAAAAATTATAAATTGGACCTGATAACAATGAAAACTTCTCCTCCAAGACAATGGTAAGAGAATGAAAATGTAACATAGGATAGAAGAAAATGTTTTCAAAGTACTTATCTGATGAAAAACTGTTCGGGGTCTATAAACTACTCACAAAACTCTCAATTAAAAAAGAACAAATCAGGGGGCTAGAGAGATGGTTCAGCAGTGCAGAGCACTGGCTGCTCTTGCAGAGGATCTGGGTTCAGTTCCTAGTACCCATATGGCAGCTAACAACTGGCTGTAACTTCAGTTCCAAGGGATCTAATGACCTCTTTTGATGTCCAAAAGCATTGTACAACACAGGTACACTTACATACTTGCAAGTAAAACACTCATACACATAAAATAAAAATAAATTTTAGAGAAATTCAGGGTTAGAAAGGTGGCTCAGGGGATAAGAGAACTGACTGCTCTTGCAGGGGGGACTCAGGTCCAATTCCCAGCAACCACATGGCAGCTAATAACCATCTATCACTCCAGTTCCAGGGGATCCAATGCCCTCTTCTGACTTCTTCACGCACTGGATGACACGGGTGCACTTACACACATGCAGACAATACATTCATATATATATATGTAATAAAAATTAAAAATTAATAAAATTTAAGAAACTGAAAATGAGCAAAGATTTCACTAAGGAAGATAAATAAATGGCATGAATTTCAGGACATTAACAAGACTGGTTAATAGAGTAATGTTGTAATTACATTGCAATGAGATACTGACAAACACCTACTATAGTGCAATAATAAAGATCAACTCAACTGAGTGTGGCAAAGATGTGGAGAAGGCAATCTCTCATATACTGATGGTGGGAATACAAGATAAAAGCCATGGGGCTGGAGAAATGGCTCAGTGGTTAAGAGCGCCAACTGCTCTTGCAGGGGACCCGGGTTTGATTCCCAGCACCCACATGGCAGCTAAGAACCGTCTTTAAGTCAGAAGTGGTGGTGCACGCCTTTAATCCTAGCACTCGGGAGGCAGAGACAGGCGGAGCTCTGTGAGTTCCAGGCCAGCCTGGTCTACAGAGTGAGTTCTGGGACAGCTGAGGCTACAGGGAGACCCTATCTAAAAAACAAANTCCCAACACAATAGACCCTCAAAAAAAAAAAAAAAAACATGGGAGAAAATACCAAAGACAAAACCAAAGATCTCTACACCCAAAATTTTAATTCCTCGAAGAAGGAGATTGAATGATGACGTCAAATGTAAAGGAACTCCCATCTCATGGATTGGCGAAAAATTACATCTAGTACACTGGGTCCCATTTTGTAAACACACCCCAATTGCTTATACCAATTACACTCGCCATCCCCGGCCACTCCCCATGAGTATCTTCAACCGCTTTCTATTTCTATCTTCATGGACTTGTCCCAACCATTCCTTAAGTTCCAAATAGGAAAAACAAGACCCAAACAATCGAACCCAAAATAGCTAAAAAGCAAACCCTAAAGCAAAAAAGTACAAATAGCGGGGGGGGAATTTCTCTTTACCAGACTTCAAAGTGAGACAGTTCTAAGTCATAAAAACAGCTTGGTACTGGTGGCGAGAAAAAAAAAACAGAACCTGTTGACCACGGAACAAAATGTGAAGATCCAAACATGAGTTACATATAAATTTCATTCAGCCACCTCATATTGACAAATAGGGGCCAAAAAGCTCAATGGAGGAAGGATAACAACTTCAGCAGCAAATGGTGCTACAAACACTGGATCACCACTTGTATAAGAATAAAATTAAAACCCCTACCTCTCACCACTGTACAAAATCCAACTCCAAATGGATCAAAGAACCATCAATGTGAAGCCCAAAAACTCTGAAGAGGCGATAGAAGAAAAAGTTTGGCAGCAACCTAACAAGACATAGGCTAGAAGAAGACTTTGCTTTTTTTTGTTTTTGTTTTTTTTTTTGTTTTTTTTTTTGGTCTTTTTGGAGACAGGGTTCACCTGTAGTCCCCGCTGTCCATGGACTCACTCTGTAGACCAGGCTGGACTTGAACCACAAAGAGGCCTCCGCGTGCCTCTGCCTCCCAGTTGCTAGGTAATTAAAGTTCCATGCGCCACCAACGCCGCAGGCCTATGAAAAGACTTTATAAATCAGAATATTTGCACAGGAATAAGGTCAACAATTGATAGTGGAACCAAGTCATTAAACTCAAAAGCTCTATACAGAGAAAGAAACAATCAGGGAGTAAGAGAAAACCCAGAGTGGAGGAAACCTTCAACTGCGGATACAATCTGACAGAGCAGTAACTTCCAGAAGATATAAACTCCATCTCCAAACACAAAGAAGAAAAACAAATGACTCACTCAAAAAGATGGAGTAAATAGCTGAACTTTGCAGTAAAGACTTCAAATGAGGAAGTAAAGATAGCTAAGTAAACACCTTAGAAAGTGTTCAACATTGCTAATAAATTAAGGAAAGCAATTAAAAACTTAGCTATCATCTCACTCCGATAAGAACTGGCTAGAATCAAGAAAAAACCAAATGATACCAAATACTGCAGAAGTTGTAGGGAAAGGGGAACACTTATCAACTGTTGGTGGGAATGTACTTGTACAACCACTATGGAAAGCAGTGTGGAGAAAAACCCTTAAAAGACTCAAAATAGAGCCTAACCACCCCGAACCCGTCATACCACTTCCTGTGTATATACACACAAGACTCAGCTTACTACAGAGACACATGCACAGCCATGTTTAGTGAAGCTCTCTTCACAATACAAAGAACTCTAGGAAATCAACCCCAAAAAAAAAGTTTTTTGCCCCTCAACGGGAATGCAAGAGAAAATGTGGTAAGACTAGTATATGGAGTTTTATACAGAAGTAAAGAGAGATGCTATCATGAACTTGCGGGTAATGGATGGAACTAGAAGATTAGTATGTAAGTGAAGGAACACAGTCCCCCAGAAAAACAAAATGATGAATGGTAATCCCTCATCTGTGGATGCTAACACAAAGTACCGTATGTAAGGCACAACATTTTTTAATGTTTATATTTCCCTCATGATTTGAAAACAAATGTGCTCTTATATTGTAATTCCCTTAACAGGTTTCTAGAATTAACCTACCATTTATTTTTTCAGAGTGGGAATTTTGGTATATGGGTGGAGGGGGTATGTAATGCATATTTTAAGAGTAATATAAGATCAAAAAATGGAAAAATGGGTGAATTCTAAATTGATGGGTTGGGTGGGGGTGTGTGTGTAACATTAAAAGTTGGGAAAGAACACAACCAAATAAGACGGGCGGGAGTGGGAGGATAAAGGTGAGAAGAGTGGGGGGGATGGCACCAGGGTAAGTCTCCCCACAATACTAATCCGCCACGGTGGGTTTTCGTGGGTCCTCTCTGGAAAGCCTCAGAAAAAGATGCCATACAAGGTGTGTGGTAGAATGCTTGCAGTCTGGTGGGGTGGGGAGCCTGGAAAAGGAAGTGACTCTAAAATAGATTGAGAAATGATGTATAGTGTATGCACCCGTTTCCTCCCAATAACCCTATATATACCAAATTCAACCACGGCAGAGGTTCGACCCGGACGTTCCTCCTGTCCCCCAGGGGCCCTAGGCACTCTGGTCATAATACTCAGCCCGGCACACCGACTCCAACCACAGCCTAACCTCCTAAATTCTCGACCATAGTCCCTCTTTCTCCCCAATAGCCTTCATGTAGCTGGTCGCCCATCTGTGGATTGAGGCCAGCCTCAGCCACAGTGACTTCCAGGCAGGCTGGGACTCGGGAGAACCCGGGTCCCCCCACCCAGTACTAACCACACTACCTAACTACCCACCAAATCCCCCCCCTCACCCCCCCCCCACCCACCAACAACACAACCCCCCCGTTCGACTACGCTATGGCCCCACCAACACACATAGGCAGTTGTGGTGGTGCACGCCCCCGTTAATCTAGCACTGGGGAGGCAAGGGCAAGCAGATCTTTGTGAGTTCAAAGGCCGCCTGGTCTACAGAGTGAGTTCCGGATGCTGGGGCTACAGGGGACCCGGTCTCGCAAAAGACAACAAAACAAAACAAAACAAAACAAACCCATAAATACAAATCAGCTGTTTGTGGTCCCAGTAGTTGGAAAGCTGAGGCAGAGGACTGTAATCCCAGTAGTTAGAAAGCTGAGGCAGAGGACTGATAAAAAGCTTGATGCAGCCTGGTCTACTAGTGAATTCCAGGCCAGTCTGGTGTATAGAGTGAAACTCTGTTTGAAAAAACAAACCACAAACCCCAAGAGCCCAACTATCTGTTTGTCTCAGAGCACCCACCCCACTGGCCAAGACACCCACAGATTGAGAATCAAAAGGTAGACATCAACCTATGCAGACAATGGAAGCCAAAAACGAGCTGCCATAGTTATTCTGACATGTAATTAAATGGATCTCAAAGTACAATTAGGCAGATGAGATAAGAAAGAGCCACTACATGTCAATAAAAGAATGTTCATTAAAAAGATATAACAAACTGGCATGGTGGCTTGCACGTGCACACAACCCAGTACTTGAGAGGCTGTGGCAGGAGTGTTGCCATGTGTTAGAGACCAAAGAGAAGATATCCTGTTTCAAAAAGTGGAAGAGAAGAGGAAGAAGAGCAAACATAACAACTGTAAATATTACCAAATGTTGGGCTCCAGTTACATAAGACAAACAGTAATGGATGTAAAAGGTCAGTCAATGAACATAATATATTGGTGACTTTTCCATCTACAGTCTTGCACGACTGGGAGCGATTCTCAGTGGTTAAATAACCCGTTGGTTCCCTTGCCCAACAATCTGGGTTCAGTTCCCCATACCAGATGGCAGTTTACAACCATCAGTAATTCTAGTTATGGGATGCCTTCTTCTGGTCTCCAAAGGAAACAAGCATACACATGTTCCACAAATATACATGCAGGCAAAAACTCATATACATAAATAAAAGTAATAAAAAAAACGTTAAAAAACATACCCTAGTTTCTTCTTTAGATGGGTAATCCAAACCCCAAATCATCAAACACTTGAATTAAAACCTTTGCCATTTAAGCAACAACTTAACAGAGTAGATGAATAGTTCATTATCCACATCTCATCAGCCTGAGAAGTTCCTAAAAATGGGGTCCTAGGGATGTGGCACATGGGCTTTAATCTCAGCACCTTGGCCAGCAGCGAGGCAAGTGGATCTCTGTGAGTTTAAAGTCAGCCTGATCTACATAGTGAGTTTGCTTAAACCATCCAGGGATACATAGTGCGATCCTATGGAATCTCAAAAAAAAACAAAACAAAATGAAACAAAAACGAATCAAACAAACACAACATAAAACAAAAAGCAGAACAAAAAGGGCCTGGGCAGAATGGCTAGGCGGTAAGTACCTGCTGCACAAGCATAAAGACCCCAGGTAAAAAAAATAAATTCCAAAACCATATAAAAAAGCTAGATTGATAGGTACCAATATCCCAGAGAAGATGGAAACTGAGAAATTGTTGGTTCCCACTGATCTAGCCTGGCCTACTAGGAAAACCAGTCCAATAGTTTTCAAGAAATCTAATAGCAAGTGTTGGTGTAAATGTGAAGAGGACTCCTTGTATCATTTGTGGTGGGAATGTAGACTGGTTACAGCCACTGTGAAAATCAGTTTCTCAAAGAACTGAAAAGACCCAGCTATACCTTTCCTGGGCATAAGCACATACTGCACATCTGTGTTTGTTGCGACAGCTGTTTATAATAGCCAAGAAGTAGAAACAGCCTAGATGTCCATCAACAGATGAAAAGGGTAGAAAATATGGTGTGCATGACACACCATTGACTGTTATTTAGCCCAAAAGAAAATGAAATCATGACATAGGCAGGAAAATAGATGCAACTGGAAGTTATTATGTTAAGTCAAGTATCCTCAAACTCAGAAAGACAAAGATCTTTCAATTTTTTAAGATATGTATGTATGTGTGATGAGTTATTTCTTCTTTGAAAGAGCCCCACCCAGAGCAGCTGAACGGAGGGAGCTAAGTTTCCGCTTGCAGTGAGTATTCCCGCAGGGGTGCTGACAAATTGTCATGCAAAGTGCACACAACTATGGAATTCTGTGACTTTGAGAGGGCCGGCCACTGAAGCGTGGACTCTCTCTTGCCAATCTTTGAACCAGAGGAGGAGCAAAGGGCAAGGGAATCCATGTTGGGATCATGGACTGCTGGGTCTTGGTGGGCCATTATGTTTATTAAGCAAGCCCATGCCATTCTTATAGCTGGGTGTGGTATTGTATGCCTTTAATACCAGCGCTCTGGAGGCAGAGGCAGCAGATCTCGGTGAGTTGCAAGGACCGCCTGGTCTACTTGAGATCCAGGCCCTGGGACTAAAGGGAGACGCCATCTCAAAAAGACCCCCGGCCTCAAAAAAAAAAATAAATAAATTCTGGTCTAGTCTGAGATTGGAGAACTCTCTGCTTGCATTGTCTTAAGTACTAGGGGAAACCAGAAATTGGCAGAAGTTGTGCTGGGTTGTGGGACAATGCATAAGCAGTTGCTGGGCAGTGGGTGCTTCAGGCCCCAGACGAAAATTCCTCTGCGACTGAGGAGCTTATAGGTCATGAAACTAGAAGGGGCCAATCACGAGGTCAAAGACTTTTAAGGGAGGGTTGGGGGAGGAGAAGGTAGTTGATGGTATGTAATGTAATGCAGTGGCTTCCATCTTCGACTGGAAGGAGGGTCTAGATGATATAGAGAAGCTCAGGAGCTGGCGTTGCACATGGGCGGAAGTGAGTGTAAATTTTACCACAACAATTACATGAATTAAAATAGATCATGGACGCTCCCATCCCCACCACCACCTCAAATATTTACAGATTTCTGTTCATCTAGATCCTGCAAGATTGCAGAGTATTTTCTTCTTTCATCTTTGTTTTTTTTGTTTTGGTTTTTTTTTTTTTTGGTGGGGTCTTTGAGACAGGGTCTCCCCGGAACCCCAGCATGTCCTGGAACTCACTTCTGTAGACCAGGCTGGCCTTGAACTCACAAAGATCACCTGCCAAAACTGCCTCCCAAGTGCTGGATGAAAGGCGTGCACTCCACCACACCCCTGGCCTTCTTTTTCTTTTTTTTTAAAGGATGTTTGAGCACTTTAAAAAATTTTTTTATTTATTTTTTTTATTTTTATGAATTTACTGTCTGCATGCAGGGTTTTTTTTTTTTTTTTTTTTATGTGTATAAGTGTACCGGAGGTCAGAAGAGGGCGTCATATTCCCCCTGGTACTTGGAGTTAAAGAATGGTTCTCAGCTGCCATGTGGGGTGCTGGGAATCAAAACCAAGTCTTCCTGCAAGAGCATCAGAGCTCTTAACCACCGAGCCTCTCTCCATCCCCATCCTTTTTCATTTTTCATGTCCACCCATAGTTATTTGAATTTTGAATGATAAGCTCATATCAAAAGACATAAGCACTTCTTTTAGTTTTTTATTTATTTATTTTTGGGGTCTTTTTGAGACTGGGTCTCCCTTTAGTCCTGGAGGGTCTCCTTTTAGCTGGCCTAGAGCTCACTAATGTAGAACACAGGCTTCCTTGAAACTCCAGAGATCTGTCCTTCCATCTGCCTCCGAGTGCTAGGATATAAAGGCATGTGCCACCTACG
The DNA here is from genome assembly GCA_009823505.1 of Rhizomys pruinosus. Lineage (NCBI taxonomy): Eukaryota > Metazoa > Chordata > Mammalia > Rodentia > Spalacidae > Rhizomys > Rhizomys pruinosus. Next base: position 969,187 of record VZQC01009251.1, read on the forward strand.
CCCATCCAAGAGATTCTTAGACCACCATTTAGGTGCAGAGAGACCGGCCTCAAAAAATTTACACTTCTTTTGGGATGCTGATATAGACGTCTCATAAGTTAAGACCCTGGCTGCTCTTGCGAGGGACCCAGGTTTCGATTCCCAGCAACCACAAAGAATCTAACAACAATCCATTAACTCCAGTTCCAAAGGAAACCAATGCCCCTGGCTTCTGTGTACACCTGCTTCATGTGTACATAACATACACAGACTTGCACACAGGCAGTACATTCATACACATAAAATAAACTAATAATAAAATAATTAAAAAAATATCACCCTTCCAGAAAGGCTGCTTGGGCCAGCCTGGCAAGCTGGCTAATTAAGTAACTAGTGTGAGCTGTTGGCTAGATGCCACAAGTTTATTTTGAAAGTACTAAGACTTTGTAATACTCTGTAACTTTCCAGTTTTAAGTTTGTAATAAGGAAATGATGTGTATAACTCCAGGTCTGGAGTTATTAAATGGGATGGAGTAATCCTACAAGGGACCCCAAAACATTTGGAGGCTTTGTGGGGACTCATAATGAGGCTGCTGTGGTCCAGTGGGAAGACACCAGGAATCTGCAAAATGTCGTACGACACACAGGGAAGTCTCCCTCCAACAGAGAGTCAGCTGCCCCAATGGGCACCAGCCAGAGCTGGGAAGTCACTTGAAATGGTCTAAACCACAGTGTAATACTAGTTTGTATGAGGTTCAACCCTCAGCACTGTAAAAAAAAAAAAAAAAAAAAAAAAAAAAAAAAAAAAAAAAAAAAAACACAAAAGAAACCAAAAACTAGTGATCGTATCTAATTTCCTTGCTCCCTGCACACAGCGGAACAAAACATGGATGTGTAAATATCTCTGGGGAAGGATATTGAGTTCGCTGGGAATATAACTGAGCTGGGTCATATGGCAGTGGTATTTTTTCAGGTTTTTATTTTTTATTTTTTATCTTTTTGAGGCAAGGGGTAACTCCGTTTAGTCCCAGCTGCCCTGGAGCTCACGATGTAGAACAGGGTAAGGCCTGACTCACAGATCGTCCTGCCGTCTGCTCCCAGTGCTGGGATTAAAGAGTGTGGTGTCACCACACCTGGCTATTTTCATTTTTTTTGGAACCTCCAAACCAAATTTCATAATGGGATATATTAATTTACATTCCCACCCACCAACAGTGAATAAGGGCTCCTCTTTCCTTACATCCCGTTCCAAGTGTTGTTGTCTGATTTTCTGATGATAGCCTTCTGACTGGGCGAGCTGGCATCTCGCAGTTTTAATTTTTGGTATTTCACATGATGGCTAAGGGAATGTTAACACTTATTAGAATAATAGTGGGTGTATACACTTGGGCCACTTTTACATACATACATGCACATGAAACACTCATAAAATAAAAAATATTGTAGAATGGGGTTGGGGACGGGAGGGATGGCTCAGCAGTTAAAAGCACTGGCTGCTTTAGCAGAGAACCTGGGTTTGGTTACCAGCACCCACAATGACAGCTAACATATCAGCCTCTGTAACTACTACCACTACTTCATCAGGTTTGTTGCGGGGGATCTGATGCCCTCTTCTCATATACAGAAAAAAATAAATAAATGAAATTTTAAATAGTTAAGAAAGAAGAGAGGATGTTTCATTTAATGTAGAACCCAATATTTAGCGGAAAGTGGATTTCTTAGCAAACAAGAAATTTACCTATGTTCTTGCACTGCCTGTTGGCTGGGCACTGAGTATTCCTGCCTGTTCTAGAGTGGTGTGCTCTGTCTGGGATCTCAGGTGCCTTAGATCCATCTCGCAGCTGCACACTGAAACTCCTCATTAGGTCTCTATGCCCTCTGGGAACACTCAGATGAGGCTGTTATCTCTTGCACATAGGGCCTAAGCCTGGATGCCTTATGTAAGTCTTTTCACCTATTAAAGACAGTCCCAGACATGATCTGAAATCTTTCTCCACACTTGAGCTACACTTGAGAAAGTCTCGCAGCTTCTGGAGCCTAGCACTGCTCTTAGAAGTGGCGGGGGTGGGTGGGGGGGGGGGGGGGGGGTGAGGCCTCCTGGAGGAGGACAGGCAATGGCTATAACCTAATTCTTTTCCTTATGTAGGGAATGACAGTTTAAAAGACAAGATCCTCATCTGAAGCCATACTATAGAAGGAAGTAGACCAATTATATTGTTTTTTAGCTTTTGAGAACTGGGAACCCAGAATTGTTTACCCAGCTATTCTGCTTTGGGGGGGGGGTAGAGAAATGAAAGACATTTTCAGGCAAACAAAATAACACCAAAGTAAAAGCCACCTGAAAAGTATTTGTCACCTAGCAGACCCTCTCCTAAAGACTGACTATTGTAATTCCTGGAACAGAAAGAAAAAGTTAAATAGAAAAACCTTGTAACAGCAAAGAGTACATTTGGTTTTAATAGAAGCGAAGAGGCGCGGGGGGGGGGGGGGGCCGACGACGGGGACAGGGGACTCATGGGAATATGCATTCATCCTGTCGTATTGCCTCATGAGGCTAGCCCTCCACTTCAGAGACCAAATGAAACATACCAAGGAAATGAATGCAAAAGAATCCAGTGGAATATGGAATTTGGAGTTCTAATAAAGTACATGTGATAACCTATTAGCAACATGAGCATAATGGCGTTGCAGATGTGCAGCTAGAACATCTGGACCTGGCTGGGGCATGCAAGCCAACGCGAGGGTCAGAAGGTAGTGCTAGGAATGCGAAGTGAACTCTAATGGGCACATCTGATGCTTACACATGACCTTACTCCTCAGATTTATGGAGTAGCCAACCAAATATCCGACAGGACAGTCTTGCTATGCACCACAGCTGCCTCCAATGATTAACCTCCTTGTGGACAACCTGGAATCCTCAGGAGCACAAACAGAATTTGACGGCTACTTTACACCTAACTTGGATGACAGCATGAAATTATATGAAGTTACGACGCTGTTTTCCTTTGGTTCTCCTTTGTTTTCAGGTTGTACTGTCACTACAGTATGGCTCTATCCTGAAATAATATGAAGAGACCATCTTCACAAACACAAGGAACAGAGCTGGTTGCCTCTCATGTGTACAGTTCACAGAGATCCACACTGTGCTGTATAGATATGGGGATTTCAGGTTTATAGACGAGTCTGCTTCCACATACTACAGCAGAAGAGCATGACGACGAAGTCTCCCAACAGCTAAGCAGTGCTGGGTTCCAGCGAAACCTAACTCACACACACCAAAATCGATGGACCACCGACCAAATCAGTCCCTGCCACAACGCTTCCACCATCGAAGCCAACCACCATCCCCAGCCCCAGCACTCAACTTTTATTCTCTACTATGCAACCCTGTGTCCAACACCTCTTCTTTTTTTTGTTTTATTCTTGCTTCTTCATCCTCATGTATATCATGTATTTCCAATATGTATCTGGTGTTTTGCCCCTCTTCCCCCCGCTTCCCTCTCATTATTTTTCATTCCCTGCACGGCTGACAGCCCTTCTCACTTAAGTCTACCTACTTCATAGTTCAATTTTTTTGCATGTGTGAGAATCACTAAGTTCTAATTCGGGTTGCTTTCGTGAGCATAGATGTGCAGTTATTCACCGGACAATCTATTAGTGGCTTACCTCTGAAGAAAATGTCCCTCCCTCCCTCCCTCCTCCAATAATCATTAGCTGCCAATGGCTTCTCATGGAGGGGCGGGCCCCAGAAGCCCCTCACCCATCTGGAACGTTGGAGGGCCTCGGAAGCCCTTCCCCCACCTGCCATGGAACGTTGGAGGGCCTCGGAAGCCCCTCCCCCATCCATCTTCATGGAACTTGGTGGGCCCAATCTTGGGCAGGTCTTGCTATGAGTTCATTGAGTGTAGCTGCTATGCTCTGACTCCGGCTCTCACATTCCCTCCATCATCTCTTCTTCTTCAGTGTCCCCATGAGGCCTTGGGGGGGGGGGGATCCAGATGTTCCATTTAAGGTTGAACACACAACAGTCATTTATTCACAGCTCTGGCTATTGAAAAAAAAAATCCTCTCAGACCAAGGCTGGGCTCCATAGGGGCAGGAGTAGCTGCCGAGGGTGGCCACACCGTCTCTCAGGACTATTTTTAAATGTTTTTACCAGCATACACTAGCTATAGATAATGGACTTCAGTACGCCATTTTCATCCATGTACATTATGTATGTGGATCATATTCATCCCCGTCCCATCACTCTCTTCCCCTCCCACTCTTTCTGAACCCCTTCCTCTTCCCCCTCTTTTGTGTCTGTTTTGGTCATCTAAGTGAGTTTCATTAGGGTTGCTTCCCTGGACCGTGGGTGAAGGTTTGTACAGGAACAAGGCCACCTCATCAGTGGCTACACCCTGCATCTCTCCCATCAACCGTTAATGATATATACATCCTCAAGGGAGGGGTGGCCTCCCCCATCTCTGTGACAGGATGTTGATGGGCTCAGTCTTGTGCAGGTAATCAAAGCTGCTGCGCCTTCAAGAGCACAGTGGTCATGTCACACCCGGATGTCTGATTTCCATCCACACCACTCCTCTACTTCCTTCCGGGATCGTAACATACTTTCTGCCCTTCGCCCACAATATGCCCTGAGGCTGAAAGAACCATTTTAAAATAATCTATTACTTTTGGAATTTAAATACATAAGTTATTGTATATAATGTCCACCCACTTCCTCGTCCTTCCTCCACTTTTCATTTATTGTGGTCTTTTATGTATGTATACAAATACATACACAGACACACAAGAGTGAGTCCATTTACTGGTGCTCATGCATTTAAGGATGACCACCTTGGGATTAGATAACCTGTCAGTGATCTCATCCCTAGAGAAACGGATCCTCCCTCCTCAGCAGGCAGTGATTTCCCACAGCTCTTCATCTAGAGGGGGGACCCTGTGACACATCCCCTATCCACACGGACATGTTAACTGGTGTTTTCATTATTCAGGTCTTGCTTAGGCAACCATATATTGTGGAGATTTTCATAGTGCAACTTCCCTGTCATGTATCCAGATATGCTATTATGCAGCAGGCAATTTTGTCTCTGTCTTGACTGGCGTTTAAAAAAATCTTTCCACCACGCTCTTCATCCCTTAGGTGTAGGGTTGTAACATTGTAGTGTGTTCAATTGGGGCGAGGTAACCAACACAGGTCATTATTCGCTGCATTTTGATCCCATGTGGAACTTTGTAATAGAGTCCATCTGTTGCAAAAGGAAGATAGATGGTGAGAGATTCACTTACCCATGAATAAGGAATAAGTATTTCGAATGTAGCAAGAAATTACGCTGGTTTAGATAAGTAGCATAGGAGGGCCTACGACGTCTCCAACCATGATTTCTTGGTTATGTTTACAGTACCCATGCAAGGTACTCCTATTGATCTGGCTTAAATGGTAATTACTGTTGATTACTCCCAGATAAAAATGCCACTACCGCACCAATAGAGATAGTTTGCTGGGCCAGTCATTGTTTGGTTTGTAGGCTTTACCACTGGGTAGAACCATTGATTGAATTTTTGTTCTCTTTTGGCAGCTTGCAAAGCACCTTCCACTACTATGAGAGCTGTTTTTGGGTTTCAGGGGAGAGCTTCCGGGTCCAGCCCCGCTTGGTTTCTCGCAAGTCCGGGCTTCTGAAGGGTGCACTATCTATCTTCACGTACTGTCTGGTTTTTGTTTTTGTTTTCTTTTGAGACAGCGGACCGACAATAACGGTGTAAATCAGATTGGCTTGATCTCCACGAGATCATCTTGCCTCTGCCTTACCACATATTCTGGGATTAAAGGCGTGTACAACTAGCCACCAGGCTCAGCAATGGGTCTTATCTTCCAGTTCTAGGAGCGACCAAATGGTTTATGAGCAATAACCTTATTAATTTTGGGAGTCTCTTAGATGACTATGACCAACAACTTGAAGGGCTATCTTCCTTGCCTCCAATGGAATTTTTGTTAGATACACTACAGCTAAATGGCAGAAACAAGCCACACCCATACATATAGAATACATATATTATATGTTATTTTTTAAATAAAGGTTATAGGGCTGGAAGATGACTCAGCAGTTAAGGAGCCCTGGCTACTCTGGCAGGAGACAAAGACTACAGTTTTAATCTGTCCGGTACTGAGTCCCCTTGGAGACGGTTTCTCTATTCCACCTCGTGGTGGCAAGTTAGCCGTATTTCATTTGAAACTACTATGATTAGTGTTCTTTTTATTTTCTTCTTCTATTTTTTTTTTTTTTTTTAATTAAAAATTGTTTTGATATGTTTTTATTGCTACTACAATCCAAAAAAAAAAAAAATCCGGGGATCGCAAATTATCCAGACAGATTGGAAATATCTCATTAGGGAAGAAGTGAAAAGCGTGGAGACTGTGAGCATGCGCACTCCCTCACTCCGCAGAGGGCAGGGCAGCACACACTGCGCAGATGCAAACAGTCCTTTCAATGCTACGTTCTGCGCTGTCAGGGGCTGTAATGTACCACGGACTTAATACCAGCTTGGCTTCCATAAGAGAAGAAATTTACCACTGTGATAGGCTTTGACCTAAAGAGTATCACCTGCAGGTTAAATGTATGAAAATGGTACTTTCAGCCTCTCTTCTTGAATCCCAGTATAGACAGAGCACATAAAAAGGCCCGTCTCTGTTGAAATGGCAGTGAGTGACTTCAAGTCAGGCCAGAATAATTTAGAGCATAAGTGGCTTTTCTCAGTCTTGAGAATTATGGAATAAATGAAGTAAATGGCCAGAAGTATACGGTAAGAAAAGCAGGGCGTGGGGTGGAGGGGATATCTGCCACTTGGATTCCTGAGAAACATCGAGCTGTGAAAAGCAGAGATGGTTATAGTCCTGCTCTTTATCTCACGGTGTGTCAGCAACGCTTGTGTCCTGGACCTACACAGCTGAAGGAGACAGGTGGGAGGACCCCTGTGTGACCTTCCTGTGGCCTCCAAGGTGAATTTCACAGTGCTGGGTATCCAACTAAACCCAGAGCCATCCTAGGCAAGCATTCTATCACGGAGTACCATTAATTTTTTTACTTTTAATTGAATTTTTTTTCTCTTTTGAGACAGGGTCTCCGTTAGTCCCCAGCTGGCCTGGGAGTTCGATAGATAGAGCAGGCTGGCTTTGAACTAACTCACAGAGATCCACCGGGCTCTGCCCTCACCGAGTGCTGGGATTAAGGTGGTGCGCCCTCCTGAGGGTGTTGGGATTACATGTGCGTGCTACTGTGCCTTTCACTTTTCATTTTAAAGTGGGTTTGTGAACAGATGAAGTATTAGGTTACTAAGGCCATAGGACAGCAGAGAGTCACAAAATGATTTAAATTTTACCAATCCACATCTGGATATCCTTACTTTGAAGAGCTGTTGTTCAACCCATGAGAACAAACATTTTTTGTCTTGGAACTAAAAGCAAAACAGGAAGAACATTTGGATGAGGGACTAGCAGCTGGGATTTGGGTCTTAGCATCTTGTCATTGGCAAAGAGGGCTTAAGAAAATCATGTCCCTCTCCCTTTCTTCCCGGCCTTCCATCCCTCCCTCCCCTCCCTCCCTCCCTCCCTCCCTCCCTCCCTCCTCCCGTCCGTCCTCCTTCCTTCCTTCCTCCACCTTCCTGCCATTCCAAACCTTCCTCCCGGTCCTTCCTTCTTTTCTTTTGCCAATGTAAATAAAAATATAGAAAAAAGGGAGGCAAATTATCCAGATAGATGGGAAATAGTCCCATTAGATAAGAACTGGAAAGCACGGAGCCATGGTCATGCGCACTCCTGCTCCTCCTGACCCCTGTGATTACCAACCAGTCAATAAGGAGGACAGGGGTGCAAACAGTCCTCAGAGTCTGCATCTACCTTTCTTTCTGCCTTTCTTCCTTCCCAAATTTTATTGAGACAATAGCTGATATACTAGTCTACACCTAAAATAAATAACTTGTATAGCTAATCCAACAGCACTCTGCATGGAACATGACTCCAGGAGATAAGAATGAACATCCCTGCCGGGTAGTAAGCAGGCCTTTAATCCCTGCACTCCAAGGCAGGGGCAGGCGTACCTTTGATAAGGGCCCGCCTTGTCTACAGAGTGAGTTCCAGGACAGCTGGGGGCTACAGGAAGACCCTGTCTTGAAAAGACAAAAACAAACAAACAAAAACACAAGTGAGTTGCAGCAGGCAATAAAGTGAAATTCTCCATTACAATCATTACAAACGAATTCCCGGCTGTTATTTTTGTGTGCACGCAGGCCTGGATTTCGAGTGTAGTGGCCAGTGGGTTGGACAGCGTCCATCAGACCACCAACCTGGTAAGATGTGGGGCTGGATGGAGACTTTTCAGGTCACCAGCTGTGAAGGGAATTGTGAGTGAATGTAGACTGAGGATATAGGCCATCAGACTCAGCCTGAAATTTCCTGTCCAGAGACCAGAATCTTTGGGCAGGTAGGAAAGCACAACCAAGAAGCACAGCCAGATGAACTGTTCCATTGTTTCCCAGGCTAGGACTTCAGTGTTGGACCGTACCTCTCAGGTTGACTTACGAAAGTAACTAATGGACCCTCTGCACTGAGGGGTCAGATCCCCCACAGAGACTGCAGGCGGGCACTGTGCCCCCCTTCCCTTAGCGGGACTGCAATGTACCTGCTCCTAGCAAGACAGCCTCCACACATCTTACTCCGTTTGGTTGCTGAGATGATACGCTGTCATGAATATGCGCCGTGTATTTACCATATGGGGCTGCCACAAATAAAACATTTTGAACCTTGTGCAGGGACATAATTTTCATTTCTAATACCTAGGATGGAGCCGCAGATCATATGATAGATCTTGGGTTATTAAAGGGAACTTCTAAATGGGCTTTTATCGCGATATCGGGTGTTTTTTTTTTTGTTTTTTTTTTTTTATTTTTTGGGGTATTTGCAATTGACACCCCTGAGTCACTTGCTCACCCCTCTCTCTCATCTTGTGTGTCTGTGCCTGTAGGTAGATGTTTGTTCATTTTGATTTGGGTTGTTTGCAGTATTGGGGGATGAAACACTTTCATATACTTTTCAATGTAATAAGTTAAGAAATGCTTGGAAGGAATCGTAAAAATCAACAAAGATGATGTTTTTAAATTGAGAGAAATGAAAGTAGTTTTATGTTAGACAAGTGTTGCCTGATTCTAGAATTGGAAATAAAAAAACAATCAAGATTTTTGTAAGAAGCCAGGTGAACCTGGCATCGTGGTGCGAGGCTATAATCCCAGCACTCGGAGTGAGGGGAAGACAGAAGCTCAGGACCAGCCTCAGGTAAAATAGGGAGTTCTAGGCCAGCCGAAGGCACATCAGACACGGTCCAAAAAAAAAAAAAAAAAAAAAAAAAAGGAGGATAGGAGGAGGAGGAGAGGATAAGGAGGAGGAAGAGGAGTAGGAGGGAGGAAGCCAGCAAGTGTGGCAGTGATTCAGTTCTGTAATCCAAACACTTAGGAGGTAGGGCATCAGGAGTTCAAGGTCTTTTCAGCTACAGGGCAAGTTTGAGGCGAACCTGGCTACAATGAGACCCTGTCTCAAAACAGATCAAAAAAAAGGCAGGGCTTGGAGAGATGGCTCAGCAGTTTAAGAGCACTCAGTTTTGTTCCAGAGGGCCAGATTCAGCTCCCAGCACCAACATCAGCCAGCTCCAAACCACCTGCAACTCTAGGGGATCCAATACTGTTTTCTAGCTCTGAGGCTACTGGCATGCATGCACATGCATGGTCACAAGCACACATGCAGACATGCATGTACACACACACACACCACACAATTTTTTTTAACTTTTTAAAAATTAGGCAGGTAAGCCAAGCAGGGCTTGGTGCACCCCTTTAAGCCTAGCACTGGGAGGCATAGGCAGCGGAGCTGTTGTTGAGTTCAAGGGCCAGCCTGGACTACAAGATGAATTCCAGGAAAGCTCGGGCTACAGGGAGACACTGTCTTGAAAAGACCAAAAAAAAAAAAATTAGCAGGTAGGGGGTAGCTCAGCCTGTGATCCCGCACTTGGGAGCTGAGGCAGAGCAATCTCTCTCAACCAAGGGCTGACTGGACAATATACTAAGACTACATTTTCTATTTATTTATTTCATGTATATGAGTGTTCTGCCTGCATATATGTAAGTGCACCTGTGTGGGGCAATGCCGCGGAGGTCAAAATAGGGTGTTTGATTCCCTGGAACAGGAGTTTACAGGTGGTTATTAACAGCCATTCAGGTTCTGGGAATGAAACCTGGGTCATCTGCAGAGTAGAAAGTGCTTTAAAAAAAAAAAACTGTCTTTAGTGCCGGGTGTGTTGGCGCATGCTTTTAATCCTACACTTGGGAGCAGAGGCAGGCCGATCTTGGGGTTCAAGGCCAGCCGGGTCTACAAAGCGAGTTCCAGGACAGCCGAGCTACAGGGAGACCCTGTCCCAAAAAGAACAAAAAAAAAAAAAAAAAAAAAAGTGCTTTAAACCATTGAGCTGTCTCTCAGGCCAAGAGCACTGTAGAAAAGAGGAAAAGCACCCAGCGTGGTGGCGCACACCTTTAATCCTAGCACCATCAGAGCAGAGGCAGGCAGATAATTTGTGAGTGAGTCACAAGGCAGCCTGGGCCTACAGGTGAGTTCCCAGGACAGCTGGGGCTACAAGGGAGACACTGTCTCCTGTAGAAAAAAAAAAAAAGGGAAGAAAGGGAAATTACAGAGGATAAACAAATTAGTTTCTAGATCAAGAACAACCTGAAAAGCCATAAATCCCTTCTGTCACTCTTAGGAGGTAGCCACATCTCCAGAAGCATCAGATATGTAAAGAATATCATCATGTCTTGGGTACTTTGTGTGTGTGTGTGTGTGTGTGTGTGTGTGTGTTACCTAGAGTTGTAGAGAGGTGGCAGATACCCTAAATCTCAGAAATCTCAGTTTCCTTACCAGTAAATGACGACCTGCCCCCAGGAGTGCTGTGAGGGAAGTGGGGTGCTGTCCTGCACTCAGCCGTATCTGCACTGCAGCTGTACAGTGGTTTACTGTGGTGACTGTCTTCTCCATCCATGTCAAAGCTCTGTCTAGTCTCATGGTTGATTTTTGAGAAGAGCTTTGAGACAGGGCTGGGGTCTATGAAAGCTGTGATAACATGTTGGGAGAAAGAAAGAGAAAAGGGAGGGAGGGAGGGAGGGAGGGAGGGAGGGAAGGAGGGAAGAAAGGGAGAGGGACATGATTTTCTTAAGCCCTCTTTGCCAATGACAAGATGCTAAGACCCAAATCCCAGCTGCTAATCCCTCATCCAAATGTTCTTCCTGTTTTGCTTTTAGTTCCAAGACAAAAAATGTTTGTTCTCATGGGTTGAACAACAGCTCTTCAAAGTAAGGATATCCAGATGTGGATTGGTAAAATTTAAATCATTTTGTGACTCTCTGCTGTCCTATGGCCTTAGTAACCTAATACTTCATCTGTTCACAAACCCACTTTAAAATGAAAAGTGAAAGGCACAGTAGCACGCACATGTAATCCCAACACTCAGGAGGGCACACACCCTTAATCCCAGCACTCGGGAGGCAGAGCCAGGTGGATCTCTGTGAGTTCAAGGCCAGCCTGGTCTATATATCGAACTCCAGGCCAGCTGGGACTAAACGGAGACCCTGTCTCAAAAAGAGAAAAAAAAATTAAATTAAAAGAAAAAATAAACTGGTACTTCAGTGATAGAATGCTTGCCTAGGATGGCTCTGGGTTTAGTTGAATACCCAGCACTGTGAAATTCACCTTGGAGGCCACAGGAAGGTCACACAGGGGTCCTCCCACCTGTCTCCTTCAGCTGTGTAGGTCCAGGACACAAGCGTTGCTGACACACCGTGAGATAAAGAGCAGGACTATAACCATCTCTGCTTTTCACAGCTCGATGTTTCTCAGGAATCCAAGTGGCAGATATCCCCTCCACCCCACGCCCTGCTTTTCTTACCGTATACTTCTGGCCATTTACTTCATTTATTCCATAATTCTCAAGACTGAGAAAAGCCACTTATGCTCTAAATTATTCTGGCCTGACTTGAAGTCACTCACTGCCATTTCAACAGAGACGGGCCTTTTTATGTGCTCTGTCTATACTGGGATTCAAGAAGAGAGGCTGAAAGTACCATTTTCATACATTTAACCTGCAGGTGATACTCTTTAGGTCAAAGCCTATCACAGTGGTAAATTTCTTCTCTTTTGGAAGCCAAGCTTGTATTAAGTCCGTGGTACATTACAGCCCCTGACAGCGCAGAACGTAGCATTGAAAGGACTGTTTGCATCTGCGCAGTGTGTGCTGCCCTGCCCTCTGCGGAGTGAGGGAGTGCGCATGCTCACAGTCTCCACGCTTTTCACTTCTTCCCTAATGAGATATTTCCAATCTGTCTGGATAATTTGCGATCCCCGGATTTTTTTTTTTTTTTTGTATTGTACTTGCTAATCTGTTTCATATTTGCATATTTTCACTGGCCGATAATAAAAAAGAAGAAAATAAAAACTAATCATAGAGTCAAATGAAATACGGCTAACTTGCCACCACGAGGTGGAATAGAGAAACCGTCTCCAAGGGGACTCAGTACCGGACAGATTAAAACTGTAGTCTTTGTCTCCTGCCAGAGTAGCCAGTGCTCTTAACTGCTGAGTCATCTTTCCAGCCCTATAACCTTAATTTAAAAAATACACATATAATATATGTATTATATATGTATGGGTGTGTGCTTGTGCCATTTAGCTGTAGTGTATCTAACAAAAATTCCATTGGAGGCAAGGAAGATAGCCCTTCAAGTTGTTGGTCATAGTAATCTAAGAGACTCCCAAAATAATATAGGCTATTGCCATAACCATTGGTTGCCTCCGAGAACTTGAAGATAAGACCCCATTGCTGAGCATGGTGGCTAGTGTACACGCCTTTAATCCCAGAATATGGGAGGCAGAGGCAAGATGATCTCGTGGAGATCAAGCCAATCTGATTTACACAGTTATTTGTAGGTCAGCTGTCTCAAAAAAACAAAAACAAAAACCAAGACAGTACTGTTGAAGATAGTGCACACTTCAGAGCCAGGACTTGGAGAAACCAAGCGGGAGCTGACCCGGAAGCTCCTCCCTGAAGACCAGCTCTCATATTATGGGAAGGTGCTTTGCAAGCTGCCAAAAGAGAACAAAAATTCAATCAATGGTTCTACCCAGTGGTAAAGCCTACAAACCAAACAATGACTGGCCCAGCAAAATATCTCTATTAATAGTGGCATTTTTATCTTGGGAGTAATCAACAGCTAATTACATTTAAGGCCAGATCAATAGGAGACCTTGCATGGTACTGTAAACATAACCAAGAATACATGGTTGGAGAAGTCGTAGGCCCTCCTACTGCTACTTATCTAAACCAGCGTAATTTCTTGCTACATTCGAAATACTTATTCCTTATTCATGGGTAAGTGAATCTCTCACCATCTATCTTCCTTTTGCAACAGATGGACTCTATTACAAAGTTCCACAATGGATCAAAATGCAGAGAATAAGTGACTGTGTGGTACCTCGCCCCAATGAACACATCTAAAATGTAACCCTACACCTAAGGGAGAAGAGGTGGTGGAAAGATGTAAAAGCCAGAAGACAAAATGCCTGCTGCTAATAGCATATTCTGGACATGACGGGGAAGTTGCACCTATAAAATCTCCACAATATGGTTGCCAAAACAAGACCTGAACAATGAAAACACCAGTTAACATGTCCGTGTGGATAGGGGATGTGTCACAGGGTCCCCCCTCTAGATGAAGAGCTGTGGGAAATCACTGCCTGCTGAGGAGAGAGGATCAGTTTTCTCTAGGGATGAGATCACTGACAGGTTATCTAATCCCAGGTGGTCATCCTTAAATGCATGAGCACCAGCAAATGGACTCACTCTTGTGTGTCTGTGTATGTATGTAATAATAAAGAACACAAGAAATTGAAAGTGGAGGAGGAAGGGGTGGAAATTATATACAATACTTATGTATTAAATTCTCAAAAAGTAATAGATTATATTTTAAAAATGGTCTTTCAGCTCAGGGAATATTGTGGGAGAAGGGCAGAAAGGATGTAAGACCCAGAGGAAGTAGAGGAGTGGTGTGGATGGAAATCAGACATCCGGGTGTGACATGACCACTGTGCTCTTGAAGGCGCAGCAGCTTTGATTACCTGCACAAGACTGAGCCCATCACAATCCTGTCACAGAGATGGGGGGAGGCCCACCCCTCCCTGAGGATTTATATATCATTAACGGTTGATGGGAGAGATGCAGGGTGTAGCCACTGATGAGGTGGCCTTGTTCCTGTACAAACCTTCACCCACGGTCCAGGGAAGCAACCCTAATGAAACTCATTAGATGACCAAAAAAAGACACAAAAGTAGGGGGAAGAGGAAGGGGTTCAGAAAGAGTGGGAGGGGAAGAGAGTGATGGGACGGGGATGAATATGATCCACATACATAATGTACATGGATGAAAATGGCGTACTGAAGTCCATTATCTATAGCTAGTGTATGCTGGTAAAAACATTTAAAAATAGTCCTGAGAGACGGTGTGGCCACCCTCGGCAGCTACTCCTGCCCCTATGGAGCCCAGCCTTGGTCTGAGAGGATTTTTTGCAATAGAAAGAGCTGAGAATAAATGACTGTTGTGTGTTCAACCTTAAATGGAACATCTGGATCCCCCCCCCCCAAGGCTCAGGGGACACTGAAGAAGAAGAGATGATGGAGGGAATGTGAGAGCCGGAGTCAGAGCATAGCAGCTACACTCAATGAACTCATAGCAAGACCTGCCCAAGATTGGGCCCACCAACGTTCCATGGCAGATGGAGGAGGGGCTTCTGAGGCCCTCCAACGTTCCATGGCAGGTGGGGGAAGGGCTTCCGAGGCCCTCCAACGTTCCAGATGGGTGAGGGGCTTCTGGGGCCCGCCCCTCCATGAGAAGCCATTGGCAGCTAATGATTATTGGAGGAGGGGAGGGACATTTTCTTCAGAGGTAAGCCACTAATAGATTGTCCGGTGAATAACTGCACATCTATGCTCACGAAAGCAACCCGAATTAGAACTTAGTGATTCTCACACATGCAAAAAATACATGAACGTAGGAGACTAATTGAGAAGAAGGGCTTCAGCAGGAAGGGAATGAAAATAAGAGAAGGTTAATCAGGGGTGAATATGGTCAAAATACATCATATACATATTGAAATACATTATATACATATATGAAGTAAGCAATAAATAAAACAAAAAAATAATATTTTATGACACATGTTTTCAAGTATAGAAAATTCTGATTCTGGGGCTGGGGATGTGGCTCGATGGTGGAAGCTGTGCTTAGCATGTATGAGGTCCTGGGTCCATCGATTTTGGTATGTGTGAGTTAGGTTTCGCTGGAACCCAGCACTGCTTAGCTGTTGGGAGACTTTGTCGTCATGCTCTTCTGCTGTAGTATGTGGAAGCAGACTCGTCTATAAACCTGAAATCCCCATATCTATACAGCACAGTGTGGATCTCTGTGAACTGTACACATGAGAGGCAACTAGCTCTGTTCCTTGTGTTTGTGAAGATGGTCTCTTCATATTATTTCAGGATAGAGCCATACTGTAGTGACAGTACAACCTGAAAACAAAGGAGAACCAAAGGAAAACAGCGTCGTAACTTCATATAATTTCATGCTGTCATCCAAGTTAGGTGTAAAGTAGCCGTCAAATTCTGTTTGTGCTCCTGAGGATTCCAGGTTGTCCACAAGGAGGTTAATCATTGGAGGCAGCTGTGGTGCATAGCAAGACTGTCCTGTCGGATATTTGGTTGGCTACTCCATAAATCTGAGGAGTAAGGTCATGTGTAAGCATCAGATGTGCCCATTAGAGTTCACTTCGCATTCCTAGCACTACCTTCTGACCCTCGCGTTGGCTGCATGCCCCAGACAAGGCCAGATGTTCTAAGCTGCACATCTGCAACGCCATTATGCTCATGTTGCTAATAGGTTATCACATGTACTTTATTAGAACTCCAAATTCCATATTCCACTGGATTCTTTTGCATTCGTTTCCTTGGTATGTTTCATTTGGTCTCTGAAGTGGAGGGCTAGCCTCATGAGGCAATACGACAGGATGAATGCATATTCCCATGAGTCCCCCGTCCCCGTCGTCGCCCCCCCCCCGCGCCTCTTCGCTTCTATTAAAACCAAATGTACTCTTTGCTGTTACAAGGTTTTTCTATTTAACTTTTTCTTTCTGTTCCAGGAATTACAATAGTCAGTCTTTAGGAGAGGGTCTGCTAGGTGACAAATACTTTTCAGTTGGTTTTACTTTGGTTTTATTTTGTTTTGCCTGAAAATGTCTTTTATTTTCTCTACCCCTCCCAAAGCAGAATAGCTGGGTAAACAATTCTGGGTTCCCAGTTCTCAAAAGCTAAAAAAAAAAAAATAATTGGTCTACTTCCTTCTATAGTATGGCTTCAGATGAGGATCTTGTCTTTTAAACTGTCATTCCCTACATAAGGAAAAGAATTAGGTTATAGCATGCCTGTCCTCTCCAGGAGCCTCACCCCCCCCCATCCCCCCACCCCACCCCCGCACTTCAGAAGAGCAGTGCTAGGCTCCAGAAGCTGCGAGACTTTCTCAAGTGTAGCTCAAGTGTGGAGAAAGATTTCAGATCATGTCTGGGACTGTCTTTAATAGGTGAAAAGACTTACATAAGGCATCCAGGCTTAGGCCCTATGTGCAAGAGATAACAGCCTCATCTGAGTGTTCCCAGAGGGCATAGAGACCTAATGAGGAGTTTCAGTGTGCAGCTGCGAGATGGATCTAAGGCACCTGAGATCCCAGACAGAGCACACCACTCTAGAACAGGCAGGAATACTCAGTGCCCAGCCAACAGGCAGTGCAAGAACATAGGTAAATTTCTTGTTTGCTAAGAAATCCACTTTCCGCTAAATATTGGGTTCTACATTAAATGAAACATCCTCTCTTCTTTCTTAACTATTTAAAATTTTCATTTATTTATTTTTTTATGTATATGAGAAGAGGGCATCAGATCCCCTGGAACCGGAGTTACAGATGGCTGTTAGTCTCATGTGGGTGCTGGGAACCAAATACAGTTAAAAGCAGCCAGTGCTTTTAACTGCTGAGCCATCTCTCCAGTCCCCAACCCCATTTAAAATTATTTTATTACTTATTTTATGAGTGTTTCATGTGCATGTATGTAAGTGCCCAAGTGTATACACCAATAATTATTCTAAAAGTGTTAGACATCCCTAGCCATCAGGGAAATGCAAATTAAAACTGCGAGATGCCAGCTCGCCCAGTCAGAATGGCTATCATCAAGAAATCAGACAACAAAACTTGGAAAGGATGTAAGGAAAGAGGAGCCCTTATTCACTGTTGGTGGGAATGCAAATTAATATATCCCATTATGAAATTTGGTTTGGAGGTTCCAAAAAACTGAAAATAGCCAGGTGTGGTGACACACACCTTTAATCCCAGCACTTGGGAGGCAGAGGCAGGCAGATCTCTGTGAGTTCCAGGCCTACCTTATCTATATAGTGAGCTCCAGGGCAGCTAGGACTAAAGGGAGACCCTGCCTCAAAAAGATAAAAAATAAAATAAAAACCTGAAAATACCACTGCCATATGACCCAGCTCAGTTATATTCCCAGCGAACTCAATATCCTTCCCCAGAGATATTTACACATCCATGTTTGTTCCTGCTGTGTTCACTGTAGCAAGGAAATAGAACTATCACTATTTTTTTTTTGTCTTTTGTGTGTGTGTGAGTGTGAGAGAGAGAAAGAGACTTTTTTACAGTGCTGAGGGTTGAACCTCATACAAACTAGTATTACACTGTGGTTTAGACCATTTCAAGTGACTTCCCAGCTCTGGCTGGTGCCCATTGGGGCAGCTGACTCTCTGTTGGAGGGAGACTTCCCTGTGTGTTGTACGACATTTTGCAGATTCCTGGTGTCTTCCCACTGGACCACAGCAGCCTCATTATGAGTCCCCACAAAGCCTCCAAATGTTTTGGGGTCCCTTGTAGGATTACTCCATCCCATTTAATAACTCCAGACCTGGAGTTATACACATCATTTCCTTATTACAAACTTAAAACTGGAAAGTTACAGAGTATTACAAAGTCTTAGTACTTTCAAAATAAACTTGTGGCATCTAGCCAACAGCTCACACTAGTTACTTAATTAGCCAGGCTTGAGGCTGGCACAAGCAGCCTTTCTGGAAGTGTGATATTTTTTAATATTTTATTTATTAGTTTTATTTTATGTGTATGAATACATTGCCTGCATGTATGTAAGTGCTCCTGTGTTGTACAATGATCATGGAGAAGAGGGTGTTAGATTCCCTAGAATCAGAGCTATGAACAGTTATTAGCCACCATGTGGGTGCTGGGAATCGAACCTGGGTCCTCTGCAAGAGCAGTCAGGGCTCTTAACTCCTGAGCCGTCTCTCCAGCCTCCCAAAAGCAGTGTACTTTTTTTGAGGCAGGGTCTCTCTGCACCTACATGGTGGCTAAGAATCGTCTTAGGCTGGGCATGGTGGCACATGCCTTTAATCTCAGCACTCGGGAGGCAGAGGCAGGCAGATCTCTGGAGTTCAAGGCCAGCCTGGTCTACATAGTGAGCTCTAGGCTAGCTGGGACTAAAGGAAGACCCTGTCTCAAAAAGACCAAAAATAAATAAATAAAAAACTAAAGAAGTGCTTATGTCTCTTTTGATATGAGTTTATCTTCAAAATTCAAAGCACTATGCTGGACATTAAGAATTAACAGAGATGGGGCTGGAGAGATGGCTCGGTGGTTAAGAGCTCTGACTGCTCTTGCAGAAGACTTGGGTTTGATTCCCAGCACCCACATGGCAGCTGAGAACCATCTTTAACTCCAGTACCAGGGGAATCTGACGCCCTCTTCTGACCTCCGTGGCACTGCACGACACAGGTGCACAAACCTGCATGCAGACAGTACATTCATACACATACAAAAATAAATAAAAAAATTTTTTAAAGTGCTCAACATCCTTTAAAAAAAAAGAAAGAAGGCCGGGCGTGGTGGTGCACGCCTTTAATCCTAGCACTTGGGAGGCAGAGGCAGGTGGATCTTTGTGAGTTCAAGGCCAGCCTGGTCTACAGAATGAGTTTTCAGGACAGCTGGGGCTCCAGGGGAGACCCTGTCGCGGGTCTCGAAAAGGACAAAAAAAAAAAAAAAAAAAAGAAGCAGAAATACTCTGCAATCTTGCAGGATCTAGATGAACAGAAATCTGTAAATATTTGAGGTGGGTGGGATGGGAGCGCATAGATCATTTTAATTCATGTCATTTTTGGTGACACTTTCCCTCACTTCCCTCCCCTGTCCCCGCCCAGCTCCTGAGCTTCTCTAATCACTAGACCTCCTTCCAGCTGAAGCTGGAAGCCACATGCATTACATTACATTACCCTCCCCTCACTTCCCTCCCCAACCCTCCCTTAAAATGTCTTTGACCTCGTGATTGCCCCTCTAGTTTCATGACCTATAAGCTCCTCAGTCGCAGAGGAATTTTCGTCTGGGGCCTGAAGCACCCACTGCCCAGCAGTGCAGTGACCCCGCCCAGCCTCTGCCCCTTTCCGGTTTCCCCCTGTATTCAAAGCAATGCAAGTAGAGAGTTCTCCAACCTCGGTTAAACTAAAGAATTTTTTTTTTTGAGGCGGGGGGTCTTTTTGAGACAGGGTCTCCCTTTAGTCCCAGCTGGCCTGGATCTCACTATGTAGACCAGGCTGGCCTTGAACTCACAGAGATCTGCCTGCCTCTGCCTCCAGAGCGCTGGTATTAAAGGCATGCCCCACCACACCCAGCTAAAGAATTTTAATGGGCTTGCTTAAAAAATAATGGCACACAGACACAGCCAGGTCCTGATCCAACATGGATCCCTTGCCCTTTGCTCCTCATTCTGGTCAAAGATGGCAAGAGAGAGTCCAGCTTCATGTGGCCGGCCCCTCTCAAAGTCCCAGAATTCCATAGTTCTGTGCACTTTGCATGACAATTTGTCAGCACCCCTGCGGGAATACTCACTGCAAGCGGAAACTTAGCTCCCTCCGTTCAGCTGCTCTGGGTGGGGCTCTTTCAAAGAAGAAATAACTCATCCCACACCCTACATACATATCTATAAAAATTTGAAAGATTTGTCTTTCTGAGTTTGAGATACTTGACTTAACATAATAACTTCCAGTTGCATCTATTTTCCTGCCTATGTCATGATTTCATTTTCTTTATGGCTAAATAAAGTTCCATGGTGTGTATGCACACCATATTTTCTTTACCCTTTCATCTGTTGATGGACATCTAGGCTGTTTCTACTTCTTGGCTATTGTAAACAGTGTAGCAACAAACACAGATGTGCAGTATGTGCTTATGCCCAGGAAAGGTATAGCTGGGTCTTTTCAGTTCTTTGAGAAACTGATTTTCACAGTGGCTGTACCAGTCTACATTCCCACCACAAATGATACAAGGAGTCCTCTTCACATTTACACCAACACTTGCTATTAGATTTCTTGAAAACTATTGGACTGGTTTTCCTAGTAGGCCAGGCTAGATCAGTGGGAACCAACAATTTCTCAGTTTCCATCTTCTCTGGGATTAGGTACCATCACATCTAGCTTTTTTTATATGGGTTTTGGAATTAAACCTGGGTCTTCCTGATGCTTGTGCAGCAGGTACTTTACCGCCTGAGCTATCTGCCCAGGCCCTTTTTGTTCTGCTTTTTGTTTTATGTTGTTGTTTTGTTTGATTCGTTTTTTGTTTCATTTTGTTTTGTTTTTTTTGAGATTCATAGGATCGCACTATGTATCCCTGGATGGTTTAGAACTCACTATGTAAACCAGGCTGACTTCAAACTCACAGAGATCCACTTGCCTCTGCTGCTGCCAAGTGCTGAGATTAAAGCCATGTGCCACATCACCTAGGAACCCATTTTAGGAACTCTCCAGGGCTGATGAGATGTGGATGAACTATTCATCTATCTGTTAAGTCTGTTTGATAAATGGCATAGTTTAATTCAAGTGTTTGATGATTTGGGGTTTGGATTACCCATCTAAAGAAGAAACTAGGGTATGTTTTTTAACGTTTTATTTACTTTTATTTATGTATATGAGTGGTTTGCCTTCATGTATGTAAGTGCACCTGTATAATGTCCTCAGAGTCCAGAAGAGGGTGTCAGCTCCTCTGGAACTAGAATTACTGATGGTTGTAAACTGCCATCTGGTATGGGGAACTGAACCCAGATTTTTTTGCAAGGGCACCAACTGTTCTTAACCACTGAGACATCGCTCCAGTCGTCAAGACTGCTATATTGAAGTCACCAATATTATTATGTCAGGACCTGACCTTTTACATCCATTACTGTTTGTCTTATGTAACTGGAGCCCAACATTTGGTAATATTTACAGTTGTTATGTTTGCTCTTCTTCCTCTTCTTTTCACTTTTTTGAAACAGGATATCTTCTCTTTGGTCTCTAACACATGGCAACACTCCTGCCACAGCCTCTCAAGTACTGGGTTGTGTGCACGTGCAAGCCACCATGCCAGTTTGTTATATCTTTTTAATGAATCATTTCCTTTATTGACATGTAGTGGCCTTCTTTATCTCATCTGCCTAATTGTACTTTGAGATCCATTTAATTACATGTCAGAATAACTATGGCAGCTCGTTTTTGGCTTCCATTGTCTGCATAGGTTGATGTCTACCTTTTGATTCTCAATCTGTGGGTGTCTTGGCCAGTGGGGTGGGTGTCTTGAGACAACAGATAGTTGGCTCTTGGGGTTTTGTGGTTTTGTTTTTTAAAACAGAGTTTCACTCTATACACCAGACTGGCCTGGAATTCACTATGTAGCCAAGGCTGGCATCAAGCTTTTATCAGTCCTCTGCCTCAGCTTTCTAACTACTGGGATTACAGTCCTCTGCCTCAGCTTTCCAACTACTGGGACCACAAACAGCTGGATCTTGTATTTATGGGTTTGTTTTGTTTTGTTTTGTTTTTGTCTTTTTCGAGACAGGGTCTCCCTGTAGCCCCAGCTATCCTGGAACTCACTCTGTAGACCAGGCTGGCCTTGAACTCACAAAGATCTGCCTGCCTCTGCCTCCCCAGTGCTAGGATTAAAGGCGTGCACCACCACACCTGGCTATGTTTTTGTTTTTCAATCAGCTAGTCTAAATTTTTGGTGTTTTGTTTGTTGTTTTATTGTTGGTATTTGTTTGTTAGTTAGTTAGTTTGTTTATTTGTTTGTTTGACAGGGTCTCTCTAGTCCCAGCCTGCCTGGAAGTCACTGTGTATGAGGCTGGCCTCAATCTCACAGAGACCATTTACATTGAAGGCTATTGTGGAGAAATATTTACTATTTTCTATAATTTTAGTAGTTATTCTTTTGTTTGGATCATTTGTTCATTTCTTTATTATTATAACAGATTTGCTAGTTCCCTCTGTTGGACAGGATGAATTCCTTTCTAACTCTCTTTTTTAATTTTTTATATATATTTTTATTGTTATTAAACTTTTTCATACATCATACATCGTTTCTCAATTCAATTTAGACTCATTTCCCTTTCCAGGCTCCCCACCCCACCAGACTGCAAGCATTCTACCACACATGTATTGCATCTTTTTCTGAGTCTTTCCAGAGATTTTTTCAAAGTGGAGGATTATTATTTTGGGGAGAACTTCACTGTTTCAATCTTTTTTTTTTCTTTTTATCCTGGTTATTTGGTTGTTGTTCTTTCCAACTTGTACGTTATTTCCAAATCATATTTCAGAATTCACATTTTCCCATTTTTATCTTATATTACTCTAAAATATGCATACATACCCTCCACCCATATACCAAAATTCCAACGTCTGAAAATAAATGGTAGGTTAATTCTAGAACCTGTTAAGGGATTAACAATATAAGAGCACAGTTGTTTTCAAATCATGAGGAATATAACATTAACAATGTTCAGTTTGCCTTACAAATAGGTACTTTGTGTTAGCATCCACAAATAAGGGATACCATTCATCATTTGTTTTTCTGGGACTGTGTTACTTCACTTAACATAATATCTTCTAGTTCCATCCATTTACCTGCAAAGTTCATGATAGCATCTCTCTTTACTTCTGTATAGAACTCCATATATAGATGTACCACATTTTCTCTATCCATTCACAGTTGAGGGGCACTTGGGTTGATTCCAGGTCTTTGCTATTGTAAAGAGAGCTGCAATATACATGGCTGTGCATCTATCTCTGTAGTAAGCTGAGTCTTGTGGGTATATACCCAGGAGTGGTATGACTGGGTCAGGTGGTAGGCTCATTTTGAGTCTTTTAAGGGTTCTCCACACTGCTTTCCATAGTGGTTGTACAAGTTTACATTCCCACCAGCAGTGGATGAGTGTTCCCCTTTCCCTACAACTTCTGCAGTATTTGGTATCATTTGTTTTCTTGATTCTAGCCAGTCTTATCGGAGTGAGATAGCTTAAAGTTGTTTTAATTTGCATTTCCTTAATTATTAGCAATGTTGAACACTTTCCAAGATGTTTCTCAGCTATCTTTACTTCCTCATTGGTGAAGTCTCTGTTCACCTCTTTGCTCCATCTTTTGAGTGAGTCATTTGTTTTCTTCTTTGTTTTTGGAGGAGTTTATATATTCTGGAAGTTAATGCTCTGTCAGATGTATCAGCAGTGAAGGTTTCCTCCCACTCTGGGTTTTCTCTTCACTTCCCTGATTGTTTCTTTCTCTGTATAGAAGCTTTTGAGTTTAATGAGGTCCCACTTATCAATTGTTGACCTTATTTCCTGTGCAGCTATTGTCTGATTTAGAAAGTCTCTTTCAGGCTGGGCGTGGTGGCGCATGCCTTTAATCCTAGCACTTGGGAGGCAGAGGCAGGCGGATCTTTGTGAGTTCAAGGCCAGCCTGGTCTACAGAGTGAGTTCCAGGACAGCTGGGACTACAGGGAGACCCTGTCTTGAAAAAGACAAGAACAACAAAAAAAAAATCTAAGGGACAAAGCGATGTTCTAGTCCCTGAGGAGGAGGCTCAGTTCTGGGGTGGGGTTAAGGAGAGAAGCAAATAGACTTGGGGTAAATGTGGGAGGCAGAGTCTGCAGGCTTGGCCATCATTTTTTAAAATTAATTAATTAATTAATTAATTTTGGGGGGCCAGTCTATTGAAAGAATAAGACCATGGTGACTCCCAGGTTTTTGGCCTGAGCTACTGGACAGTAATTCACTGAGATAAGGCAGCCTGTTTACATTTGGGGCATATAAGGGCTTTGAATATGCCCAGTTAGAAATGTCCCCAGCAGGGGCTGGAGAGAGAGCCTAGCGGTTAAGAGCACCAACTGCTCTTGCAGAGGATGCGGGTTCGATCTCCAGCACCCACATGGCAGCTAAGAACCATTGGTAACTCCAGTTCCAGGGGAATCCGACACCCTCTTCTGACCTCTGCGGCATTGCACGACACGGGTGCACAAACCTACATGCAGACAGTACATTTGTACACATACAAAAAAAAAAAAAAANTTTCCAAGAGGCATCACTCCCAACAAGAACGAGGTACAACGAGGGTTATTGGGCGAGCATCCACAGATAGGGCAAGAC
The DNA here is from genome assembly GCA_009823505.1 of Rhizomys pruinosus. Lineage (NCBI taxonomy): Eukaryota > Metazoa > Chordata > Mammalia > Rodentia > Spalacidae > Rhizomys > Rhizomys pruinosus. The sequence goes on from VZQC01009251.1 coordinate 993,802, forward strand.
CTTCATCTGTTTGGTTTTCTGGGACGGTGTTACGTCACTTAACATAATATCTGTCTAGTTCCATCCATTTACCTGCAAAATGCCATGATGTGGGGTTTTTACTGCTGCATAGAATTCCATTGTGTAGAGTACCACAAGTTTCTCTATCACTACTCGTCAGTTTTGAGGGGCATTTGGGTTGGGTTCCAGCTCTTTGCTATTGTGAAGAGAGCTGAAATAAACATGGCCGTGCATGTATCTCTGTGGTGGCGTAAGTCTTGGGGGTACATGCCCACTAGTGGTATGGCTGGGTCGGGTGGCAAGTTCATTCCAAGTCTTCCAAGGGTTCTCCACACTGCTTTCCATAGTGGCTGTACGAGTTTACATTCCCACCAGCAGTGGATGAGTGTTCCCCTTTCCCCACAACCTCTCCAGCACTTGGTATCATTTGTTTTCTTGATCCTAGCCAGTCTTATTGGAGTAAGATGATATCTTAAAGTGGTTTTGATTTGCATTTCCTTAATGATTAGTGATGTTGAACACTTCTTAAGGTGTTTCTCAGCCATCTCTAATTCCTCACTTGTGAAGTCTCTGTTCAGCTCTTTGCTCCATCTATTGAGTGGGTCATTTGTTTTCTTTTTTCTTTGTTTTTTGAGTAGTTTATATATTCTGGAAATCAATGCTTTGTCAGATGTATCTGCAGTGAAGGTTTCCTCCCACTCTGTGGGATTTCTCTTCACTTCCTTGATTGTTTCTTTTGATGTACAGAAGCTTTTGAGTTTAATGATGTCCCATTTGTCAATTGTTGACCTTAATTGTTGTGCAGCTGCTGTCTGATTTAGGAAGTCTTTTCCTGTGCCTATGTCTTTTAGTCTACTGCCAACTTTTTCTTCTTTCACATTGAGGTCTTTGATCCATCTGGAGTTGACTTTGTACAGGGCGAGAGATACAGGTTTAATTTCATTCTTCTACAAGTGGTGATCCAATTTTGCCAACACCACTTGCTGAAGATGCTGTCTTTCCTCCATTGTGTGTTCTTGGCCCCCTTGTCAAATATGAGGTGGCTGAAATTGTATCTGCTCAAGTTTGGAGCTTCAGTTTTGTTCCATTGGTCAACAGGTCTGTTTTTGTGCCAGTACCAAGCTGTTTTTATGATGATAGCCCTGTAGTATAGTTTGAAGTCTGGTATAGAGATCCTTCCTGTATTGCTCTTTTCACTCAGGGTTGCTTTGCTGGACATGTGTTCTATCATCTTGTTTATGTCATGGAATAATTTTCTTTCTCCTTCAACTATAATCATCATTTTTGCTGGTTATAGTAACCAGGTTGGCATCTATAGTCATTTAGCACTGGAAATACTTTGGTCCCTGTTCTTCTTGCTTTCATAGTTTGCACTGAAAACTCAGCTGTAATCCTGATGAGTTTCCCCTTATATGTAACTTATTTTTCTCTTGTGGCTTTCAGAATTTTGTCTTTGTTTTGGGCATCTAGCGTTTTAACTATGATATGGTGTGAGGAGTTTCTTTTCTGACCTTATCTATTTGGAATTCTATGTGATTCTTTTGTATGGGTTTGTCTTTTTTTAGTTTGGGGAAATGTTCATCTATTTTTCTGTTGAAGATCTGAACAATACCATTCTCTTGGAAATCTTCTCTTTCCTCTATCCCTATGATGTGGAGGTTTGATCTTTTCATAGTGTCCCACATTTCCTGGTTGTTCCACTTTTGTGTACTTTTAATTTTTTATAATCTTTACTTGAGCTTTTTAGTTGTTCTGTGCTATCTTCCAGGTCTGATATTCTTTTTTCTGCTTCCTCCATTCTGCTTCTGAGGCTTTTTCCCATCTTCTCCTCTTAATTGGATGAGTGTTTGATTTCCTTTTTTATTTCACCCTGTGATTTCATTTTTATTTATTTATTTTGTGTATGTCTATGAATGTACCGTCTGCATGTAGGTCTGTGCACCTGTGTTGTGCAATGCCACGGAGGTCAGAAGAAGGTGTTGGATTCCCCTGGAACTGAATTTATTTATTTATTATTTATTTAATTATTTTATTTCTGTATATGTATCAATGTACCATCTGCATGCAGGTTTGTGTACCCATGTCATGGTTCTCATCTGCCATGTGGGTGCTGGAGATTCAAACCAGGTCCTCTGCAAAAAGCAGTAGGTGCTCTAACTGCTAGGCCATCTCTCCAGTCCCATCCTGTGATTTCTTTGGTAGTTCCACTTCCTTTTGGAGCTTCTCAGTCTCTTCTTGTAGCTCCTTGCTTTGCTGCTTGGTTTCCTTTTTCATTTCAGCATGGGATCTTTTCAGTGTTTCCACTTCCTTCTGGAGTTTGTCATTCTCTCCCTCTAGGTCTTTTTAGAATTTTTCATTCTCTCCCTCTAGGCCCTTCCCAAGTTTTTTATTTTCTCTCCTTAGTTCTCTAATTTGTTCTTTACATTCTTTGATTTCTTTGAATATGTCTACAATTGTTCTAAGATCTGTGTCCTGGGTTACCTTCAAGGAGATCTCATTGTAGGAATCTTCTATAGGGTTAGAAGAGGTTGGCGTGGAATTATTCGGTGCTTTTCCCATGTTGTTCTTTCATTGTGTTTTTGGCATGTGGGTTTGTTTTTTGCTTGTATTCTGGTGTGACTCTCAAATGTTTCTTCGCTGTGTTGAAGGTTTCCTTCAGATGCCTTCATTGTTTTCTCCTTGTTTATGGAGTGTTGACTTTTCTTGGTTTCAGGCTTTCAATATTGGTTATATATTGGAAGTCTAACTCACTCTTCCCTTTCTTTTCTGAAGGTTCTTCAAAAACCAGGTAGGCCACAACCAGGTCAGTACCCTGCTAAGCACTGTGATCACTCTGCTTCCTTCCGGCCAGTTCCTCTAGGTTCTTTGTGGGGCTTGGTGTTATAGGACTGGAGTTGTGTCAGGTTCACTGTTTCATTTAATGCTTTGTGCCTCGGCATCACTACTGTAGTCCCACTTGGACACTCCACAATTCCACAATTCCAGTTAGGGGTAGGGAGGCAGCAAGTTGCTTGATTAGCCCCCACCAGTACTCTGTGCTCCAGGTGGTCCAGCGAAAGCCCCCGATCTCTATGCACCAAGTCCCCTAGTGGCAACAGGCTCACCTTTGTACTGGCTAGCTGGGAAACTCCACCCCCACTGCTGCACAAACAATGATCCAATAATCCAATAATCCACCCGGCTGAAGTGCCTGGCCCCTACCTTGTGGTGGTCCAGCGAAAGCCCCTGATCTCTATGTACTCCCTTCTTAACTCTCTTTTGCTCATTTATTCCTCAAGAAATCTTTTCTTTCCTCTGCTTGCACTATTGTGCTGGTCTTTCTTCCTTCCTGGTGTCTGGTATTCCTTTAAATATCCTCTGTAGTTCTGGCTTGATGGTTATGAACTATCTTAGTTTGTGCTTGTCTTGAAATAGCTTGATTGCCCTGTCAGTTTTGAAAGATAGTTTTGCTAGATACAGCAATATTGGTTATTTATATTTGTTTTCAGTGCTGGAAATATATTGCCCCATGCTTTGCTGGCTAATAGGTTGCTGATGGGAGATCCAGGATCATTCTGATGCATTGCCTTTTAGGTAAGTTGGCCTTTTGCTCTTACAGCTTTTAGCACTGTTTTTTTTTTTCTCTAGCTTTGTATGTTTTAAAATATTTTATTTAATTTTTATTTTATTTTTTATGTGCATATTTTATTTTTTATGTGCATATTGCCTGAATATATGTAAGAAGACTTGTGCTGTTCATTGCTCATGGAGGTCAGAAGAGGATGTTGGATCTCCCAATACTGGAATTATCCACCACGTGGGTGCTGGGAATCAAATCTTGGTACTCTGCAAGAGCAGCCAGTGCTTTTAACCACTGAGCCATATCTCCAGCCCTTAGCTTTGTACTTTTGACATCTTGACTATAGCATGTCATGGGTAGCTTCTTCTCTCATCATATTTATTAAGGATTCCATTTCTTTCTCTAGGTTTGAGAATTTTTTTGCTATAATTTCATTGAATACATTCTCTGTATTTTGGGGTATAAATCAGCTTTTTTCTTCTAACCTGTGATTTTTAGGCTTGCTCTCTTGATTCTATTTCAGGGTTCTAGGATGTTGTGATTATGCTTGGTTTTTGTTAATGTATTTTTGTTTTGTTCATGCCCCCTGCTGCATTGTTGTAGTATTTCCTCAACACTGTCTTCCATCTCTGATATTCTATCTTCAGCTTGGCTGCATCTATAGCTAATACTTTTCACTGTGCTTCTTTATTTCACTGGGAGTTTTTCTTGTTGTTTGAGCTGGCCTGGAACTTTCTATGTAGACCAGGCTGGGCCCATGCTCACAGAGCTCTGCCTTCTTCTGCCTCTTGAGTGTTAGAATTAAAGGAGTACACCACCACACCTAACTCATTCATTCAGTTTTTCATTTCCAATTATTTTTCAAATATCTCAATTTCCTTACTGAATTTAACTTCCATGTTGTTGACATTTTGCTGATTTCTTCACCAATTTTGCTGGCTTTCTTTGTAGGTCCTGGGTTAATTTCTTTCCTTCCTTCCTCTGCTTGTTTATAACCTTTTTCAGGTCACTGATCAGTTTTAATAGTTACTTTTGAAATCTCCATGTGGCATTTCACCCATGCCAGTACTTTCTGATTTAATTGTTGATGGTTTGTAATCTTCTGGAGGAGTCTTATCGCCTTGCTTTCCCACAGTTTTGTGTTGTGGTTTATCATCCCCATTCACATCTCCTTAGGAGAGACACCAGCCTCCTTGTCCTTCCCTATCTCTCCCTCTAGGGCACAGATAAGGGTCAGGAGTGCAGACCCTTGCTGTTCAATGGTGAGGCTGGAATTGTGGAATGTCTTTTTGGGTTTTTTTTGTTTTTTTTTTGGCCTTTTTGAGACAGGGTCTCCCTGTAGCCCCAGCTGTCCTGGAACTCACTCTGTAGACCAGGCTGGCCTTGAACTTACAAAGATCCGCCTACCCCTGCCTCCCAAGTGCTAGGATTAAAGGCGTGCGCCACCACACCCAGCTTTTTTTTTTTTTTTTTTGAATGTCTTTTTTTTTTTTTTTTTGGAATGTCGTAAGAGGATGTGAACAAGCAGGGGAATCCGATGCCCTCTTCTGACCTCCTCCGCATTGCATGACACAGGTGCACCAACCTACATGTAGACAGTACACTCATATACATAAAAAATAATAAAATAAAAAAAAATAAAAGAGGACATGAACAAGAAAAACTAGGGTCTCCTCCATCATATAGGCTCCATCTAGGTGCCAGGGAATTCAAGTCCTAGTGGTCAACCCGGGACACATACCTTATCATGCAGGTTACTCATGAAGGGCACAGCGACTGTAGACATTTCCGTAGATGACTGCAGTTCTTATACTCTTGGCACTCGCCTTGGCCTGCTGCATGCAGAAGGGCCAGGACAGTGTCTCTCTGACCTCAGTGTCACTCCTAACCAGTCATCCAGCATACCGTCTGCTGCAAAGTACTCAAAGAGGCAGCAGCAGGGCAGGGGTGGTGATGAGGTGGTTGTGCTCAGACTCACTACAGGGAGCTGCAGTCTCAGTGGGGTAATGTCCATGCTCCCCTCGGTAGACAGGCTCTCATTACACTTGTGTTGGTAGATGACCTGGGCTGTTATTGTCAGCTGGTCATCTTCATAGAGTCTCAGTAGTAGGGGGTCACAGGAATGGAGGTCTCCATGCAGAAGAGGGTCAGATGTAGCAGTGACAGGATCTGTGAGGGAGAGCAAGGCTCTGGGTGAGAAGACCATGTCAGGACCTGGGGCCGTATCTTCAGTGTCCTCCTCTCTGCCCTTGAGCAGCCTTCCCTTGAGGGCTTAGTCACCACTCCCACTCAGAGAGAAGAAGCAAACCATTGCAACAGCACCAACACAAAGTATATAAATATACACTTAAAATCAAATAAAGCCCATGAATATATCAATGATTATAATATGAGGAATTGCAGAAGTAATGTAGAATTATGGTGTACTGGATAGCTTTAGTGTCAACTTGACATAACTGGGTTGAAGGATCCTCAGTCGGGAAGTTGCCTCCATTGGATTGGCCTATGACCATATCTGTGGGACATTTTCTTTATTGTTGAGTGATATGGGAGGGCCCAGCCCACTGTGGGTGGTGCCAGTCTGGGGTAAGTTGTTCTGTATTATGTAAGAAAGCAGGCTGAGCATGTGTCAGGGGAGCAAGTCGGTAAAGCAGCATTCCTCCATGGCCTGTGCTTCAGGTACTGCCTCCAAGTTCCTGCCCTAAGTTCCTACCTTGGGCTCTCTAAGTGATGATGAACTGTGATCCAGGAGATGTAAGATGAATAAACTCTTTCCTCCCCAAGTTGGTATTGGCCGGAGTGTTTTGTCACAGTAATCAAAGGCAAACTGGATCAGAAATTGGTAACAGAGAGTGGACTATTGCTGCAACAGACCCAACCTTGGTGTTTTGGTAAGGATTGTGAAAGTGTTTAGAACTTTGGGCTAGAAAAGTCACTGAGTACTTAGAGTTTGTTGCTGTGGAACTTGGAATAGTTATACTGAAAGAGTTGTAGATGATGGAGGCCTGGCTTGTGAAGCTGCAAAGTGAAGTGGAAGAAATCAAGAGTTTGTATGACAGTTTGAACTAAGAATCCGTGGGTTCTTGTTGACTGGAGCTGAAGAATTAGCTGTGATTAAGAAGAGACCAGAACCCAAAGTGAAACCTTTGTTTTACTGGGGAAATTGATGCTGGTTAGCTGGGACTGAAAAATCAGCTGTAAGTAACAAGAGACCAGGATCACAGTGGTGAAATCGTCTAGTAAGTATTTCCTTAGGGTCAGCACACAGAAGCTGTGGTTGAGAGAAGACCTGAGCCTCCATCTCAAGCTGGAAGAAGAGCTTAGTAATGTATAAGAGTCTCCTGCATGGTTCTGGTGTTGAAAACGTGAAGGGGTTACAGACAGCAGTTAAGAATTGGCACTGTGTGAGGCCAGAAAAGGCCATTGGTGAAGGTTCAGCCTCAGTTTCAATGGAGACCCCAGCTTTTATAAGCTATCAGGACCATGAGATGACCATGACCATGAAGGACAAAAGCAGGTGTGGAAGAGACCTGGCCTGGGACTTTGAGATGAGCGGTGTGCATTGTGGAAGGCAGAGTCAAAGAAGTGGAGCTGCCGAAACCCTTTGGAGCCCAGAAGATCGTGAGTGAATCCCAGGTGTCCAGCCTTGAGCTACTTTGCTGGACTTAGGTTTTGTTTACAAGTGCCTGATTCTTCCCTTTGAAATAAGACAGTACTTGTTTCGGATTTCACAGCAGCCCACAGTTAAGAGACTTTTAATAGACTGAAATTTTAAGCGTTTGGACATTTTAAGGACTGTGGGGCTTTTAAGTTTGTACTGTCTTAGGTTGTGATTAATGTTAACATCATACTTTGGGGATAAGAACTGGAAGGGTGGTGGTTTAATAGTGATGTGTTTTGTGTGTCAAGTTGACAAGGGGTCAATTGTGCTGGATAGCTTTAGTGTCAACTTGACACACCTGGAGTTGAGGGAGCCTCAATTGGGGAATTGGCTCCATTGGAACATCTGTGGCACATCTGTGGAGTATTGTCTTGATGGTCTGACAGTGTGGGAGGGGCCCACAATGAGTGGTGCCACCCTGGATTGTTGTGTACCGTAGAAGAAGGCGGGCTGGGCATGGCCAGGGGAGCAAAGCCAGTTGAACAGCATTCCTCTAGTGGCCTGTGCTTTCAGCTCCCTGCCTCCAGGTTCCTGCCCTGAGTTCCTGCCTTGGGCTCCCTGATGATGAACTGTGACCCAGGAGAATGTGAAGCTGAATAAACCTTTCCCTCCCAAGTTGGTGCCAGTCAGAGGGTTTTGTCACAGCAATGGAAGACAAACTAGAATACACATTTAAAGTGTTAGAATTTTTTAAAGATTGTGGGGCTTTTAAGATTGTATTGTCTTATGTTGTAATACTAAAGTCAATATCCCAGAGAAATGGAAATGTTGTGGTTTAATAGTTATGTGTTTTATGTGTCAATTTGACAAGGGGTCAGTTGTGCTAGATAGCTTTAGTGTCAGCTTGACACACCTGGATTGAGGGGCCTCATTTGGGGAATTGCCTCCATTGGCCTGTCCTGTGGCCATGTCTGTAAGGTATTTTCTTGATTATTGAGTGATGTGGGAGGGCCCAGCTCACTCTCAGTGGTGCCACAGTGCCCCCAAGGTTGTTGCATATTGTGTAAGAAAGCAGGCTGAGCTGGGCATGGTAACCCAAGCCTTTAAGCCCAGCACTGGGAGGCAAAGGCAGGCAGATCTCTATGAGTTTAAGGCCAGCCTGGTCTACATAGTGAGTTCCAAGCCAGCTTGAGCAATAGGGAGAGGGAGGCCCTGGCTCAAAAACACCAAAGGAAAGAAGAGAGAAGAGAGAGAAAGAAGAAGAAAGAAAGAAAGAAGGAAAAGAAGAAGAGAAAAAGAAAGAAAGAAAGAAAGAAAGAAAGAAAGAAAGAAAGAAAGAAAGAAAGAAAGAGAAAAAGAAGGAAGCAGGCTGAGCACGGGCCAGGGGAGCAATCCAGTAAGCAGCATTCCTCCACAGCCTGTGCTTCAGCTCCTGCCTCCAGGTTCCTGTCCCGAGTTTCTACTTTGGGATCTTTAAGTGATGAATAAAGATGAATAAACCCTTTCCTCTCCAAGTTGGTATTGGTCAGAGTGTTTTGTCACAGAAACTGAAGGCAAACTAGAACATACTGTGAAGTTAAAGTTATTCAGGTAATAGAGATAGAAAACAGACGAGGGTTGGAGAGACGGCTCAGTGGGTAAAAGCAGTGGCTGAACAAGCCTGACAGTCTGAGTTCAATCTGCCTAATCCACATAAAGAGCTAGACACAGGGGCCTACGTCTGTAATCATAGCCCTCAAATGGAGAGATGGAGGCAAAGAAAGAAGAACCGGCCAAAAGCTTGCAGGCCAGCTAGCCTGGAGTACACAGTGACAAACAAGAGAGAGACTCTGCTTCAGAACAGGGTGGAAGCGGAGAACCAATTCCTTCACTCACTCAATTTCTTTTTAAGAAGAAATAAGATAAAGGAAGGGGAGAAGAAAAGAGGACAATGGAGAATAAGTAAGGTTTAAAAAAGAAAAAGGGGGCTGGTGAGATGGCCTAGTGGTTAAGAGCACAGACGATCCCCAGCACCCACATGGCATGAGAACCATCCTTAACTCCAGTTCCAGGGGAATCCCACGCCCTCTTCTGACCTCTACTGCATTGCACAACATGGGTGCACAATCCTACATGCAGACAGTACATTCATACACATAGAAAAATAAATAAAATTAAAGAAAGAAAGAAAGAAAGAGAGAGAGAAAGAAAGAAGAAAGTAAGAAAGAAAAAGAAGAGAGAAAGAGGTGCTGGAGAGATGGCTTGGGGGTAAAGGTACTTGATGTGCAAGCACGAGTAGCTGAATTTGAATTCCCAGGAGCTGAGTTTGAATTCCCAGCACAAGAAGCCATTCATGGCTGTGCATTACTACACCCCCAGCAGGGGTGGGCAGAAACGGGCTGACCCTGAGCACCAAGCCTAGCTAAAATGGTGAGCTTCTAGCTCAGTGAAAGACTGCCTCATGGTGATGAGGTGGAGAGCAACAGAGGAAGATAATGTCCTCTTCCAGTTCCACATGTGTGCACATAGACCTGCACACCTCTGTACCACACACAGACAAAAAACCTGCCACACACAGAAAGAAAGAACAAGAAAGAAAATAGAACACAGAAGAATGTTACCTTGGGGAAGAGAAAAGGGCAAGACATTAGAGAAGAAAAAGGAAATGAAAGAAGAAAAAAAGACAATAAGAAATAAAAAAGCAAAAAGATTTCCCAATAAAGAGAATTCACAGGTGAGCAGTGCATACCGGCCACCCCTGCCATCTCTTGGGGGGCTGCCTGGAAGTTCATCCAGGAGGTGGTTGCCAGTACCCCACCACATGGCATCCCTCAAGCACCGCTCTTGAAACAGGCTTGGCCTGTGGGCAGCCAAAGGGTGGCTACAGAGCTGCGCACAGATGGTCGCCTGTCATCATCGCCCAGATAGACACCAAGGAAGGTTGTGGGCTCAATAGAGAAAGAAAACGCCTGAAGATCCAAGATGGCAGGGAACATGGGGGCTCTTGGTAACACCTGACTCTAGTAAGGTAGCTCATCACTGGCTCCCCTGGCCAGGGAAAAGGATGTGAAGGCCCCAGATACCAGAGGAGACCACAGCTCAACACATGGGAGGGGATGGCAGATCCAGGTCTTGGGAGGGGACCACAGCTCCAGCTCATGGGAGGGGATGACAGCCCAGGTTCATGGGAGGGGACCACAGCTCACAGGTTCACAGTCCTTGGAGGGGACCACAGCGCCCAGCTCACAGGAGAGGGATTAAGCTCCAGGTTCATGGGAGGGCGACCACAGCTCCAGCTCATGGGAGGGGATACAGTCCAGGTTATGGGAGGGACCACGTCCAGGTCCATGGGAGTGGATGACAGTCCAGGTTCCTGGGAGGGGACCACAGCTCCATCACGGGGCCAGCTCTGGTTCATGGAAGGATCAGTCCAGCTCGGAGAGGGGCCACAGCTCCAGCTCATGGGAGGGGATGACAGTCCAGGTTCATGGGAGGGGACCACAGCTCCAGCTCATGGGAGGGGATGACAGTCCAGGTTCATGGGAGGGGACCACAGCTCCAGCTCATGGGAGGGGATGGCAGTCCAGGTTCATGGGAGGGGACCACAGCTCCAAATCAGAAGAGGGGGATGGCAGTCCAGGTTCATGGGAGGGGACCCCAGCTCCAACACGGGAGGGGATGGCAGTCCAGGTTCATGGGAGGGGGACCACAGCTCCAGGTTCAACGCTCCGCTCATGGGAGGGGATTGGGGTTCATGCGCGGCAGATCCAGTGTTCATGGGAGGGGACCACAGTCGCCAGCTCCTGGGAGGGGATGACCAAGAGCCAGGTTCATGGGGGGGGACCACAGGCTCCCAGCTCATGGGAGGGGATGGCAGTCCAGTTTCAGGGAGGGGACCACAATCCAAGCACATGGGAGGGGGATGGCAGTTCCAGGATCAGGGAGGGGACCACAGCTCACAGCTATGGGAGGGGGATGACTAGCCCAGTTCATGGGAGGGGACCACAGCCCCAGGTTCACTGCTCCAGCTCATGGGAGGGGATGGCAGTCCAGGTTCATGGGAGGGGACCACAGCTCCAGCTCATGGGAGGGGATGACAGTCCAGGTTCATGGGAGGGGACCACAGCTCCAACACATGGGAGGGGATGGCAGTCCAGGTTCATGGGAGGGGACCACAGCCCCAGGTTCACTGCTCCAGCTCATGGGAGGGGATGGCAGTCCAGGTTCATGGGAGGGGACCACATGCTCCAACACAGGGGAGGTGATGGACGTCCAGGTCTTGGGGAGGGGACCACAGCGCCAGCTGGGGAGGGCGGATCAGGCACCAGGTCATGGGAGGGGACCACAGCGCCAGCCCATGGGAGGGGATGACACAGACCAGGTTATGGGAGGGGACCACAGCTCCAGCTCACTGGGAGGGGTGCAGTCCAGGTTCATGGGTGGGCCACAGCTCCATAACAGGGAGGGCTGGCCGTCCAAGGATTCTTGGGAGGGGACCACAGCTCCAGCTCATGGGAGGGATGACAGCCAGGTTCATGGAGGGGACCCACAGCTCCAGCTCATGGGAGGGATGACAGTCCCAGGTTCATGGAGGGGGACCACAGCTCCAGCTCATGGGAGGGGATGACAGTCCAGGTTCATGCGGAGGGGACCACAGCCCCAGGTTCTCAGCTCCAGCTCATGGGAGGGGATGACAGTCCAGGTTCATGGAGAGGGGACCACAGCTCCAGCTCATGGGAGGGGATGGCAGTCCAGGTTCATGGGAGGGGACCACAGCTCCAGCACATGGGAGGGGATGGCAGTCCAGGATCATGGGAGGGGACCACAGCTCCAGCTCATGGGAGGGGATGGCAGTCCAGGTTCATGGGAGGGGACCACAGCTCCAGCTCATCGAGGGGATGGGGAATGGGGCCCAGTTCCCAGGTTCAGGGTAGGGGACCACAGCTCCAGCTCATGGAGGGGATGGCAGTCCAGGATCTTGGGAGGGGGACCCACAGCTCCAGCTCAGGAGGGATGCAGACAGACCCAGGTTCATGGCGAGGGGACCACAGCTCCAGCTCATGGGAGGGGATGACAGTCCAGGTTCATGGAGAGGGGACCACAGCATGAGGGCAGCCATCTCACAGCTCCAGCTCATGGGAGGGATGGACAGCTCCAGGTTCATGGGGAGGGGACCACAGCTCCAGCACATGTGGAGGGGATGGCTCATCCAGGATCATGGGGAGGGGACCACAGCTCCAGCTCATGGGATTGGGGTTGCCAGTCCAGGTTTCATGGGAGGGGACCACAGCTCCAGCTCATGGGATGGGGATGACAGTTCCGGTTCATGGGGAGGGGACCACCGCTCCAGGAATCACAGGAGGGGGGACCACAGTAAGTCGCAGGGATTCACGGATTGGGACTCACAGCCAGGCACGCTCCAGCCATGGGAGGGAGTGGCAGTCCAGGTTCATGGGAGGGGGACCACAGCTCCAGCTCATGGGAGGGGATGGCAGTCCAGGAGCTATGGGAGGGGACAGAGCTCAGCTCATGGGAGTGTGCAGTCAGGCTCTTGGAGGGGACCACAGCTCCAGCTCATGGGAGGAGATGACAGTCCAGATTCATGGGAGGCGGGACCACAGCTCCAGCCATGGAGGGGAGACAGCTCAGGTTCATGGGAGGGGACCACAGCTCCAGTCATGGGAGGGGATGGCGCAGTCCGGATTATGGGAGGGGACCACAGCCCAAGCAAGTCATGGGAGGGGACACAGCTCAAGTTCATGGGAGGGACCACAGCACCAGCTCATCAAAAGGGGACCACACTCCAGGTTCACAGGAGGGGACAAGGACTCCAGCTCACAGGAGGGGACCACAGCACCAGGCTCACATGAGACAACTGCAGTTCTAGATTCCTGAGAAGGGGCCCAGCTTCAGGTTCATAGGAGACACTCGTAGTTCAGGCTCATGGGAGGGGTTGCAGTTTCAATTGCGGGGATTCCTACTATCTTCCTGTCTCCATTGCTCTATTCACACTGTTATACTTGTGTTTAAGAAAGAATATTTTGCTGGGTGTGGTGATGCAGGCCTTTAATCCACTAGCAGGGAGGCATATCTTTGTGAGTTCAAGGGACAGCCTGGTCTACAGGAGTGAGTTCCTGGGACAGCTGGGGCTTATGAGAGATAACCTTGTCTTGAAAAGACCACAAAAAAAAAAAAAAAAAAAAAAAAAAAAAAAAAAAAAAAAAAACGAGAGAGAGAGATAATATTTGGCTCTGTGCAGCAAACAAAGGCTGCTTATTGGCTTGAATTGAATTTCTTACTAGAGGGACATAAATACTAGAGGAAAATCGCTCTTCACTTTTACTAGGAGTAGAAGTACTTCTATTGCTGTTGTTGTTTTCATGATCAAGTTTCTGGTTGGCTTTTT
>VZQC01009253.1:0-10109 GCA_009823505.1 Rhizomys pruinosus
CCTGCCTCTGCCTCCCAAGTGCTAGGATTAAAGGGGTGCACCACCACGCCAGGCAAAACATCCCATTTTCTTAATCACTATTGATAAATGGGTATCACTGTCCTTTCAAAATGGCTGTCTCATTCTGGAGCTAAATGTCCACTCAGTAGGAAACATTAAGTTTTTTCTTTTTTCTTTGCCAAGATCAGTTAACAGTAGTAACTCTACATAAGGATAATACTACACAGGGCTGTTCTTTGTGTTCTGTGGAACAAAAAATTAAGTAGATTAAAACACACACACACACACACACACACACACACACACACACACACACAGCCGGGTGTGGTGACGCCTTTAATCCTAACACTTGGGACAGAGGCAGGTGGATCTTTGTGAGTTCAAGGCCAGCCTGGTCTACACAGTGAATTCCAGGACAGCTGGGGCTACAGGGAGACCCTGTCTCGGAAAGACAAAACACACACACACACACACACACACACACACACACACACACACCCCAAAGAGGTCAAGTGAGGTTGCTCAAGCTAATATTTGGCAGAGGCAAAAGTCACACGTTTTTATGTTTCTACTATACATAACCACACATCACATTCCCTAAAATCAGCATTTTGCTCTAAAGGATTAGAGGATAGAGCTAAGCCATTTGAGTCATAAAACACTATTTTAGGGAAAAAAAAAATTACCATCTGGAAAATCAGCTGTCAATTAAAAGAAACTAGTGGAGTCTAGAGTCAGTGGATCTCTGTGAGTTCAAGGCCAGCCTGCCTGGCCTACAGAGTTCCAGGTCAGTGGGGTCTACAGGGAGACCCCCTGTCTCAAAAAATAATAAAAGAAACTAGCTAAATACTACCAAGTATCACTGTGAAATAGGACTATACCTTCTGTAGAAGGCCATCCCTTACACAACTAGCTACCTTAGCTGGATACACAACTAGATGGTTTGTATCCATGCATCCCCACCCATGCAAAGCAAGTAACTGACTGGGAAAAGATGAAGTTTATGAACTTTCAAAAATGGTAAGTCTTGCCAGGAGTGGTGGCGCACGCCTTTAATCCTAGCACTTGGGAGGTAAAGGTAGGTGGATCTCTGTGAGTTCAAGGACAGCCTGGTCTAAAGGGAGACCCTGTCTCAAAAAGACAAAAAAAAAAAAAAAAAAAAAAGGTTGTCTAATTTAGAAAAACCAAAAGTGGCTGGAATAGCAAAGAGAATGCAGAAAAAAGGCCTTTCTCAAAACTGTGCGCCGTACTCAGTACGTATCTTTCGTAACTTGTGTCGCTCCAAAAGTCTTTTATTACCTTATTGATGTCACTCTACGGTTATATACTGAAAACGAAGGCAGAGCCAACCGATGGCAAGGCAACGACCAAGATCCTGGGCTCAATGTTTGTCGCTTGCTCTTCACGAGGCTGTGACATCTACCCACGCATCTTCGACCTCTCAACCCGGTCCTCGCCGGTTTCTCTTTATCCCCGCCCGAGCAACCCTATCTATCGTCACTCCTTTCCTCTCCATTGTCACTTCCCATGTCCGCACTGCTCAGTTTTTGAGCTGTCTCACTTTGTAGCCCTGATGGCCTCAAACTTGTGTTGATACCTCCGTGTTCTGTCTCAAGTACTGGATGTTTTTTTTTCTTTTCTTTTTTTTTTTTTATTAATTTTATTTCTGTATGTGTATGAATGTACTGTCTGCACGTAGGTCTGTGCACCCGTGTGTCGTGCAATGCCGCGGAGGGTCAGAAGAGGGTGTCGGATTCCCCTGGATCTGGAGTTCTCTCTCCGGAATTGGAGTTTCAGACGGTTCTGCGCAATCACGCCATGTGGGTGCTGGGGATTGAAACGGGTCCTCTGTAAGAGCGGTCGGCCGCGCTCTCTTAACCGCTAGGCCATCTCTCCAGCCCCTTTTTTTTCTTTTCTCCCTTTAGTCCCAGCTGGCCTGGAGCTCTCTATGTAGACCAAGCTGGCCTTGAACTCACAATGAATCTTGCCTCTCCTGAGTGCTAGATTAAAGGTGCGCCCCACCACAGCCCGGCTCAAGTACAGGATTTTAATAATGGGCACTGCCTCAATATTGACTGCCAACATGCTTTTGAAACTATTTACAGTTCAGGAAACAATTTTAGTGCTATATTAGTTACTTTTCTTTTGCTATGATAAAACCACCATGTCCAAGGTAACTTATAAAAGGAAGAGTTTATACCCGGATGCGGTGGCGCACATCTTTAATCCTAGCACTTGGGAGGCAGAGGCAGGCGGATCTTTGTGAGTTCAAGGCCAAGCCTGGTCTACAGAGTGAGTTTCAGGAAAGCTTGAGGCTACAGGGAGCACCCTGTCTCGAAAGACCAAAAAAAAAAAAAAAAAAAAAAAATAGGAAGAGTTTATTTGAGCTTATGACTGACAGTTCCAGGGTTCATCATTGTGGCAGGAGGCATGGTGGCAGGGGCTGAAGCAGGAAGCAGAGGTTCCAATCTTCCAATGAGCACAGGAAGTGGAGAGAGCAACTGGAGCCTGCAAGCCTTGTTGAACTCCCTAAGCCCACCTCCAGTGACATACTTCCTCCAGCATGGCCACACCTTCTAAGACGTCCCAAAACAGCACCACTAACTGGGGACAAAATGTTTGAATACTTGAAGCCTATGGGGGACATTCTCATTCAAACCACACAAGTGCATACTGCTGTCTGCGTGTAATTGCAGCTACTCAGAAGGCCTGAGGCAGGCGAAGGATAAATTTAAGGCCTGCCTGAACAACTAAGTGAAACCCTGACTCAAAAAAAGGAAGGCCACAGTGGGCCTGAGATGGCTCCGCAAGTAAAAAGGTCTTTCCCAAGCCTGACCACACAGCTCAATCCCAGAAACCCACATGGTAGGAAAAAAAAGATTCTCACAAGTTATCCTCTAACTTCTACATGTGTGTAGTGCACGTGCGCGCGCGCACACACACACACACACACACACACAATTTAATTTTACAAAGTTAAATACCAGGTTAAATCCAATCACTTCTTGTGGATAGCTTGAATCTTTGAAACACAATACATATATGAATGTGGAGGCTGGCAAGGTAGCTCAGTGGGTATAAGAGCTTGCTGGGGAGGGCCCCCGATGACCTTGTTGGATCCTAGGTACCCACAGGAAAAAGAAAACCAAGTCCAAAAAGTTGCCCTCCACATAAATGCCATGGCATGCACCTGCCTACATTCACATGAACACAGACATACTATAAGTATTTAAACATATACTGAAGGGGGCTGGAGAGATGGCTTAGTATTGAGAGCACTGGCTGCTCTTCAGAGGACGAAAGGTTCTGTTTCCAGCACCCACATGGCGACTTAACAACCATCTGTAACTCTGGTTGCAGGGTATCAGATGCCCTCTTCTGGCTTCCTCAGGTTCTAGGCATACGATATACTTATAAAACAAAAACTGCGTATGGGCCAGTGAGATGAAAAAGTGCTTGTCACTAAGCCTGAGGACATGAGTTCGATAGCCAGAATCCACATGGTAGAAGAAAACTGACTCTCAGAAGTTGTTTTTCTTGGGCTGGAAAGAGATGATTCAGCAGTTAAGAACAACCGCTACTCTTAAAGAAGACCCGGGTTTGGTTCCCAGCACCCATATGGCAACTAACAATTATGTACAACTCCAGTTCCAGGGGAACCAACACCCTCTTGTGGCCACCCTCCCTGGGCACTGAAGGACACTTACATGCTAGCAAAACTCATGTATACATTAAAAAAAAAAAAAAAAAATCAATGATTTTGAGGGTCTTTTTGAGACAGTCTCCCTGTAGCCCCAGCTGGCCTGGAACTCACAGAGATCTACCTGCCTCTGCCTCCCAAGTGCCAGGATTAAAAGGTGTGTGCACCCAGCTAAAAGTCAGTCAATTTTAAAAATTGGTTGGAAGTTCCAGAACAGCTAGGGCTACAGGGAGACCCTGTCTCAAATAAAACAAACTAAAACAAAACAAAAGAGAACAAAACAAAACCAATTGGACAGATGTCTGTAGTCCTTGCTGTTTTTCCTGAGGACCCAAATTTTGTTCCTAGCACCCATATCTTATCATGCTAACTACATACAGGTCCAAAGGATCAGATGCCTCTACAGGGTACCCAAATATATGCAGCACGCAATCACACACACAAACTTACACATAAATAAATGTAAAAAACCGATTTACATAATATAACCGGGCCTTTTTTTTTTTACATTGCTAAAATTCAAACCCAAGGCCTTGTGCACGCTAGCAAGCAATCTATCAGGTTTTCTTAAGGTAGTGACTTAGGTGGCTGGAGGACAGAGGTAGAAAGACAACATTCAATGGGTTACCCTACTGGAATTTTGTAATACACATACATCAAGAGCTAATTCTAAAAAAAATTAAGAGAACTCAAGAAACACTTTAAGTGGTCCTATTTTGAAAGTGACAATGCGGGGCTGGAGAGATGGCCTAGCGGTTAAGAGCACCAACTGCTCTTGCAGAGGACCCAGGTTAAATCCTCAGCACCCACATGGCGACTGAGAACCGTCTGTAACTCCAATTCCAGGGGAATCCGACACCCTCTTCTGACCTACATCTGACACCCTCTTCTGACCACAACAGAGGTGCATAAACCTACATGCAGACAGTACAGTCACACACATAATAAAAAATAAATAAAATTTAAAAAAATGAAAGTGACAATGCAATTGACAATATTCAGAAGTGAGTAACAATAACATTTAATGTTAAAGAGAAAATAAGACTCTCACATACATAGCTGGTGGGATTAGAAAATGACCCACTTTTTTTTTTTTCATTTGAGATAGGGTCTTCCTGTAGTCCCAACTGGCCTGGAACTCACTTTGTAGACCAGGCTGGCCTCAAACTCAGAGATTCACCTACCTCTGCCTCCCTAGTGCTGGGATTAAAGGTACGTACCACCATGCCCACATGACCCAATCTTTTAACAATTTTACTGCTTAGAACTTTATCCTAGGAACTCTGGATATGCTCTGAAGCACACCTCCAGGACCAGTGACCATGCAAAGCCCACAGGGAAGACACTATGTCCCGTGTTAACACCTTTTCAAAAGACGGTATTTACTCTGAACAAAATAGAAGCATACCTCCAAATGGTACAAACTTCTTGAAGTGTTAGGTTTCAGTGAGGGGATGGCTATAACTTAACTAACTGTACACATTTCTCAAAACTCAAATTGTAGAGCTGGGTACAGTGACCTGTTACCCCAGCACCTGGAAGGTAGAGGCAGGAGGATCAGATGCTCAAAGCCAGGCTTCCAGCCTCCAGTTCGAGGATGGTCTGAGCAACATGAGATCCTGTCTCAAAACAAAAACATGCAAACAGTAGTAACCAGGTACAGTGGTGTAACCCTCCCAGAATATGAGAGGCTTAAGCTTAAAAGCGGTAGGGGGTCTGGGCTACCCTTTCTTTTTTATATATATTTTTTATTTTTTATTTTTCCGCACACACACACACTTTTTTTTTTTTAATGAGTGTACTGTCTGCATGTAGGTCTGTGCACCAGTGTCATGCAATGCTGCGGAGGTCTGAAGAGGGTGTCGGATTGCCCTGGAACTGGAGTCAAAGACAGTTCTTAGCCACCATGTGGGTGCTGGGAATTGAACCTGGGTCCTCTACAAGAGCAGTCAGTGCTCTTAACTGCTGAGCCATGCTCTTAACTGCTGAGCCATGCTCTTAACCGCTGAGCCATCTCTCCAGCCCCTGGGCTACCCTTTCTAAAAATCAAAATAAAATACCCCCGTGCAAACTCTAATTTTAAAATTAAAATAAGTATGTTTAACCTTAATAAAGATAATTTAAAAGAAAATAATGCTCTGTGAATCCTGAGGTCACTTGAAGGCTGGAGGAAATGGAACTTATTTGATAAGAGTACTTGTTTGCATCTGGGGACAAAGGTACTTTGTGTAATTAGGTATTCAATACAGAAAATTTGCACAATGCAGCAGCCCAAGAAGAAAACAGAGTAGGAAGTACACCAAGGGCCTAGGGGTGGCTTATGGCCATTTGCTGCATTTTATGTGTCAACCTCAACTCCTTAAGTTTTCAATAAAATCATTAAACTTGCAAAATGCTTACAATTAGTGGATTCTTCTGTAGAAACAGTTGAAAGGAATGAACAGAATGCCTGGATTAACAGCATGTACAACCCCCAAACCACAGAAAGAATCCTCAAGATCTTAAACTACTTGACAAATGGCCAAACCTTAGAACACTAGGATTTCAGACAATGAATTAGAAAGCTAGATAATGGGTTGGAGAGAGATTCAGTGGTTAAGAACACATAGGACCCAAATTTGGTTCCCAGCATGCTCAATTTCCTGTAACTCCAGCTCCAAGGGGATTTAACACCTCTGGCCTCTGAGCACATACTCATGTGCACATGCCCTCCACGCACAGACAAAAACATACATAACTAAAATTTGTTAAATAAAATAACTTTCACTGATGTTTTGTGTATTTCAGACATCATTTCTCAGTCCAATTTAGACATATTCCCCTTTCTCTGCCCTCACCCCACCCTGGTTCATGCACTCTGCCATACATGTCCTGCATCTTTCAGTCTTTTTAAAGTTTTCCTCTGCAGAGGTTTATTGTTTGGGGCAGAATTTAACTGTATCAGTCAGTTCTTTGACCCAGTCCTTATGTTGTTATTGTCCCCCCCCATATGTATTGTTCCCAAATGTGCCTATATAAATGTCACATTGTACCAAAATTATGACCTCTGGAAATAAACTGTACGTAAATTCCAAAATGTGTTTAGAAATTCACATTTTTCTCTTTAATTTTATATTACTCTAAAATATGAATACATTTTTTAAAAGATAAATTTAGCAAGAATTCCTAAGTGAAGGGATCAACACCTAAATTAATCCCAGAAACTGCTTTATACTACATATAAATTGTTTAATACTCAAAGCCACCTCTGAAAACATTTTACAGCAATAGGTACAGAAAATGTTCCCAAAGGTAGAAGATGGATTATAAAAATAAACCTATTTTACAATAATTTCTACCTAATATATAATGCTTACTTTAAAAATCCCTAATTCTAAACTGGGCGTGGTAGCACATGCCTTTAATCTTAGCACTCGGGAGGCGGGAGGCAGAGGCAGGCGGATCTTTGTGAGTTCAGAGTTCAAGGCCAGCCTGGTCTACAGAGTGAGTTCCAGGACAGCTGGAGCAGGGAGACCCTGTCTTGAAAAGACCAAAAAAAAAAAAAAAAAAAAAAAAATCCCTAATTCTGCTGCGTGGTGGTGCACGCCTTTAATCCCAGCACTGAGGAGGCGAAGGCAGAGACAGAGGCAGGTGGATCTCTGTGAGTTCAAGGCCCCCCGGTCTATAGAGAGAGCTCTAGGCCAGCTGGGACTAAAGGGAGACCCTGTCTCAAAAATACCAAAAAAACAAAAACAAAAAAACCCTCCCTAATTCTGGAGCTGAATCAATGGCTCAGCAATTAAGAGTACTGGCTGTTCTTTCAGAGGACCCACATGGCAGTAACAACTGACTTTAAAACTCCCGCTCTAGGGGCTCCAACGACCTCCATGGGCATTACACAACAATACACTCATACACATAAAATTTTTTTTAATTTTATAATCCTTAATTATACAGGACTGAAACCAGGTACACTGCAATATCACAAGGGCTTCTTACCATCCCTCATGTTTACATGAGCTGGGCCATGTGAGGTAGTTTACTACCTTTAAAACCCATACACTGGGAAATTAGTATCAGATATGAAACCAACACCTCTCACTAATCCTCTCTGTGAGAGTCCAGAGGCCCGTTGTAAATTAAGTAAACAAAGGGGTAGTCAGTCAAGGGAAACTGACAGGAAACTTGTCTCTTCCAACTTCTTTTCTGACTGAGGCACCTGCCGATCACATTTATCTACTACTGAGAGAATCAGCTTAATCATCCATCACTCCCCTCAAGAGGCAGACATGGCATAATTCAGGACATGGAACAATTCACCACTGTGACCAAGCACCAGAAACCACAGAGGGAGGAAGCAAAAGGACAGAACTATCAAAGAAATAAAATGAAAGGCCAGACTGTGAAGTGCCACATACCAGATGAAGGAATTTGAACCCAACCCTATCCACAGTAGAGACCCAGATGATCACATAATTTTTAGACTTTTGTATGAAAGTGTCTATAAATGAAGAAAAGATGATGAATTCATAGATTATTAAAAAACAATCCATAAGACAAAAGCACACATACAAAGGCAACCTGGAGAAGAGCAGTGGGTCCCAGGCACTTAGGGTGATACTGACACAACTAATGAAGAAAAGAGATGTTAGCAGTGCCAGCCCATTCATGGTGCAGAAGACAGGGCAAAAGTTCAGTCTTCCATCATGCAAGCCAAATCAGTTGAAAAATACATATAAGACTTCTGCCTGGAGATAAAAAGCAGAAAATTGGGGAAATGTAAAACTCAATGCTAGATTTTTTAAAAACACTGAATGTGGACTGCAGACTGGGAAATGAATTGCTTAAAGGATTAAAAATTATATCCTAACCGGAGCAGGACGACTCAGTGGCTAAAGGTACTTGCTGCAAACATGATGACATGAATTCAATCTTCCAGTCCCATATGGCAGAATAGAAGAACTGACTCCTGAAAGCTGTGGTCTGATCTACACACATACCCAGTGGATGTATACTCTATACACGCACGCACGCAGACACATGAAATGTAGAAAAAAACACAAAACTAGCCTAACAGATATGGCACAGGCCTTTACACTAGCTACAATGACCACAAAGCTATGTATTTTTTTTTAAACCACTATTTGTGCAATACTCTTGCAAGTGCATCAGAGATGGTTTAAAAACCAAATGGGCTCTGTGAGTTCAAGGCCAGCCTGGTCTACAGAGTGAGTTCCAGGACAGCTGGGGCTACAGGGAGACCCTGTCTCGAAAAGACAAAAAAAACAAAACAAAACAAAAAAAAACCCAAACGGGAAAAATCAGTTCTAGGATTATATGACCATAGCCTCTTCTTAAAATCATCCCACTTGGATCACAGAATCATCAAACTTCAGTTTCTTAATCACCGAGATAAAACATTACCCAAATCTGATTCCTACCCATTCAAAATTCTTTACTTTTCAGCAATCGAATCTACTTTTAAACTTATTATTTATTATTTGTGTATGTAGGTGAGTATCCACAACATGCATGTAGAGATCAGATGACATCTTTGTGGCGTCGATTTTCTACCTTTACATGGGTTCCAGGATCAATCTCTGATTCCAAGTATCTTACCTGTTGAGTCACCTTGCCAGGCTCCAAATCTTTTTTTTTGGGGGGGGGGCTCTTTTAGAGACAGGGTCTCCCTGTAGCCCCAGCTGTAGACCAGGCTGGCCTTGAACTCACAGAGATCTGCCTGCCTCTGCCTGCCTGCCGAGTGCTGGGATTAAAGGCGTGCAACACCATGCCTGGGATCAAAAAAACTCTTGCCTTTTTTACATGGATGTGGGGGATCTGAACTCAAGCTCTCATGCCTAGACAGCAAGCCTTTTACCCACTGAGTTATCTCTCTACCCCCAAGGACTCTATTGATAGTCCTCTCTGCACCCAGAATCCAGAAATATCTCTGGGCTGGGGTTATGGAGATCACAGAAGTCTCGATCAGCTCTAAAAACTTTGTAGTGTGTGTGTGTGTGTGTGTGTGTGTGTGTGTGTGTGTGTATGCGTGTGCGGTAACTCAGACCGGCCTTGAACTTGTGTTCATCTTCCAGTCTCAGTGTCTCAAGTGCTAAGATTACAGGCCTGGAGGTCGCAGGCGAGACGCCATAACCCGCCAGGGCAGGATCGAAAGGTTATTCCTGGACAAACTGTCAGCCCATGAAAGGAAACAGCCAGAATTGACCAGAGTCCAAGTCAACAGCTCCAGAGAGAGTGGACTGTTTTACCTCTCATCCACCTGTGCCCCTTTTCTAAGCCTAGGGAACAATCTGCGGAAGAGGGGGCGTGGTAGAATGTAAGGGCTGCGATTGGGGTGAATGGTGAAACTACAGCAATGTAGTCTGGACACTCATTTGATCAACTTGATTGAACAAACAACCTGTCACCC